>OZ010606.1:1742500-2145000 GCA_963932145.1 Acanthosepion lycidas | reverse complement strand
CAACTTCAATAATTTAAATAACAATGGCATTTCTTAACTACTGTCTTCTTGATTTCTTTTATTCTTGTCTTTTATTCCTTAATAATGTTTTTTCTTTTTTCTTTTACACTCAGTAACCTCTTTACTGTTTTGCTCGGAGTGAAATGATTTTTTAAAAAATAAAAAAAAAAACACTGCATAATCATATAATAAATAGTAATCTTTAAAATAACAAGCCTCAGAGTAAAAGTAAACCTAAAAACAATTATGCAGGCGGCTGCAATATCTGCAATCTTACAGAAAAAAATAACCATTTGTTTGCTATACATATCATCAAGGGAGACAATCAGTGAAATAGAGCTAAACAACTTGATCCAGTAATTATCGAACGTTTTTCATTGTAATGGGGACACCTACAATACCCATAACGAGTTGTGGGACAGTAAGTAATCTAACAAAAAAATTCGGAATTACAGAGACGCTGTTAAACCAAGGATAGTTGTGCTTCTTTAATACAAAAGGTAAACGCGTATCTCCACCCAGCAACGGGCTGGATTAAACCATATGCATCCCCACAATGTACATGTGTTATGTCTTGAAGACTGGCGATGATACATACGTGACCATTTCCCCATCATATCAGAAAAGCATTAACCAAAGACAATAAAATGCCATAAAATGCCCGGAAATCTAACTGGAAAGAATTTTAAATGCATCTCAAAATTTATGTCTGGAGTGTCCTTGATGGTCTGGGCACCATCTGGAAGTCCTCTCTCTCTGACAGTCTTAAGACAACGGTAGAATCTGTCTTGCTCTACGGCTCAACAACATGGACACTGACGAAGCACCAAGAAGAATCAGTTGAAAGAACATGCACAAGAATGTTATAAGTTGCATTAGACATCAGCTGGAAGAAACACCCAACAAAGAAACGCCTGTATGGAAACCTTCCTTCGATCTTAGTTTGGCTAAGAGAGAAAAAGCTTCGGTTAACTGGCCACTCCTGGAGAAGTAAGTCAAAACTTGAGAGTGACGCCCTCCTATGGAACCCATTGCGCGGCAAAAGATCGGTTGGAAAACTTCATCACATTTACATTAACCAACTTGTAGATGACTCTGGATGCCATATTGAGGACCTACCAACAGCGATGGTTAGAAGGAAAGAGTCAAGAGAATCCAAGAAGAATTCTCGACCTAATAATGATGATGATGATGATGAGGATGTCAATCCAGCCTAATTTAGAAGCTAATATTAGTAATGAAAAACACATAACATATTTTATCATAAAACATAATATTTAAAAATGTTCCGCTTTCTCCAAATTCAGCAAGCCAAACGAATAAAATGGAGAAAGAAAACACCGTGCCAATCTAAAAAAGTTCAAAGGGCAACCTAAACCCAAGGAAGAGTTCGACATACGAGGGCTGATCAAAAAAGATCGAGACTAGTGCTATAAAAAGAAAACTACAACACGTATCAATTCGGCATTTAATCTCCTTCGAAGTAGTCCCCTTTGGAAGCATTTTGTCCAGCGTCGTTTCCATTGATGGGTGCATTTCTGGAACTCCGTTTTGGGGGTAACGAGACGCTGCCTCGTCGCATTTTATTGGATTACGTCGACATCTTGAAGTCTTGTTCCTTTCATATGAAAATTAATTTTTGGAAAGAAGAAAAAGTTGCAAGAAGCGGAATATGGGAAATATGGTGATTGTCAAAACTGGAAAATGTTGTGATTGGTCAAAACCTGCTGCACAAGCCATGGTCACTGATTGAACCTCTGGTGTGTGGTGAGACGGCCACACTCTACACACTTTCCTTCTAAGCTCTGCTATGAATAATGGAAGCAATCAAGAACGTTTTAACTTAGACGCGATATCTGTGCCAAACACTCTTCACTCTGCGTTCTTTAGCTCAGTTACAATAGCAATAGTCCCGATAGTTTTTTTTATTAGACCTTATATATAAAAACAGAAGATCTAAATAAGTGTCTATATTTCTGAGTTGAAGTATTATAATTATTTACACTATTTATTATCATTATGTTGTCCTCATCTTTATTGCCATATTCACGACCTTTAGAATCTGTCTATATTTCTGAGATGAGGCATTCTAACTATTTACACTATTTACTTTGTTTGGACTGTTCTCCTCATCTTTATTGCTCTATTCACGACATTTCAGCCGTTGTATGCTCCGACCTTCTTCAGGATATGTCTCTATTTCTGACATGAGATATTTTAATTATTTACACTACTTACATCGTTCGGACTGTTGTCCTCATCTTTATTACCATGTCCACGACGTTGTGCACTCTGACTTGTTCCGGATTTGTCTATATTTATTAGACGAGGTATTGCAACAATTGACACTATTTACATTGTTCGGACTGTTGTCCTCATCTTTATTGCCATATTCACGACATTTCTTCTTCAGGTCACTGGAATTTTGAACTGAATCCTTTATTTCGTCCAACGGGGTAGATTGTTCTAGTTTCACGTGCCATGCCTCTTTACGTATGTCTCAGTGTTTGTTATCTCCTATTTAACTCAACTCGGCAAGTTTTTGTTCACCTCTGCCTTAGCCAGGTATTGACCTCATAACATTTTGGTTCGTCTCTGGATTCTCAACCAACGCTTTTATCCACTGGGTCTTCAGTTAAAAGACGCAAAATTATTAAAGAATCTAAACAGAAATTGTTCATCGTTTCATCATATTTGCTTAGCTTTTGGAAAGCATATTTTTTATTTCAATGTGCCTTGGTATTTCGTATAAGATTTTCCTTTCTCTGTTAAAACACTTACTATTAGGTTGGGGTAAAAAAATAATGACGTAATAATGTCGTTTTTTGACGTATTGTTTAACGTCAAAAAACGACATTATTACGTCATTATTTTTGCCCCAACCTAATAGATATTTAAATTTTGTGCCTTATTCGCTTTGCCATCTCCAATTCGTAGCACACATTCTTTTTACCCACTTTATCATTTAATATATTTTTCCACTTCGCCCTCTATTTTCGCCTAATTTCCCCCTTCCTCTCCTTTCACTGTTCTTTTTTCTTCTTCTTCCTCGTTCTTCCCCTCCCCCGATTCATCTTCATCGCCTCCTCTCCCTTTTTCTCCCTCGTTCTTCCCTCTGCATCTTTATCACCTCCCTTTCTTTTCTCACTCCCTACTCTCTCCCTCTACGCTTATACAGCCTTGCTGATCGATTAAAGAAAGAAGTAAAACGTACCAGAACTTAAAAAAGCAGTACAGACTCAAACATCTGATTTTCCCACACAACAAATCCAGGATTGATGAGGGGTGGGGTCTGGAATGATATCGAGATTTAATTCTGTTATCGGACGATCGATTAATTGTATCCAATATCTTCGGATTTGAAATTCAATTCGATTTCCAAATGTTTGAAAATCTATAAAACGTGCTTCAAGTCTGTTTGAACGCGTAAAAGAATTCTTTCAAATTTCTAAATGTTTCTCTTTTATAGTCAAAGACCAACATATTCTTTGCTTCTGGGTTCGCACTCTCTCCGGGGCCACGTCCAGATTTTAGTTGGAAGAGAAACATATTAATGGCGATCAGAATGCAACATAATTAGAAATACCCGTGAAAATTTCACGGTTTTTCCTAGGTAAAGTTTCTGATGAATCAAAATTCTTAAGTTAATGATTGAATAAGTTTCACGATTATAAAATATTGCAACATAAAATATAATTATGAGTGCTTATCTTTATTTAAGTGGGTAAGTGGGTACAAGTGAAAAGTTTCGAAATTGACAAGATTTTCCATTTCACTGAAGTAGTCTTTAAATATATGAGAATGCAATCGCCTCCTCTGTCTTTCCTTTCGTTCTTTCTTTTACTGAAGCCAAACAACGTCTCTGATATGTCTTTTCTGCTTTTCCTCGCGATCAAAGAGAAATAGTCTATTATTCATGATGTATTGGTAGAGCGTAGCCTACGTGCTAACTAACGAACGAAGAAACAACAACAACAATAATAATAATAATAATAATAATAATAATACGGGAAGGAAACTAAATCTGCAACTTCTACGGGAAGGAAACTGAAAGAAACTGGTATGAACACCACCCAGACCCGGTTATGGAGATAGGACCTGTTACAATTCTATGGGACTAAACAATACACACTGACAGAACAATCAAAGCCAACCGCCCAGATATTGTTATTAAAGACCACAAACAAAAAAAGTGCCTCCTTATTGATATGGCAGTCCCTGCTGACTGCAATGTATCTTTGAAGATATTCAAAAAGCTGTCAAAATACAAGGACCTTGAAATTGAAATCTCGAAAATGTGGCATATGGGAACATCAACAGTCCCTGTTGTAGTTGGAGCCCTAGGACTGGTTGGAAAAGATTGCAGTAGACTAATTGAAGGGATTACTGGAAGTCCATGCCTCAAAGAGATACAAAAAATTGTTCTGACAAGTACAGCCCACACTTTACGAAGAACTTTATCTATGTAATTTTTTTTTTTTTTTGTCAGTGGAAAGTGTCATGATGCCATTTCTAACCTTAGGTCCCTGGGCGGGACCCGGAAAGAAATGTGTAAACGCCAGAAATCAAAGAAAATAAAAATCATAATAATACAAACAAAGGTATTATTATCAAAGACTGAAAAGAAAAAGTTCAGATCAGGTGTAGGTGAGGTCGGGGTAGATAAACAGTCTAACAGATGCCTTCCCTTAAAAATTAACCTTTGGCCAGATCATTTCCCACGAGTAAAAGAAAAAACAATTTCTAGCAGCAAGCCAGATTTTATTTTTGGTTTGTAAACTACTGCTATCAGCGAGCGAAGTTGAGATGAACCGTAGATGAGGGGTATTTGAACAATCTAACGGGTGACTTCCCTGTCCGCTTCGTCACTATATGTGTCTTTTCTGGATACTGGTCAGTTTTATGGCAGCATAGTTCTTTATCCTGCAGTCTTCATCTAAAAGAAAGCAATTAATCTTCATTCAACAATTTTACTTTGTCTTGGCACACTTCACGATTCTGAAAACCATCGGTCGAAAATAAATGTTCCGAATGCATTATTGGGACTTTTCTAGCTGTTTTCATTTTAACATGACCTCAGCAGACATGGCTTCATCTATAAGAGACTCGATATCGACACAAGCCAAAGAAAGTGGTCGAAAAAGATCTTGTGAGATTTCAAGTCAGTAAACCAGATATCTCCTCGATGTAACTGTTTCTGATGAGATATTATCATGGTTAAAGGAATTGGAAAGACAAGTACACCAAATATTTGTCTCAACATAATAATCTCAGAAGATTTCTAAGAATATTTATTTACTTCAGGTCTCAGTTAAAAATTGATAAGGGATAAGTTAAGATTCGCTCCCTTTTAGAAATGGTACAATAGCATAGATATCGCTCGGGTTTGCACTCGAATTAAAATGGTTGACATAGGTTCAGTTTAGAATTGAGTTAAAAAAGTAAACATTAGCGTGGTTTATATTTGAGTTGGCAAGGGCGTCCCTACATGAGGCCTCGTGACACATCTAAGATATGCGTGGAAACTCATTATATCTGAGTTTTCAAGGGTGTCCCTACATTAGGCCTCGTGCCACATCTAAGAAATGCTGGGAAACTCACTATATTTGAGTTTTCAAGGGCGTCCTTACATTAGGCCGCGTGACACATCTAAGATATGCTTGGAAACTCACTATATTTGACTTTTGCAACGGCGTCCCTACATTCGGCCTCGTGCCACATCTAAGATATGCATGGAAACACATTATATTTGAGGTTGCAAGGCCGTCGCTTCATACGGCGTTGTGCCACATATAAGATATGCTTGGAAACTCATTGTATTTGAGTTTGCAAGGGCGTCCCCACATTCGGCCTCGTGCCACATCTAAGATATTCTTGGAAACTCACTATATTTGAGTTTGCAAGGTCGTCCATACATTCGGCCTTGTGCCACATCTAAGATCTGAGTGGAAACACATTATATTTGTATTTCCAATGTAATCCCAACATTCGGCCCCGTGCCACATCTAAGTTATGAATGGAAACTCATTATATTTGAGTTTGCAAGGTGGTCCAGGCATTAGGCCGCGTGACACATCTAAGATATGCTTGGAAACTCACTATATTTGAGTTTGCAAGGTCGTCCCTGCATTCGGCCTTGTGCCACATCTAAGATATCCTTGTAAACTCACTATATTTGAATTTGCAAGGTCGTCCCTGCATTCTGTCTCAAGCCACATGTAAGATATGCTTGGAAACTCACTATATTTGAGTTTGCAAGGTCGGCCCAACATTCGGTGTTGTGCCACATTTAAGATATGCTTGAGACTCATTATATTTGAGTTTGGAAGGTCGTCCCGACATTCGGCCTCGTGCCACATCTAAGATATGCTTGGAAACTCACTCTATTTGAGTTTGCAAGGTCGTCCCTGCATTCGGCCGCATGCCACATCTAAGATCTGCTTGGAAACTCATTATTTGAGTTTGCAATGTTGTCCCGACATTCGGCTTGTTCCCCATCTAAGATATGCTTGGAAACTTATTAGATTTGATTTTGCAAGGTCGTCCATGCATAAGGCCTTGTGCCACATCTAAGATCTGCTTGGAAACTCATTATATTTAAGTTTGTAAGGGCATGCCTACATTCGGCCTCCTGCCATATTTAAGATCTGCTTGGAATCTCATGATATTTCACTTTGCAAGGGCGAACCTACATTAAGCCTTGTGCCACATCTTATGTTATTCTTGGAAAATCTCTACATTTGAAATAGCAAGTATCCATTATGGTGGTGACCTCATTTGTTTGTGTGTCTTATAGCCTTGCCAATCTCTAACAGCTGACTTTAAGTGCGAAAAAGTAGGGAAAGATGAATGTCTCCTGAAAAATAGATATATAATGTCAGTGATTTCAAGTTTTTTCTAGGCAATGAAGTGATACAAATGAAATAATTTTATCAGACGAAGAATGTTGCCAATGGTAAACAGTGAGAATCATTTTCATATTTGAATATATATAAAACATATTTTCCTCTGGTAATTATGAAAAATATCTAGGAGAGGATGTTCCTGTCAAAGTGCACTGGAAATGATTTCTATTAGGAAAATGCATTGGAAATGATTTTAATTAGGAAGAAGTTTTGGAAATGATTTTTATTAGAAAATGCATTAGAAATGATTTTTATTATGAAAATGCAGTGGAAATGATTTTTATTACGAAAAGTCATTGGAAATGATTTTTATTAGAAAAATTCAATGGAAATGATTGTTATTATGAAAATGCACAAGAAATTATTTTTATGATGAAAATGCATTGGAAATGATTTTGTTACGAAAAGGCATTAGAAATGATTTTTATTAGGAAATGGTTTTGGAAATGATTTTTATTATGAAATGGTTTTGGAAATGATTTTTATTATGAAATGGTTTTGGAAATGATTTTTATTAGGAAAATGCATTGGAAATGATTTTTATTAGGAAAATGCATTGGAAATGATTTTGTTACGAAAAGGCATTAGAAATGATTTTTATTAGGAAATGGTTTTGGAAATGATTTTTATTATGAAATGGTTTTGGAAATGATTTTTATTAGGAAAATGCATTGGAAATGATTTTTATTAGGAAAATGCATTGGAAATGATTTTGTTACGAAAAGGCATTAGAAATGATTTTTATTAGGAAATGGTTTTGGAAATGATTTTTATTATGAAATGGTTTTGGAAATGATTTTTATTAGGAAAATGCATTGGAAATGATTTTTATTAGAAAAATGCATTGGAAATGATTTTTATTAGGAAAATGCATTGGAAATGATTTTTATTCTGAACATGCATTTTAAATAATTTTTATTAGGGTAAGGCATTGGAAATGATTTTATAAGAAAATGTTATTGGAAATGTTTTTTGCTAGGAAAATGCATTAGAAATGATTTTTATTCTGAAAATGCATTGGAAATGATTTTTATTCTGAAAATGCATTGGAAATGATTTTTATTAGGAAAATGCATTGGAAATGATTTTTATTAGAAAAATGCATTGGAAATGATTTTTATTATGAAAATGCATTGGAAATGATTTTTATTAGGAAAATGCATTGGAAATGATTTTTATTCTGAACATGCATTTTAAATAATTTTTATCAGGGTAAGGCATTGGAAATGATTTTATAAGAAAATGTTATTGGAAATGTTTTTTGCTAGGAAAATGCATTAGAAATGATTTTTATTATGAAATTCCATTGGAAATTATTCTTATCAGAAATATGTATTGGAAATGATTTCTATTCTGAAAATATCATAGGAAATGATTTTTATTAGCAAAATGCATTGGAAATGATTTTTATTAGGAAAATGCATTAGAAATAATTTTTATGATGAAAATGCATTGGAAATGATTTTTATTATGAAAAAGTATTGGAAATGATTTTTATTATGAAAATGCATTGGAAATGTTTCTTTTTATGAAAATGCACTGGAAATGATTCTTATTATGGAAATGCATTGGAAATATTTCTTATTAGAAAAGGCACTGGGAATGATTTTCATTATGAAAATTCATTTGAAATGATTTTTATTAAGAAAATGCATTGGAATTGATTTTTATGATGAAAATGCATTGGAAATGATTTTTATTCTGAAAATGTATTAGAAAATGATTTTTATTATGAAAATGCATTTCACATGATTTTTATTTAGAAAATGCATTGGAAATGATTTTTATAATGAAAATTCATTGGAAATGATTTTTATTATGAAAATGCATTGGAAATGATTTTTATTAGGAAAATGCATTGGAAATGATTTTTATTATGAAAATTCATTGGAAATGATTTTTATTAGGAAAATGCATTGGAAATGATTTTTATTGTGAAAATGCATTGGGAATGATTTTTATTGTGAAAATGCATTGGGAATGATTTTTATTGTGAAAATGCATTGGAAATTATTTTTATTGTGAAAATGCATTGGGAATGATTTTTATTACGAAAATGCATTGGAAATGATTTTTATTATGAAAATGCATTGGAAATTTTTTTATTAGGAAAAGGAATTGGAAATGATTTTTATTATGGAGATGCATTGGAAATGATTTTTATTAGGAAAACGTTTTGGAAATTATTTTTATTGGGAAATTGCATTGGAAATGATTTTTATTAGGAAAATATATTGGAGATGATATTCATTATGAAAATGCATAGGAAATGATTTTTATTATGAACATGCATTGGAAGTTATGTTTATTAGGGAAAGGCATTGGAAATGATTTTATAAGGAAATGTTATTGGAAATGATTTTTGTTAGGGAAATGCAGTGGAAATAATTTTTATTAGAAAATGGATTGGAATTGATTTTTATGATGAAAATGCATTGGAAATGATTTTTATTATGAAAATGCAACGGAAATGATTTTTATTAGGAAAATGCACTGGAAATGATTTTTATGATGAAAATTCATTTGGATATGATTTTTATTCTGAAAATGCGTTGGAAATGATTTTTATTAGGAAAAATATTGGAAATGATTTTTATTAGAATAATGCATTAGAAATGATTTTTATGATGGAAATGCATTGGTAATAATTTTACTATCCAACTACGTTGTAAATGACATTCTACCGTTTTTCCACAAATATTCTTGTCGTTTTCTACCTTTTTCTTTTGAACTCTATCTCATTCATTTGTTTGTAAATGATTTAATTACAAACGATTTGAAAAGAATACTCGCAAATTTTGGTCATTTTTCTTATTTTCTTGAAAATTCGGAAACAACAATACACTCCGCTACATCCCCTACAATTTTCTGCAAAAGTTTTTGTAGTAATGGGAAATCACTAACTTTTATTAAGTCTTCTATTCCACCCCTTCACTTCTCTTGACAATGTTCCGTTGACTTACTTCCCTTGATTTGCTTCCGACGATCAATTATGATCGACCCAGTGAAAGAAAATCCTTACACCATGGGATATATTTAAAATGTGTTCTATGTAATCGATAATGTGGCGACCGAACCTAAAATACAGTCTACCAATTCCCCGTTCCAGTCCTCCAAAAAACAGGTAGGGTCCAGGCAGCAAAAATACGATATGGATTATAATTTTTTTTTTTTTTTTTCAGTTATTTTTTGCATCTTTTATACTATTAGATTGGTGCAAAAATAATGACGTAATAATGTCGTTTTTTGACGTATTTTTAACATCAAAGACCTTTAGACAAACACAGCGAGAAACGAATTTGTCGACGAATTATTTTGAGATCCACGAAGACATTTCCGGATTACAGCTTTTCAGGCGACCAAATATTTTTTTTTCTGTTTTTCTCTCAATTCGACTCTCCATCGTTGTCTGAAAGAGACAGACCGACACATGCGTACACACATGCCCACATATATTACGAGTACATGTGTGTGGATGCAACTTCTGGATTTAAAATTAGATGGAATTTATAACATTTTTAGTTTAACTAATCCCTACTAATCTCTACTAATCTCGGACCTTAAACTGTTTAATCCATTAGAACATTGTGTCCAATTGTTTAGAAAGGAATTGCCTAAAATCCGCCTTAAGATTATCAGTAACCAGCAAAAGGTTTAAACCAAAATTATTAGAATTTTAAAGAATTAATTTGGTTGAGTTGTTATTATTATTATTATTATTATTATTATTATTATTATTATTATTATTTTATGTGCAGTATGTCTATAAAGTTGCTTTACAATTTTTAAAAGATCATACAATAGCAAATGAAGAAGCAAATATGTGGAAATTGTTACAAAATGCGGCGTAGATACTTAAGATTTTTTTAACTAATTTAATCCACTTCTATATGGGTACCATTAGTTGAACGAAGCACATTAAGACGGAATTCGATTTCTTGCCATGTTCACTCTAGCCTCATCAATATTTTATCATTTAATTCGAGTGCCTGTAAGAGTTGCACATTTTAAGCGTACATTCGCCATTTCTTGTGTAGTTTTTTTTGTACCGTTAAACGTGGCAGCTGTATCTGACAGTACGGATGGAATTTGTAGGATAACACTTAAAGGTTTGTCTTACACGATCAATATTTTCCTTAGATTTTCTTGGTCGTCCACTCCTCCCTTTATCCAACAATGTCCCTGTCTCCTTAAATTCCTTGTGCCATACACGAATTGGCGGATGTGAAGGTGGATCTCTTCCATATTTAGTTCTGTAGTTATGCTAAGTCTACGTATCCGATTTTGTTTCAATCAACCATGACACACATTGTACCTCTTCTTGACAAGTAGCCATTTTTAGGGGTTCATTTAACAGTACCTCTTTCATCAACAGGATAACTGAAATACACAAATCCAATGTGATTAAAAACTTTGATAACTACTGAGTACATAGAACAAATCTGATTAAGATATCTCATTGCATTTGTAATATATTTTTTAAATTGTAAAGATACTTTATGGACACCCTGTAAATAGACTCTGCAAGTAGCCCTTGCGTAGGTCTACCTTTCTGATTATACTGTCAACCAGATCTTTGTCTAAGATAAACAGGAGTGTTTAATTATTTTAGCGTGATTTTTGTCCTATAAGACTTATATTCGCCATTAATAACTCAACATGTACTGATCCATTTATAAATGAATACAACTTAACTCTGCTGATTCTTTATAGACTTTTTTCTTCTCCTCCTCCTTTCTCTTGTTCTTCCCCACTTTTCCAGTCTTCTACTCGCATTCCACTCTTATTCTTACTCTCTATATATTTTTATAATTAATCTCCTCTCCTCCTCCTCCTTCCTGTTCATTAGAATTCTCATGAGAAGCCGAGTTGAATAATAAAGGGAGATAACTCCTGATAGTTATTGCTGGCTTCCTAAATATTGAATAAAGATGTTTTCTTATGTAAGAAAATCTAATTTTGAAGAATAACAGGAAAAAAAAGATGCAGCCATTGCCATTTTATTACTATGCCCCCAAAAAATAGATAGATAGATAGATAGATAGATAGATAGATAGATAGATAGATAGTGTTATAAAATAAAATAAGACATATCTCGGCTGATTTGCAGGCAAATAAACTAACATACTCAAGAGCGAGAGCCGGATGTGAACGGGACAAGGCACCGACACAAAATGACCATTATCGTCATTCACGCATAGGCCCGACGCACGAGTTCCGGTGGAAAAATAAAATAATATTGAAGTGTTTCTATTTTTCGACCAATAAAAATGCTTCCCTCCTAATTATACTCGCGTCGTTTTACGAGCCTGTTAAACCATAAAAACGCCATAAAAGGGGTCAAGCGGGGAAGTACAACAGCAGTCAACAGGAGGCAAGGGAAGAGACCTGTCACGGTCAGTCAGCAGCAGTCAGCAGGAGGAGCGCCACGCCAACCAGTGAGAACTACTATGAGAGATCAACCCAGATCGAAAGCCGGCTTATGAACTATACCACAAGGTAGCTGTCACCAAAACCACACGTTCCTATTGAAATAAATCACGTAAATCTATTTCTACTGTTGTCGTATTTCTTTCTTGCAACTATACGTTTGTCTATAACAATAGATAGATATGAATAGACTGAGATAGCTAGCGAGCTAGATAGATAATGAAGATAGATAGATAGATAGATAGATAGATAGATAGATAGATAGATAGATAGATAGATAGATAGATAAAGGACAAACAAAAATAGACAGTTATGAATAAACTGAGATAGATATTGCCGTCGTGTTTCATCATCCAACTTTATCAAGGACGATGTACTATTTTTCTGATTGTTTATTTTATCCAATTTCTATTCTCTACAGATATATTCTGAGAACCTTCACACATTGTATGACATGGAAAACAAAATCACACACTTAATCAAAAAAAAAAAAAAAAAGAAGGAAAAGATAATAATATTCAAAAAGAGGCTTTCATAGGATTGAATTTCATGTCGCTACACAATATAGAGAGTGGGGAAAAGAAAGATGTAAATTTATTATCATTTAGGAAGTGGGGGTAGAGCCGGTTTTCGTACGAGAATTTGCATAAAAACACATGAAATCCGGCCCCATACAGGATACGCACAGCTGTCATCAAGGTCCACGCCACTCTCGCTTGTGAACTTCACAACCTCATGCTAAAAGTGAGATCGTTGACAAACTTCAAAGAGACCGCTTCAGATTACGGCAACACCGTCCCCAGTAAGAAACAAATTCTATCTCTTGTATCCTTTTTACTATGAACCACACACACACACGTATTGACTTTTTCACACAGACACACATATAACAACATTTCATTGTTTCTCACATACGTACACAAAGAGAATCTATATTTATTTCAGAGCTTTAGTAACCCAAACAAAAAGACATTACTTTTCAATCTATGACCAATTGCTTGTATTCTTATATTAATGTTCATTTATTGAAACTACTTTGTCTTTTCTACTGAATTTTATTCTTTCAATGAAAATCGTTTCATTATTCTAAACGGCCGAATTACGCGCAGCCCTGGAAAAATATTTTATGTTATTCTATCGAATCCCAACATCCCGAATTTTGACATCCCAAACTCTTATTGTTCAAATTTCTTCAAACAGATAACTTTTTTAATGTTGAAAGCAAATTCAATAACTGCAAATAAATGTATTTTTAAAATACTTTCACAAACTCTTCATGAAATTAAATGTAAACAGTAAACACAATAAGGTTGAACCAACTGGTCATGAATGGATCTAGTAAGTGTTATTGGGGAGTGATATTTCCCATGACTTCAAATTTGTTGAACCTGGATGAAAATATAGAATTATCTAAATACGTCAAAATAATCTACTTATTTTTTTTTTTTTTTTTTTAACGACCAAACTAAATAAAAGAATAAAAAGTTGAATTAATTTTTATTATTATCACCAACATTTTCTTTGATTTCCTTTGATGTCGAGTTTTATATTCGATGGATGCTTATATGCAACCTGATACAAGATGGTCAATAATTGCTGCATGTTTATCACAGAATCTGCATTATTATTATTTTTTTTTTTTTTTCCTTGAATTACTGTTGTATACACATTTCCTTCTGGGTCTCAACCAAAGACCTAAAATCAGAAATGGCCTCATGACATTTCCCGTCGATCTGTTTTTGGTTGCTAAAAACAAAAACAAAATACCCAAGATCATAATATTTGACATAGCTAAATCTTCTTACTAATGTGTGAGTTGTAGTTGAGAGTACAATTTTGTTGTATTTCTTTAAGACAATGGCTACCAGGAATTATTATTTTTTTTTATTATTTTTTTGCCAGAGAGTAATTTTAAATGACTCATTACCGAGTCTTCCGGGAGTCTATGAGCAAAAGGAGCACTGGAGGAGAATTATATATGCATGTTTTGGATGTTTCGTTCAGATGGAGAGGGTGGGGTGCGGATGATATGTGCAGTTATGCACAAAGTAATTTATTATTATTATTATTATTATATTACAATTTCTGCTCTGGTCACACTACCTACCAGGAAGACATAAGACAGGTAGTGGTGTGTTGTTATGGCGACGTTTCATGATTTATTTTTCTAACTCCCATAACATCATGAAGGTTACATGCACAAAGTTCTTAGCGTGTCGACTGTAGTTATCAAGACAATTTTTTGTATTTCTCTTAAGCTGGAATTTCCATGGATTTTTTTCAATATCTTGTTGGTTCCTCTTTTTTATCATTCCAAGCTCACCCACGATGACTGGTACTATTCTTGTATTCAGTTTTCACATTTTTTTCTATTTCAATTTCCAGTTGCTCGTAACCATCGATGAGTGTTAATATCGACTTATTAGCCTGTTCTGTATATTGGTCATGCCGAGGTTTGTCTTGCCAGCGTTCTTTCATCTGTTCAAGAGCTTCATCTTTGACTTTCTTTTTCATAATTTTTACTGCAACATTTGGTTCTTGGGTTCTGTTTTGGTTTTCTACAGAATCTACTAAATTTAAATCTTGTTTCTATTTACAACCTTCTTTCGTGATTGAATATTTTTCTTTCTGTTTTCGTGTTGTTTGCCTAATTGTATCATCCAGTACTTTTTTTATTTCCATGTATGTTAGTAAGCCAAGAGTTGTTGTCTTACATGACAATTCTAGCTGAATGTCTTCCACCTTCTCTACGGGCTATGTATAGACGGTCTGCATCAACCTTAGAATGATGCATTTTATACTTAGAAAGAAGCTTTCTTGTGTTAGAATCCATTCGTCTGATATCATTTAGAGTCCAGTTCAAGATGTTGAAACTATATTGAAACACTGGGATGGCAAGGCTATTAATGGCCATAATTCTATTGAGAATTCAGTTCAGTTCTTAATATCAGTCGCACCCTTCTCCTCTTTAAGCATTATTTTTTTCATTTTTTTTATGGAGAATTCCTTCACCTTCATTTTCACCTAAGTACTTGAAAGCTTCTTCTTGCTCTAAATGTTTGATTGTTATCCCAGGGACTAAGCTAATAAAGGAGGTTTGTTTTAGTGATCTTCGTAGAATTGTGGCTTTAGTATATTTATCCAAAGCGAATTCCATTCCAATGCCATCACTGAAACATTTTACTGTCTTCAGGAGGTCTTCCAGTTCACTGTCATTCTTACCATTCAACTGGATCATTGTTTTCTTCTTCTTCTTCTTCTTTTTGGTGGGAGCATTTGTATCCCCATTCTTGTGTAGAAGTAAGGCAATTCCTCTCGTTATCCATGTTGGAATTTTAGTAGGATCATTTGTTAGACATTTTGACGGTCGTCTTCGAGTATAAAATCCATAGGTTAGCAGTGAATATTTTTAAGACAATAGGAAAGCGTAGTTCAGGTTGGCAGTGGATATCGTAGCAAAGTAGCAGAGCGTAGTACTTCCTTCTGTCATCTTCGCCTGACAAGTTGGCAATGGTCATTCTGGTTGGGTAAACAAAAATGGCCGCCTTTATACACGACGGATACAATGTTCTGCGGCTTTTGATTGGTTAACGTTCTATTGGTAGACTATAAAGTGAGTCAAGGCACTTGAATTGGCTCACTAGTTACATTATATACACAAAAAACTGTAACATCATTGACCATTTTTTGAAGTTCTTTGGTAAGTTTTTGTGTGCTGTATTTAGATAATAGAGCCAATTAGGAATTTTATCTATTCCTGGAAATTTTCATTTGTGTGCTTTATTATTATTATTATTATTATTATTATTAATTAATTAATTAATTAATTAAGTATTCTTACTATTATTATTTTCTTGGATATCTGTTGGAGACACATTACCTTCCGGGTCCGAACTTAAGATCCCACACATCTTACATAGATAAAGTTCTTTGTAATATGCGAACTGTACTTGTGAGTACAATTTTTTGTACTTCTTTAAGGCATGGGCCCCGAAGAATCCCTTCAATGAGACTCGGAACCTTTTCCAATCCTAGGGCTCTAACTACAACTGGAATTATTGATGTCCTCATTTGCCAGTTTTTCACTTCAAGATCCTTGTATTTTGATAGCTTTTTGATGATCTTCAAAAATCCATTACCATCTGCATGGACTGCCATGTCAATAAAAAAGCACATTCTGTTTTTGTGGTCTTTGATCACAATGTCTGAGTGATATGTTTTGATTGTTCTGTCTGTGTTTATTGTTAAGTCCCACATAATTGTTACAGGTCCTATCTCTGACCGGGACTGGGTGGCGTTCATATCAGTTTCCTTTCCGCCAAAATTGCATATTTTCAAGTGCAGATATTGGCCCACTCTCTCATGACGAGATTTATATTCAGTGGCTGCGGACACCGTGCATTTATCAAAAACTATTCAACTGTTTCTCTCGTGGTCAGGTGTATGTTGCTTTATCAGAGTATAAAATTGAAGTGGACTGTAAAAAAATATTTACAAAATAGACGCCACCCTGAAAATATTGATTATACAAAACATCTTAGAGAGTCAAGAGAACTTCTATAACAACTTTTCTGTGTCCGAAGGACGGGTATTTGGCCAGTTTAGTAAATACACGTGTTTATACGTTTGCCTTTTTTGAGTGTCACAAAATGTCGACATTGAGTAAAAGACAGTCAGCTGGGAAACATCGTCGAATTATTGATTTGAGCCTCGTTTTCGCCCAGGGTTGAACACACTTATAAATTTGCTGTCGTTGTTTTTCTACTTCAGGGCCATTAAAAGGCTGGCCAATTAACGTTCGATTATATATTTTTAGCGTTTTTGATCGGGGAAGCAGGAAATGACTTTCGGAATGTTCAGCGACACCACACACACGCACACGCACACACACACACACACACACGCATGAACACAAATATACACACATATATACACACGCGTATATGCACATACACACAAATACACATACATACATACATACACACAAATACACATATACACACACATACTCGCAAACATATACACAGGCACACACATAAAAGCACACACCCATATACATATGCACACACATAGATACATTGTGCTATCTCTCATGTCCCAGCGGTTAAAGCCGTTGGGTAGATCCATTGACCAAAATAGTTTTCAGTTCAATACCAAGCCACAGCAGTGGTGAACCAAAATTTGAAGAGTTGAGTTAATGGGAAGTAACTGAGACAAGAAGAGGCATGACACGTGGAACTAGAAAAATCTACCCCCGGTGGACGAAATAAAGGGTTCGGTTCGAAATTCTAATCACCTGAAGAAGGACGGAGCGTACAACGACCGAAACGTTGTGAATGTGGCAATGAAGATGAGGATAACAGTCTAAATAATGTAAATAATGCAAGTAACAAAAAGCTAAATTTGGGTTAGTAACACACAGCGCTCTCTCTTTCTCTGTGTTTTTCTTATTATTGCTTTAAGCGTTATATTTAAGTGAATGCACGTGTTTAAATATACGTCCTGTTTTTGTTTTTTTTTTGCTTTTTTAACTTTGTGAATAAAATCTATCTACAATTGCAATCGAGAGTTTTAATAAAGTAAATATCATCCAGCAGGGTCCCAAGCTACTTCCCCCTTTGTATGAAAAAAACCGTCTGATCCGCACGGCCACGGAGAATCCTCACAGGCCAGTCAAGTTCAGTTACCTTTTTAGGGGAACACACATCTTCTTCAGATTTGCTCCAAAGTCCATATATGAAGGGTAACGCGAAATGAAGGGTTGCCAGTCAGAGGAAGATCCTAAGGCGCCAACTGCGAATCGCAAATGCCAAAATAAAGCAAGTATCAAAAGAGAAATATATGGGAAGAACGGAAATTGTAGCACCGAAATCCGAAGACGGATTGGAATGACGAAAGATGCCCTCCAAAGAGCAAGTAATAAGAAACAAAGACATTTCGTCAGAAACAAAGAAAAAAGTGCATAATATAAAAAAAAAAAAAAAAGACTGTATATAAAATTATCAGTTACATATTTTTAACAAAACAAGAAACTAGTCGAAGAGATTTAAGCGGTTACGCGGCTCAAGTTACGAAGAATATCAAGAAACTAGAATTAAGGAAAGTTTTTATTTTAAAATCTTCCGTCGGAAAACTAAACCAGAAGTTAGAAAAAATAGCTCAGATTAAAAGAGAGAAGGTACTGGTCATCCTAGATACATTTGGAGGTTAGCATCAGCCATACTGATGGCGGGAATAAAAGCATGTGAAAAAAAAATTCATTGCAGTTATATATTCCCAAGATATCATGTTAGATGATAACACAATCCACTCACACATCGCACACAGTCCTGATACTTTTCAGACAGACCTTGAATAAAAGAGGGATTACTGCACAAATATCACATATATATATATATATATATATATATATATATGATGAAATATAGTCTTGCTATATTTATGGGATAAATTGCTCAATATTAGATATAGAGTGTGTGTAAATATAAAAATGAACATAGACGTCAACACTTAGAGGCGACAGTCTGTTTCATGCTAGATGCAATCGTCAGGCCACGATTGCATCTAACATGAAACAGACTGTCGCCTCTAAGTGTTTACTTCTATGTTTACTTCTATGTTCACTTTTATATATACATACATACATACATATATATATATATATATATATATATATATATATATATATATATATATATATATATATGATGGCCTCCACACCTTCAAAACAGGCCCCGTTGATGATCACCTTGAGTTTGGGGAATGGAAAAAGTCACATGGAGCAAGATCAGGTAAATAGGCAGTTTGTTCCAGTACAGCAATGTTCTTCTTGTCCAGGAACTCCTGCATACTCAGGGTGTTCTCAGCAGGTGCATTATTGTGGTGAAGCAGCCATGATTTGTCCTGCCACAACACTCGTCTCTTCTCGCGCTATGAGCGAAGCAAACACCGCAGGATCTCTATGTAGGTTTGCTGATTGATCATCTGACTCTGTGGCAAGAACTATGGACGATGCCTCTAATATCGAAGAACGTGATCAGTTCCGTTACTTTTCAGACAGACCTCGTATCGACACCAGTC
Source organism: Acanthosepion lycidas (assembly GCA_963932145.1). Lineage (NCBI taxonomy): Eukaryota > Metazoa > Mollusca > Cephalopoda > Sepiida > Sepiidae > Acanthosepion > Acanthosepion lycidas. The sequence continues at coordinate 2,125,585 of OZ010606.1, read as the reverse complement.
ACCTTCCCATCACCGTTGTCCTTGATTCCTTTTGTCTTTTCTATATTTCCATGGTATTTTTTTTAATAAACTCTCCTCCTTGGTAACCCAACCGTATGCATTTCAACGTACAGCTAGATTGGCAATTAGTTCTCATCGTTTTAGTTCTATTCTAAAAGTTTTTCTCGCACTTCTCGCCTGTGGAACTCTCTCCCAGTTTCTTGCTTCCCTGCTACCTATGATCTTCAAAAGTTTAGATAAAACGTTAATCGCTATCTTCTGTATTTCTGAACCACGTTCTTTTATTGTCCTTTCTCTTCACTAACGTCATGACATTTTCTTTCGCTCTCAGCAACCACTTGTGTCTTAGTGGCTTTATCGCCTTACTTGAAATTATTAAAACCAAAAGATTAATTAACAATTTTTATTCTTTTATCGATTTGTGGCTAGAGCAAACATTCTTCTGTGCGATTATCTGTACGAATTACGAGAAACGATTGCATTTCGCCATGACTAGATTTCTCTCAATGATCGAACATCTTGGACAAGGAAAATCGATTTGCAATGGCGCAGACAAATGTCAAAAGAGAGCATTCATTTCTTATGCAATATAAAGTTAGTTATTTCCTCTCGTTCCCTGTAGAATATTCGACTCCATTTGGTGCCGCATCCGAACGGAATCTGACCAAGCGTAGCAGAGGTTCTATTCATTTGAACGTACAAACAGTAGGAGTTTCAGTGGGAAATTGTATTCACAGTCGCTCCCCAGCTGTAGGGATGCAAACTTTTTTTGAATTTACACTTTCCTTCTCCTAAACTCGTTGTCGCACAAGTCTATAAGGCCCAGTCTGCCTTGGTATTTTATCCATTCCATAGTTAGGGGTACATAAAATACTCAGTATTAAAAATAGAGCAAAAATATAAAAATACAATTTTAAGTGGCTTATCTCACAATTTTTTGCAGCTATACCCATCTGCAGGTTAAGATAAATCTATTAAACTCAACAGATTTATCTCACTCTGACGAGGGTAATGGTATATCTGAGAAACTTGAAGTTGGATGATAAGTCCGTTGAAGTTTTAATCATCTATCCCATATTAATAAATACATATATACCTACGTTTACAGTACGACTCAGAGTTTCATGGCTTTCCTATTCATCAGGCACCAAAAGATATGAGAGACGTGAAACTCTCATTTGTACTGTAAACGTAGGAATATGTGCAATTATTAATATATACTTTATGTCTCTGTTTAACAACATTGAACACTGTCTTGTCTACACCATTAATTAAATAAATAGTTATTTACTGAATTGTATGTGTACGTGATCGCTCACATATATGCTTGATCATATCTCTTTATTTAGATCATTTTCTACACATACACCCCCCACACACACGCATATATATATATATATATATATATATATATATATATATATATATATATATATGTATATATATATATATATATATATATATATATATATATATAGCAGGAATATATATATATATATATATATTAGGTTGGTGCAAAAATAATGTCGTTTTCTCACATAAAGTTGAACGTTAAAAACGACATTATTTTTGCACCAACCTAATATATATATATATATATATATATATATATATATATATATATATATATATAATAGGCTTATGGTCATATTGCTTGTGATCGTACGAGAATTGGCGTGTCAACGTGATATGGCCGTAGCCCCTTACTAACACCTGCACTGGTAAGCGGTCACCTATCTAGGTACTGACAAGGATAAACGTTGCTTAACTTCGGTGAAATAATAACATATATAGTATGATCTGCAGGTCAGATGAAATGTCGCCGCAAGCTGGATTTGCCAGCGCTGTAATTGTTTACTGAGCTACATATTAATGTGTGGGTATTGCCCCACCTTATCTGCCAGGACGGCCACTAGATGTTATTCTATTTTTTACTATGAAAGGGACAGACATAACCCACATTTTATCTTTATTGCTCTTAATTTTATTAGCAAAACAAGACTTCTCTCTGCTCTGAGAGATTTCTGCTCCCTGCAGGCCGTCTTCTTAATTTCAGCCAGCCACGTGGCGCATTAGGCACACATTTTCTGAGTTAGTTCCTCTCGTCTCCCTATGGAACATTCAAAAACTGTCTCCAGCCAGACGTATATACACTTTTCAGGATAGTGCGATCCGGTGATATTCACACGTAAGTGAATGCAATGAACTCGACTGGAATTCGAAATCGACTCTCATTCTGAACCACTAGCCATTATTCCACCGTTCCTTGCAATATAGTGATTTTCCAAGGCCGAGAATAGGGGGCACCTAGTGAGGATTGAACTCACTACTCAGTATTAATTCTTCGAGCGAGACAAGCTTGTAAACCATTACACCGCCTCGAGGTGTCCAGCCGTGCCTTGCAATATATAGTAGCTACTAAATTGCAATGAAGAAAAATTATACATTTTTTTTTAATTCCATCTCCTTTCAGAACGTAGGCGATCATGGCTCTCCACATTTTCTTTATTATCTGTAAATTGCTACGATATCTTGAGAAATGTGGTGGAGTGATTTCACGCTGCCTTCTTCACGATTTTGAATTCATTCAAAGTTCTATAGAAACCAGTTTACCCTGAAATATAACGTATATCTTTGGGATTTTTTTTGAACCCCAACATCGCATCAGGCCGTAGGTGATCATGGCTCTCCAAAGAATATTTTTCTTTATATGTCTGTGAATTAACATTAATTCTTAGGAAAGATAGTGAAGTAGTTTTCTATTGCCTTCTACGAATTTTTGAATTCAGAGTCCAGTTTACCTTGCGATACAACCCATAGCTGGTCTTTGGATTTTTTTATAACTACAATGTCCCTTTAGGGAGTGGCTCTCCACAGATTCAAGGTGAGGAATTAACGAACGTCCTGTTCCAGCAAACTATCCCTCCAAGTAGAACTTCTAAAGGGAAGTGTCGAGGGAAAGAAACAATTTCTGAGACTACATGTATGTACATCTACTGGATTCCACCTCATGACCTTGTGCCAAACTTATCATCCTGGGGGTAAATGAATGAGTAATAATATTTCAAATTACTATCACTTTGTTTTTATTAGAAATAATAATTTTTGTCGTTATCTGTACAAGCATTATGCGTCGTGTTTGTATGTACATCGATTAAGCTTATTAGTATTATTTAGACTAGGATTATTTTCTTCATCTTTGTTGGCAGCGTACAGTGAACCGTTGATAAAGTGCTTGTCGACTTGGATATTTTATTTAATCTCGGGGAGTATATTGTTCTTGTTTATATTGTCCATATCTTGCGAGATTCTCGTCTGTTATTTATTCATTACTAAGTTATTGTGCGCAGTTTAAAATGAGTCTACGCCATCACTATCCGGTGTAAAAAGTACTATGCCACCAAATCCAGCGTTTTAATCCAGAAGGCTACTGTCTCTTGAGACAATCCTGAGTCTAGAACTTGGATTTTTAAGTTAATATGCCTACTATTGACATTGCCTCTGTTGCGATACATAAAATTTCATTCTGGAGCTACTGCTACAGTTGTTTGTTACACCTGATCAGGGCCGGGGCAAGAAATGGATTGTTAATTTTAACGCCTTCAAAAAGAAATTTTAATCATTTGAGAGAAACTTTTTTACATTTCATCAGCAGATGTCTAATTCTAACCGCCAGTAGAGTACATCATTGTATTCTCAGACTAATGCTTTCCGTTGATATGAAGTGGAAAGCTTACATTGAATCAGTTGCTATGTCTACTGCTAGGAAAGTTGGTTCTCTGTGTTGTGCTAAACAGTTTTTCTTGTCAGAATCTATTCTACATATTTATAAGTCTACCATTCGTCCTAGCTTTGAATAATGCTGCCTCACCCGATTTGCTATATCTTTAGAGATTCTTGATAAAATCCAAAGAAGAATCTGCAATGTTATTGGTGAGACCTAGCATCTCGGATCCAGTCAGATCCAGTCACTTTCCCAGCAGTGTAAAGTCGATTCTCTGTGCCTTTTCTATAAATATTTTCTTGGTAATTCTTCTGCTGAGCTATTCGCTATGGTAAACGGACTTTACGAATTTAAGCACGGTACTAGAATGACAACAAGCTCTCGTCAATTTACAGTTGAATTTGCTATTTTAACAGTTTCTTCTCTCGCTTGTGGAACTTTCTTCCAGTTCAATGCTTTCCAACTAACTTTGATGTTCAAAAATTCAAATGCAATGTCAATCGTTATCTACTGTCCTCTAGATCAGTCTTCTATTCTTCTCACTTCTTAAAAGGTTTCTGCTTTCTAATTCTTCAACACTCAGTAATACCTTGTGTCTTAGTGGCTTTATTACCTTACTTAGGGTGAAATGATTTGAAGGAAAAGATGAGGACGATAGTCCTAGTGTAAATAATATAAATAATGATAATTCTTCATCCCAGTAATTCAAACTGTTACGTTTAACTTCGTAGGATCAGTGTGTAGACACTGTGCCTTATTCGCGGACTTTTCGGGCCGGTATAAGTTACACTTTCTGTCCGAGAAAGCAATATAATGATATTCAGGAAGAAATGTAACAAAAATAAGGGGTTAAGAATGAAAAGAAAAGATTACAAGATGAAAGGAAACAATTTACTGTTTGTTGGAAATCCCGATCTGTTGATCCAGTCTTTAAGAACTCAAGTGAAATGTCTGACACTTCCAACTACCGGCCTATCTAATCTATTTGGTAAACTACTAGAGAATTGAATAAGCATATCACACTGCAAGGACTTTTTTCAGACAAGCAATATAGCTTTTGTTTCTCTAGGTCAACTACCGATGAATTAACGATTATCGCAAAAAGATTTTATCAAGCTTAGGATATGAATGGTGAAGATCCGGTTGTTCATTTGGTTTATCTCGAAAGCCTTCGATAAGATTTGGCATACAGGTCTTTTTCACAAGTTGAAATTAATTTAGTTTTTCTTATCTAATCGTGAAATGAAGGTTGTCTTGAACGGCCACTAGTCTGTGACAGAGAGAGTTTGGGAAAAACAGACGTATATTTTTAGTGAAATTGGAGTAGATTTGGAATAGCGAAATTAAATCAGAGCATTTTGTTTACTGATGGGGAAATTTGATCTAGGACAGGAGTTTTACCCATTGAATCTGGGTCATCAGAAGACAATGGAAATGGATGAAATAATTTGTATTGATTAAAACTTGGAATAGAGCTGAGTAAGCAAGGAGGACCTTTAGAATCCACATGATCTTGGTTGAAACAGCCATAACCCCGTGTCAATCACGTGCGAAGTAGTAGGGCCAAGTTTCAGCTGTAACCAGCCAGATTTTTCTATATAAACGCGTAGTTATGCTGAAAAAGAGGCAAACGGAAGAGAGAGACGGAAGAGAAAGACGAAAGAGAAAGACAGAAGAGAATTAACGCGGGTAAGAGTTGGGTTAGAGACAGTGGAGAGTCGAGTTGGAGACTCAAGAAGGAAAGAAAGTGACGTCAGAGATTGGAACGAAGCGTCCGCTAACATGTGCTGTTGATATAAGTACCGCTGCTTCTGCTACCATTAATATTACTACGACTGTTACTACTGCCAAGAAGGAACGCCACTATAAACTTTAAGCCGCGCACAGAAATCTTATTCCCCATCGCAAGAGTCTTATATTGTTCTGAGATGATTTAACAACAAGTTAATCATAACACACTCTCTCTGTGTCCAGAATCCAGTGTATGCATTTTTACATCAATTGCTTTTCTTTTCTGTAACCCGTTTCTCTTCTCTACTATTCTTTTCTGCTATATAAAAGACATTAACAATTCAATCATTGAATAGTTGGTTGTCTGGCTGCAGATATTATATTTTTTTTTGCTGCATTCTAAATTTCTTAGCGCAGGCCCTCCAGCCGTATCTACATCTTCAGTCGACCGTGAATGGATGAACATCACTTCTGCTTTCTGGATCAAACCAAACACAACGTGGGCAGGATTAAATCAGTTGACCGGTCGAATAATCTACGGATCCTCAGGGAACCTACGGCCACTCCCTTAAGTTCGGTTAGGACCGAGTAGACACCTCAATCCAGCAAGTAAGACGTTGAGGGGCTGGGGCGAAAGTGTTAGACGTCTAGATCCTTTCGTACCAATGTAGGTGTCCACCAGGGCCCTATCTTTACTCCTATTTTGTTTTTAATTTTCATCAATGACCATCCTGATGGTATCAGCTCTCAACTTGGCATCTATGCTAATGACGCAATGTTTCGATAGTATGTCTGATAAGGTCAAATTGACAGCTGAGCTCGAAAATAACCTACAGTCTGTTGTTAACTGGGGTAAGGAAAGGCTTGTTAATATTAACGCCTACAAAACAAAACTGCTATTTATTAATAATTTGAGAGACAAATTTCTGCCTTCCGTCGTCAAGAGAATGATTCGTTTCACCTTCTCGGTCTAACATTCTTGGCTGAAATTAAGTGAAAAGACTATATTGAAACCATTGCTAGGTCTGCTGCTAAGAAAGTTTATTTACTGTATCAAGCTAGACAATTTTTCTCCACTGACTGTATCTTATATATCTATAAGTTTGCCATTTTTAGAATATTGCTGGAAAATATGGCCCAGTGCTTCTATATATTTAGAGATTCTTGATAAAATCCAAAAAAGAATCTGCAATTTCATTGGTTCTGACCTAGCATCGCGGTTTCAGTCACTTTCACAGTGCTATAATGTCGCTACAATGTGCCTTTTCTATAAATACTTTCACGGTAATTCTTCTGATGAACTTTGCTATAGGATACCTAAACTTTATACATTTAAGAGCAGTAGTCCATTGTCGGCAAGGTCTCACCAATTTACAAGTAAACTGGCTAGAGGTAATCGTAAGTTCTATGATAACAGTTTCTTCTCTCGCTTCTGGAACTTTCTTCCGGTTAAATGCTTTCCAACCAATTTTGATGTTCAAAAATTCAAATGCAATGTCAATCGTTATCTACGATCACTCTTCTATTGTTCTCACTCCTTAAAATTTTCTTTTACTAATTCTTTAACATTCTTGTGTACCTTGCGTCTTAGTGGCTTTACTGCCGTGCATGGGGCGAAATGACTTTTTAAAAAAAGATGAGGACGATATCACTTGTCTAAATAATGTAAATAAAGATAATTCATCGTCCCATTAAATCAGACTGTTTTATTCATCTTCGTGTGTAGAAAGTGCTTTATTCGCGTCATTTTGTGGTCGGTATTGCTTTCTGTCAGAGAAACCAATCTAATAATATTCGTGAAGAAAAAGTTAAGATAAGCGGGAAACAGGGAAAGTAGGTGGGTAGGAAAGGTGTAGAAAAATGAAAGAAAACCAGATGAATGGGAAAAATACAAAGATGAAAAATGTAGGAGAGAGAAAAAGGCTTGCTGGACATCGAGTGTGAAAGGAAAAATATACAGAGGTTCACAAGACAGAAACGATAGTGAGTTGGGGGCAGGGGCTTGCTTGACATCAAAAGAGAATAAGCCAAAGTTTGAAAAGCGTGTATGGATGAAAAGACGTGCAAAATGGATAATATTTGATGCATTGAAAGGTATAAGGGTGATAATGAGAAGATACAGCTAACAGATTATAGAAGGGCCGAGGCGTGAAATAATGGACAATTGTGGTTTTATTGAAAAATATAAGGGAGAGAACGGGAAGATACAGATATGGGTATTGTGTTGGAACGAATAAGGGTGTGAATTTGAAGAAACAGGCAAAGCATTAGAGAAGAACAGAATCATCATTTAGAAGATAATTTCATTTATGAATCCCGGTGAAATTTCCAAAGCAACAACGCGTTTTATAACCTTCCTTTTACTTATTGGGTAATAAGTTCAAAAGACCCTTATAGATTTGTGGGACCTCTACTTTTAAAGTAAATAAGTAATTGGCGTCTGGCACCCGTAATTCAAACATCTTTCACTCATTGTCCGAAATCTATAGTTAATAATATTATTATTGGTGTATTAAAAGTTTCCTGCTGTAGAGAGGTCATGTTTGAAATGACCGTCAGCCCGGAAACATAGGACACCATGCGTTTGAAAAAAGAACAAAAAAAAGGACAAGTATGACGTCAATAGCCTTGGATTAAAAAGTTCGAGGTGTATTTGCCGGAAGAACTCGACACACGCCGACGGTAACTGGGATGTGAGTTGACGTAAGCAGGAGTCTCGAGACGCCAGAAAAAATAGAGATGGCAGGTTGTGGCGTTTCGACAATAAAAGGAGACAAGTGGGCGGCCATTATTAAGAGGGGGGGAAGAAGACAGAGAAATGAGGAGAGAAAAAAGGGAATACAAATGTAAAAAAATGAATTGGAATGACAAAATGATGTTGAAGGACTTGTATCATTTTTTTTTTTGCGTGTACAATACGTACATTTTGTATCAGATATTTTTTATAGCCTGACGTCAAAATATCTTATGATCGTTTGGAGCCGGAAGCCATTACAAAAAGAGGAGGTGGAGAAGAAAAAGAAGGAGAGGGAGAAGAAAGAAGTAATGAAGAAAAGGCACAACGGGTGGAAAACAACAAGTAGAACGAGGAAGAGAAGTACGAGAGGGAAAAAATAAAGGCAGGAGGAGTGAAGAAGGAAAAGGGAGAAGATAATAGAACGAATAAGAAGGAGGAAGAGGGAAGAGGAAAAGGGGCGAGAAAAGAGACGAGAATGAAGAGGAGGGACCAGGAAAAGGGTGAGGAAGGGGAATAGAATGAAAAAGAAGGAGGAGGAGGGATTGAGTAAAGTCTGAGGAAGCAGAATACAATGAAAAGGAACGACGAGGAGGGAACAAGAAAAGGGCGAGAAAAGAGAAATAAAATGAAAATAGAGGAGGTAGAGGGAATAGGAAAAGGCGTGAGGAATGGGAATAAATTGGAAAGAAAGGAGGAGGGGAAACAGGAAAAGGACTAGATAGGCGAATAGAATGAAAAGGGAGGATGAGGGGGAATCGGGCGTGGAATGAGAATAGAAGGAAAGGAAAGGGGAGAAGGAACAGGAAGCGTGAGGAAAGAGAATAGAATAGAAAGGAAGGAGGAGGGGAAACAGGAAAAGGACTAGATAGGCAATAGAATGAAAAGGGAGGATGAGGGGGAATCGGGCGTGGAATGAGAATAGAAGGAAAGGAAAGGGGAGAAGGAACAGGAAGCGTGAGGAAAGAGAATAGAATAGAAAGGAAGGAGGAGGGGAAACAGGAAAAGGACTAGATAGGCAATAGAATGAAAAGGGAGGATGAGGGGGAATCGGGCGTGGAATGAGAATAGAAGGAAAGGAAAGGGGAGAAGGAACAGGAAGCGTGAGGAAAGAGAATAGAATAGAAAGGAAGGAGGAGGGGAAACAGGAAAAGGACTAGATAGGCAATAGAATGAAAAGGGAGGATGAGGGGGAATCGGGCGTGGAATGAGAATAGAAGGAAAGGAAAGGGGAGAAGGAACAGGAAGCGTGAGGAAAGAGAATAGAATAGAAAGGAAGGAGGAGGGGAAACAGGAAAAGGACTAGATAGGCAATAGAATGAAAAGGGAGGATGAGGGGGAATCGGGCGTGGAATGAGAATAGAAGGAAAGGAAAGGGGAGAAGGAACAGGAAGCGTGAGGAAAGAGAATAGAATAGAAAGAAAGGAGGAGGGGAAACAGGAAAAGGACTAGATAGGCAATAGAATGAAAAGGGAGGATGAGGGGGAATCGGGCGTGGAATGAGAATAGAAGGAAAGGAAAGGGGAGAAGGAACAGGAAGCGTGAGGAAAGAGAATAGAATAAAAAGGAAGGAGGAGGGGAAACAGGAAAAGGACTAGATATGCAATAGAATGAAAAGGGAGGATGAGGGGGATTCGGGCGTGGAATGAGAATAGAAGGAAAGGAAAGGGGAGAAGGAACAGGAAGCGCGAGGAAAGAGAATAGAATAGAAAGGAAGGAGGAGGGGAAACAGGAAAAGGACTAGATAGGCAATAGAATGAAAAGGGAGGATGAGGGGGAATCGGGCGTGGAATGAGAATAGAAGGAAAGGAAAGGGGAGAAGGAACAGGAAGCGCGAGGAAAGAGAATAGAGTAGAAAGGAAGGAGGAGGGGAAACAGGAAAAGGACTGTATAGGTGAATAGAATGAAAAGGGAGGAGGAGTTGGAATCGGGCGTGGATCAGCCTGATACGTTTTTGACCAGGTGCCAAAAAACATGGCACCCACCGAGCGGAAACCTTCGTCATGCCGTATTTATTGTGCAGAATATTAACAAATCTCTTACAACATGCTAACAACACTGACTAGTTGATTTATAGTCAATTGCCTGTCATCCATCACCACATGCTGATCATGATCAATGTTCTCTGTGATGGCAGTTGCAGTATATTCAGAACGTGGTTCATTTTTAAGACTCTCCCTTCCCTTTCCTAAATTCAACTGCCCATGTTAAGCTGGAGTGCCATCCCCTAATGTAGCAACCATACTTTTAGGTTGGTGCAAAAATATTGTCGTTTTCTTACATAGTAACATATGTGAGAAAACGACAATATCTTTGCACCAACCTAATAGTATGAATATCCTTGGGAGCTAAACCCTTTTTCTGCAGGTACTTAATAACACAACAATGTCAAATTTTGTCAATTTTCAAGAGAATTTAGTTACATTTGAAGTCTTCTTTTAACACTCAGATATCAGTTTACCTCAGAGAAACAATGCAGTTATTAATAAGAAGAGTTGAAATGAATGCATCCAAGATTTCACAGTTCTAGCATCACTCCTTCATAGTCAGCCTATGAACTTTTCAGCCAACCTACGTACATACGGGTTCTCGTATTATATGTATTCCAGACGGAAGGAGACGATTGTAAAGGGTCTTTGAACACACCCTACTAAATACTGCTTGTCAGAGAGGCCAAGTTTACAGAATGCAGCCAGGGCGTGAAGACAATTTGGAAGCTCGCTATGCAATAAAGCTTTGTGTTAAACTGGACAAAAAAAGCTACAGAACCGCTTATGGGTTAACTTGTATGAGCTGTTGAGAAAATTTTCTCGATGACAATCGCCATGTGTCTCTAAAGACAATAAGCATACAGTTTGGAGTTTGTTTGACAACTGTAGACAGAATTATTCATGAACATCTGCGCAGAATTAGTACAAAGTTTGTTCCTGTGGTGGTCAGTGATGAAGAGAATAAAAGACGCGCTGGAAACCGCGTGGAGATGGTTGATGGACATCAAAAACTGTCCCTCAAGCACCCGACCGTCCAAACCTTAGTCCCTGGGGACTTTTGGTTGTTCCCGAAGCTGAACGAGAACCTCTGAGGGCAGTCATTTTTAAGACATTAAGATGAAGGAGGCCGTGACACGAGTCCTATTCGATCCGGACCTTGATCATGTGACCTTCTGATTGTTCCACAAGCTGAAGCAGAACCTCAGGGACAGTCGTTTTGAAGACATTAAGATAAAGGAGACTGTGGCAAGTGGGCTGGTTACCTTCTGATTTCCTTCTTGTCCTTCCACCCTGTGAACTTTTGGTTGTTCCCCAACCAGAAGGAAAACCACAATGGCAGTCATTCAAAGAGGATGTGAAAAGTGTCCTGGTTACTTTCTCAATCCAGACCTTCTACCCTGTGACATTTTAGTTGTTCTTTATTCTGTAGGAGAATCTCAGTGGCAGTCGTTTTAAAGATATTGTGAGAAGTCTGTTACAAGCACACCTTGTTCACTTCGGCCTTCTAGTTTTTCCCCAAGATGAAGGAGAACCCAAGAGGCAGTCGTTTTGAAGACATTGAGAAGATAGTGGAGGCTGTGAGGAGGGTCCTGGTTACTTTCTCAATCCAGACAGTACTCCCCGTGATCTTTTGGTCTTTCCCCAAGCTGAAAGAGAGCATCAGTGGTAGACGTTTTGAAGACCATTGTCCCAGCCTCCTTCCTCTTCTCAATAAGATGAAGGAGGCTGTGACAATGGTCCTGGTCACCTAAATCCAGACTTTGCTGCCTATGGCCTTTTGCTTGTTCCCAAAGCAGAAGGAGAAACCTCATTGGCAGTCGTTTTGAAGACATTGAGAAGATAAAGGTGGCTGTAATAAGTGACCTAGACTCCTTCTCAATTACGACCTTGCTCTCTGTGATCTTTTGGTTGTTCTATAAGCTGCAGGATAACATCAGTGGCAGTTGAAGACACTGATAAGTTGAAGGAGGTTGTGACAAAGGACCTTGATTCCTCAATCCAGACTTACATCATTGTGACCTTTTTCTTGTTCCCAATTTTGAAGGACAATCTCAAGGAGAGTCGTTTTGAAGACATTGAGAAGAAGAGGCTGTGCCAAGGATCCTGGTAACCTTCTCAATTTAATTCCTTCCTACTTGTGATCTTTTGGTTGCTCCCCAAGCTGAAGGAGAACCCTATTGGCAATGGTATTGAAGATGTTGAGATGATGAAGGAGGCTGTGACAAGAGACCTGAACTCCTACTCAATCCAGACCTTGTTCCTGTGACCTTTCAGTTGTTCCCTTAGCTGAAGGTGATCCTCATGGGAACTCTTTTTAAAGACATTAAGATGAAGGACGCTGTGGCAAGAGAGCTGGTTACCTTCTCAATCCTCTCCTTTCACCCTGTAACTTTTTGGTTGTTCTCCAAGCTGAAGAACTTCATGGTTAGTTGTTTTGAAGATATTATAAAGATGATGGAGGCTATGACAAGTGTCCTTGACACCTTCACTTTGGTTGACTTCAATGGTGGCCATAACGAAGTGCCCGGAGCGATATAACAAGTTCTTTGAAGTCTGAGGATCCGAAGGAGATTAGAGTTTTGTACTTCTTTGAAATTAGTAAATGTCTCTCTTGAAAAGTCTCGAAGGCACCTTTTATATTGCAAGGAACAATTGTGACAGTTCATTTTATATATATATATATATATATATATATATATATATATATATATATATATATATATATATAGTCATAATGTTAAGATCTTCACCATGACACCCGGGTTCTGACCTCACCATGATTGATTTTACAAGGAACTGACTTCTTGATACTATCGCTTTCAGGTGACGATTCCAACTAGCGGTAATGTTGGTAAGTTCCTGAAAAACATACCATTGCTTGATCCAAGCCTTGTGTGAGAGAAACCTTTCGAAAGATGGCGATAGTTGTGTCAGCACGTAATCACAAGCCATCATGGCCAAGAGTATAACCGTATTGACCCTGTTCAACTACGATTACACTAGATTATAAGCTTTCTTCCAGAAACTGTAGCACAGGTCTGCTTAGCCTTTTTTTTATTCAGTTTCACCCCAAGCAAGGTAGTAAAGCCACTAAGACACAAGAGCTTACAACGTGTGGAATAATTAGGAACAGAAACTTTAATAATGAGCGGAAAAAGGGAATAATAATTAGGAGGACAATATATAGCGATTGACATTGCATTTAAATTTTTGCAAATTAAAGTTGGCTGGAAAGCATGTAGCAGGGAGGAGTGCGAGAGAAGAAACTGCTAGCATAGAACTTACGGTTACATCTAGCCTCGGTTACATCTAGTTGCGGTATAAACAAAAGACGTCCACTCGCCACTTGCTTTCACTTATTCACCAAAGTCCATGGGAGGGGTTGCGTTGTGCCCAACTCTCGCCACGCCGTCTCTAAGTTAAATATCAGAGTAAACAGGACACTATCCTTCTTTAAAAAAGGAAATTTTAACTTGAAAACAAAGAGGAGGCAACGGGAAACCACTACGTTACTTAACTTGGAAGACATTGTAATTCACATATATTAAAACGAAAAAGAAGATGTGGAGGGTCATGATCACCTACGCCGTGAAGGTATATAGCATTAAAAATGCATACTTCATTCTTCATCCTCCTCTTTCTTTTCTTTCTGTATATTCATTCATATTGTTTTTTCTTCTCTTATTTCTTCTTCCTTTCTTTCACAAATCATTTTCATTTTCTTCTTTTTTACATTATTTTCTTTCTTTTCTCTTTTTTCCTTCTCTTATTTCTTCTTCCTTTCTTTCACAAATCTTTCTCTTTTTTATTATATTTCGTTCTTTTCTTCTTTGTCTTTTTCTTATTTTATCCTTATCTTTTCTTTCTTGTTTTTCTTTATCTTCTCCCGAGAACGAAAAATGATAAACGCCCACAATATGCTCGGCTGAAATCTCTTCCGAACAATAAACAAACTGATTTTTTTTCTTACGTAATTTGATTCCAATTGGTGTGGCCACCATTTTTTTTTTTCTTCGTCTCGCAAATCAATTGCCCATTTTCCTCAATTGTACTTTCTTGTTTGTCTTTCGTTCCATTGACTGATGTGATTGGAAGGAAACGAAACGCTTTTCAAAAGGTGCCAACTTAGACAAAAACGCCGTGTCATTGCTTTTGTTTCAATTCTAATTGAACGAAATCGAACATCATGAAAACGGAAATATCGATTTGTTAGACATAACAGGTTGGCTGCTGATTTGAAAATAAAATATAAGACAAAAAGAAAAATATTTATGAAAGAAAGAAAGAGAAAAGAAAGAGAGATATTTAGGAAAGAGAGGAAGAAAGAAAATAGAAAGAAAAAAAGATGAAAGAAAGAAAGATATTATAAAAGAAAGAAACAAAGTAAAAAGAAAGGAACAAAAAGATATTTTAAAAAGAAAAATATTTAGAAAAGAAAGAAAGAAAGAAAAAGAAAAAATTATATTTGAAAAATAAAGTGTGATATTTAGAAAAGAAATAAAAATATTTTGAAATGAAAAAAGAAAGATAATTCACAAAGGAAGAGATATTTAAGAAAGAAAGATAGTTAGAAAAGAAAGAAATAGAGAAAGAAAAAAGAAAGAATGATATTTAGAAAAGAAGGAAAGAAAGAAGGAATGATATTTAGAATAGAAGGGAAGAAAGAAAGAAAGAAAGAAAGAAAGAAAGAAAGAAAGAAAGAATGATATTTCAAAAAGAAAAAAGAAAGAATGATAATTAGAAAAGAGAGAAATAGAGATAGAAAGAAAGAATGATATTTAGAAAAGAAAGAAAGAAAAAAGAAAGAATAATATTTAGAAAAAAAAGAGAGAAAGAATGATATTTAGGAAAGAAAGAAAGAAAGAAAGAAAGAAAGAAAGAATGATATTTAGAAAAGAAAGAAAGAAAGAAAAAAGAAAAAAATGATATTTAGAAAAGAAAAAAAGAAAGAACGAATGATATTTAGAAAAGAAAGAAAGAAAGAAAAAAGAAAGAATGATATTTAGAAAAGAAAGAGAGAGAGAAAGAATGATGTTTAGAAAAGAAAGAAAGAAAGAAAGAATGAATGAATGAAGGTATTTAAGAAAGAAAGAAAGAAAGAAAGAAAGAAAGAAAGAAAGAAAGAAAGAAAGAAAGAAAGAAAGTGTTGTGTCGGAAACCTACCACCCCTCTTGAAGATGAACTTATCTGCGTCTGTAAACAAAGACTTTAAATAGAGACCGGAAAGACAGAAAGACAGAAGTTCTTAGCTGAGCTAGTTATTGACTACTCAGGCGATTTCTGTACCTTTTTACCAGCCTATTAAAACCCTTTTTATTGTTACGTGTTATTTGGCGTTTGTCTCTACTAACCCCAAATCAACATCATAACAGAAAGAAAGAAAGAAAGAAAGAAAGAAAGAAAGAATGATATTTAGGAAAGAAAGAAAGAATGAATGAATGATATTTAGAAAAGAAAAAGAGAAAGAAAGAATGATATTTAGAAAAGAAAGAAAGAAAGAAAGAAAGAAAAAAAAGAAAAGAAAAGAAAAGAAATATATTTAGAAAAGAAAGAAAGAAAAGTACAAACTGAGAAAAAAAAGATTTTTTCTCTTTGTTTTTCTTTATTTTGCTTTTGGTTTGTTTTACGATATTAAACGGCATTTTTTTTCCTTGTGCTTTTCTTGAAATCATGAAAGAGTTGACAATAAAAACTCATATTTCCTCCAAGGAGGGAATTAACTTTTTCGCTTTGATTTGTTGTTGACGTTTGCGCGTGCTCGAGCAAAGAGAGAGAGAGTAAAAGTAAAGAAAACATGGAGGGCCGTAAACTTAGACCCGAAACTCTTTCTTCTCTCATCTGCTGTACATGGAGAGAAAGAAACGAATAGAGATGGAAGATAAAATTTTAAAAAAAGAATAAAATGGAATTAAATTTTAAAATAACCAAAGAAAAAAAGGAATTCGAAAGTGAAAAAAAAAAAATTAAAAATAATGAATGTGAAAGAATAAGAAGGAAAAAATTAAAGAATGAAAAAGAAGAAAATGAATGAAAAAAGAAAAGAGAAAATAATGATTGAAACAAAAAGTGAAAAGTGAAAATGAATGAAAATAATTAAAACTGAAAAAGAAAGTAAAATTTTTAAAAATAAAAATAAATTTAAACAGAATGAAAGAAGAATAAAAAAATAATTAAAAGTGAAAAAGAAGAACATTTAAAAAGAACGAAGTAAAGAATAAAAACTTATGACTCGGATCAGAAGATTGATGGCCAGAGTGATGTTGTGATGGAACGATATAACTAAACCTTATTAATTACTGTACATTAGGCTAGGTCGATATTAGAAGCGTGATATTGCACCCAATTTGAAGTTAGAGTTTGACATGCTAAATAATGACTTTCAATAACCTTTTCCAAATTATAACTGTTTTCTTTTTTGTTTTGTTTTTTGTTGTTGTTTTTTTAGGAAACGAGTTTAAAGAATCAGATTAGGTCCAAAATCGTAGCGTTCGAATTTCATTCCGGTGATCAGTGAAAGCTATAAAGCTTATAAAATTTTTAATTAAAATATATGCAGTTAATTGGTTTTAAATTAAAAGAGATAATAATTTCCATAACCAACCAACTATATATCTTCAATCTCATTCAGTCGACCGAAATGCAGAATGTTGCATTAAAAGAATTCCATCAAAATCCTTTCGCCTTGCTCCCGGAAAATATTCTTTTCTCAATGATGAAGTCAGATAAAATGTAGCTGAGCGAAAAGACTATAAATAAATTCTTCATAATTAATTAATTATGTTAAATAACAAGACTAATTTTCAAATTTCGTTACTAAAATATAACGAAGACTGGATAAAATTTCCAATAAAAATATTTTTTTTTGTTTCAGAAATAGCGAGTGACGAAAGAATAGATTAAAAAAATACATTCATTAATTCTAAAGTGACATACTGATCAAATTTGATTAACATATCACAGAATAGAATTTGTGAAGCTGCACTTGCAGAAGTTTTTTTTCAAATAAAGAACTGCATGAGGTTCTAATAAATGATGTACACATTTGCAAGTTATTTAAATCAACTATTGAAGCATCACAAATTGCATATGGACAAGAAGCAACACACAATCACATTGTGATATCAAATATAAAACCTTCATTTATTTTTATACTCAACAATTTTGATATATTATGGTATTATGGAATCCTCCATACTTGCCTGTCACCCTCTACGGGAAGATGCACTCTTCCTCAAATTAACCTTTAAACAATCATCATTTCACTTTTCCAAACTCAACTTCTCATTGGTTAAAAGGACACAAAAATGTAGCAAGTTAAGACAAATCCTTTTTCCCGCGCAGCTGTCTGTAGCCTATTTGAAAACCCAAAAATCTATAAAAAAGAATGGCTCGACTTAATTCAAGCCAGTCAGACTCCACGCGTGCCAACACACTGACTCAATAACACTACCAACCTCTCATCAACACAACACAACTCGCACAACTATTGCCGTGTGAAGAAACTTACAATTTACTATAAAAAGTGACAGTATCACTACGAAATAGTAATTGTACATTTAATCAACTTTAGCATATCAGTCAAAGGCACACAACTCTTCATAACTTGAATCAGCACTTACAATTGTCACACACATACACACTATTATTTGAACTCACACAATTGACATTTTACCTTGCAGAAATCAAACTTTTAATTTCACAAACTTAAACCATCAATATTCATTCACCAAATCTCTGCATGGACACTCTCTGCAATCTTATCTCACTTGCCACATTTAACAAGCAACCTATCATCACTTTGTGTATGTCAAATATATATATATATATAAATTCATGTTATTGTTGCAATCTATAACTACGTTGTTTTTTCCTTGATTTCTTCAAGTTGTATTGTCTTCATATGTTCGTTTAATTTATTTGTTGTGGATAAATGCATAATGTACACGCACATTTTAGGCCTTCACTCAATTTCACCTTCTGACACATCTTACTTAGCATAAATTCCACAATAATATCGTATGTTATACAATGCAGTAGTTTTAATGCGATTTTCATTAAACAATGCAAATTTAAACATTTTGTCTCATAATTCGTAGCTAGAATTAAGATGATGTTATATATATATTTATTTAATTATGGTTTAACAAGATTTTAGTAAGATTTTATTTATTTCCTTGCCTTTTTTTCAAAAATCTTTTACAGTTTTCACTTATCGACTACAGTAAAACATTGCTTATTTTGTTTGTGGTGATTCATAATTAGAATTTTAATTTTAATATATTTTTCATTCAATTCATCTAATAAAATACATTAACTTTATTTGGATTTATTCCTGAAATAGGAAAAATTTGAAGTCAGTTTGGAAGCAAAAACCTGCAGAAATTAGGGATTTTTCTATTTTTTTTAATTTTTTTTTCCAATGATTTTTAAAAGTAAATACTCAAAAATTGGTAAAAGCTATGAATCAAATTTTTAGTGGCAGGACTTATCACATGAAACCCAAGTTTTGACACCAAGTGCAATGATGATTTTCTAAAAGAAGAGAAATATCAACCGGCGCTACTAGACATATTAGACTTAATTTATCTCTATCTATAAAAGGCAAGATGCGTGTGTGTGTGTGTGTGTAACGAATGCACGGTTGCAATTTTCGACGGATTTGCACCAAAATTTACATGCACATGCTCCAAGTTAGCGGAAAGGCCAAGACTGACTTTGCATTTCCCAACTCCCATCGATAGTGGAAATAATCGATTTTTTCATGCTTCTGCGGCAGTTTTCATGTAGTTTGCGGTCATTTTCTACTGGCCAGTGTGAGAGCCTATAGCTGGCTGCCACGAATAGGCAGGAAGATTATATTGACCAGCGTGAGAGCCAACAGCTGACTGACACGAATGTTAACTAGAATGCAAAAAAATCGATAGCTGCATTCGTCACAAGTGGGAAAAATTTTAATCTTCATGGCACTTTACTCCGATTGGCTCATTCGCTTGCTTAAACTCAACGTTGATTCTGATTCCGCAGAACTGGGTTGGGTGTGAAAAAGTTTTCGTTGTTAACATTCTTTTTCATTCGGTTTTTCCTGTTACGAGTCCTTTTTTAAAGCTGATCGTTTTGTGTTCATTTTGTTTAGTTCTTTTTTCATAACAGATTTAATGTTTAGTATAGAGCTTAGAAAAAATCGCAGTGTGAGATAGGCAAGAAGTAAGGCATGCAGCAATATCAGCACAGAAAAGGGCACTCCTTTAAAAGCAAGGAAGGGCAAAAATTATTATAAGTCAAGTGACAGCGATTGCTGTATGAGTCGTACGATTTTTGAATCAAGCACGGGCAACGCCGGGCCATGCTGCTAGTAGTAAATACTAGAAAAAATCATAGTGAAACTAATCTTAAATCATAGTGAATATTAGGTTTCAATCATAGTAAATACTCATCGTAAATCATGGTAATTACTGGCTTGAAGTGATTGTAAATCTCCATCTTATGTGTCGTCTCCACAACTTCCTGTCCTTTGTAGTCTTAGTAAAGTTTGTCTTTTTGCTATCTCTTTTCGACCAAGCCTTTACACAAACTCTTTCTCCTTCTTTTACGTGCCGTCTCTCTTCAGGAGGTGGGTGGATCATGACTCTCCACAACTTCCTGTCCTTTGTAGTCTTAGTAAAGTTTGTCTTTTTGCTATCTCTTTTCGACCAAGCCTTTACACAAACTCTTTCTCCTTCTTTTACGTGCCGTCTCTCTTCAGGAGGTGGGTGGATCATGACTCTCCACAACTTCCTGTCCTTTGTAGTCTTAGTAAAGTTTATCTTTTTGCTATCTCTTTTCGGCCAAGCCTTTACACAAACTCTTTCTCCTTCTTTTACGTGCCGTCTCTCTTCAGGAGGTGGGTGATCATGACCCTCCACTTCTTCTTATCAATTGTAGCCTTAGTAAAGTTTATCTTTTTGCTATCTCTTGTAATCCCTGTTCTCCTTACCATTTACACAAACTAATTCTCCTTCCGTTTCTCTTTAGAAGATGGGTGAATCATGACTCTCCACAACTTCCTGTCCTTTGTAGTCTTAGTAATCTTTCGCTTTTTGATATCTCTCATAATCTTTGTGTTGCCAATCATTTACACATATTGCTTATGCACTGCTTTTTAATGTCCTTCTTACATTCATAATATCTTAGGTGTGTTAAATTTTCCAAACCTATTTCCTCATTATGAGCCCTTTGAAATTCAAACCGTATCTTTCTGATGTTACGTAGAAGTATCTTTGTTGTTTTCATTTTCTCCAAAACTTATTATTTAAGCAAAAAGCTAAGGGATTACGAAGGTTGTTTGATGTTTACCTATTCAAATCCGATTAAAGGTGTGAACAAATATTTTTATCTGGAACCAAATATAAATCAAAGGCTCTAAATTAGATTGATGAAAAATCAATGAAGGCTGATTGTAGTGAACCGTATCTAAAGTTGATATAATGTCCAAGTTTACAAATAAACTTTTTTTTTGCACTATTTACTATTTTCATTGTTGTCCGCATCTTTATTGCCGTACTCACGAAGTTTCGGTTGTTGTACGCTCCGGCCTTCTTCATTCTTATTAATGATTCAATGAAATCCCAGAATGGATCACTGAAGGTATTCCATATCTCCTACCAAAATCGGGTGAAACAGATGATCAGAAAAATTATAGACCAATAATATGTAGTCCTAGCTATGACGATAAACTACATCTGGCAGCATGGCCTCTGATCAGGAGGTTTTGAGGAGCTTGGAAACATCTCTTAATTGTTGATGTTCCCTGGTCCATCCTGATCGGGGTTGCTAGCACCTGTTAAGGTCCCAGCTATGGGAAAATATTTAATCCCCATACTGGGGTCAAAACGCTATGAAAGTGTAAAAATAAATTTACAGTAAAAATACCAGCAATACATTTCTGAAATATATTACCAGTAATATAAATCTTGTCAGTATTAAATAACCCATTGAGGTGTTGATATGCCGTAAACAAACCAAACGAAACCAAACATAATGTTGATGGAACGTCCGACTTTACAGAGAAAACTTTTTTTTACACTATTTACATTTTTCGGATTGTTGTCTTTATCGTTATTGCTGTATTCACAACGTTTCGACCGTTGTTCGCTCCGGCCTGCTTCAGGTGATTGGAATTTTGAAACGAACCCTTTAATTCGTCCACTGTGGTAGATTGTTCTATTTCCACATACCATGCCTCTCTTGGACGTCTCAGTTTCCAGTTATTTCCCTTGAGTATCTCAGGTCTCCAAGTTTTTGTCTAGGTATTAAACTCACAACTCTTTGGGTCAAGTCACTGGATTACTTCAAACAACGCTTTTATCCACTGGGCTTTTAATAAAATAAAAAAAATTCTCTCGCATTTCACCTGAAGTCGCCTCCCCGTTCCTGAAACGATAATTAAAATAATATTTTTTCCGATAGGGTTTCAAAATAAATTAATTTTTTCAAGTTGACAGATATAAATTTCAAACTGCATCAAAACATGACTCTTTTTTTAATGGTTTCTCTACAAACAGAGGAAAACTTGTTCTTTTCTCATCTTCATTTCTCACAGTCTCTTTTTCCTGATGCTTTTACGATTTCTTTGCCTTCAACTTAAAATTTCTCTAATGACTGGTTTCATAAAGAACGCATCCTTCTTATTTCGGTCAGTAATTCCAAAACTTTGTTTAGGCTGTGGCGGGGTCTGAAATGGTAGGAAATTCAGATAAAGAACTCTATTTTATGCCATTCTTCGAAGTGGGAACAGTCTGGCTAACTCGATAATGATCACTGAAAGTTCTGGCTTCAACAACATTCCTGGCGCTAGTGTAGGTATCGTATTTTCTTCTGTATAGTACGACTACATGTTTTCTTATGTATAATACGACTCCATGTTTATGAAGCTAAAAAACAGAGAATAAATTATATCCATGGGTATAATAATGCCGCGTAATTCCCCCATGTTTATGTAAAGATTTTTTGAAAAGTTGTGCCATATTTATCCGTTAAAAACACTTCCCACCAATTGTTTAGGGGAAAACGTTTAATTTTCAGACATTTTTTTTTTATTTAATTTTAATATAGTAACTAAGAGGCTGAGGTACCTTGAAGTGTCTGAGCGGGTGGCTAATGCCTCTACCTTCCTTACGCATGAGCTGACAATTGGACTCGTTTCAAGCTCAGAAGGTCATAAAGAGAATCAAGATATACACGTCTGTAACTGGTTTTTGAACATTATATTTTGGATGGGTTTATTTGTCCTTACCTGAAAAAGAATACACCGGGGAAGGGATTAAAATCTCAATGTCATAGACGTATTTATTTTTTCACGATATTAAAGAATAAAAATGAACCAGATGTTTCGCCATTTTTCCTAATTTCCGTTTCAAAACTTATTTTTTGAATTTTCAGGGCAAGGTTCTAACTAGACACAAATGGTAATAAATGTTAAGGCGTTAATTAATTTATCCTACTTTTCTGCTTGATATTTTAGTGATACGTAAATGACTGCTTAATTAGCATAGTTAAGCCATAGGGATTATATAAATGCCCAGGTAGTAGGGAGAAGGCAGAATATGATACCTGAGATTAACGACTACTGCTGGGTTGAGAAAATACAAAGGAAATCCCGCTTCATAACAATCTGACTTTATTATATTTCTATATATTAAAATAAAAATATTGTCTTTCATTAAGAACTAGCAGTAGAGCCCGGCTTCGCCCGGGGATGTAACAGTAAGAGATAGATCAAGTATCGACCATCATAAAGACTGAAAAATAAAATTGACAAAGATTATTGTTTAAGGTTGACGGACACGCATGTCTTAATTATTTATTTTTTTATTTTTTTTTTTTTTTACGAATTGGTCAAACCCAAACTCAAACAAAAACATTGTTTTCAATCGTTATGAGTCTACCGATGGAATAGAATTTTATTATAAACAATTGTCTTGTAAATGGAAGTTTTAAAGCATTCTGAATGTAAAAATAAAGAAAAAAGTGTGCAAGACAATAAGAAACACTACCTGCCAAAAAAAAGTGAAGTTTTGTTGAAATCGGTTGAAAAATGTAGGAAATCCGATCCCATATATAAACGAACACACACACACACACACACACACAAACAACCAACCTGGGTTTTATAATAAGTATAACTCGATAACTCGATATTAATAAGTATAACTCGATATGAAATTGTCCCCCTTTCATTAATGCCTCTTCATCGTGTTTTCAAATTGATTTCGTGCAAAAACAATTGTGTTTTTCCAATTTTTGGCGCTTTCAGAACCACTGCAAGGTAATTTTACGCAGTCCTGTGAAGTTTTGTTGAAATCAGTTGAAAAACGTAGGAAATCCGATCGAATATATTAACGTACAGACACACACACAACCTGGGTTTTATAATAAGTATGATGAAGAGAGAAACAAATATGGCGGATATATCAAATACCTTCTCTAAACAATTCTTGTTAACACAATTTGTCTTTTATTATCTCTTGTGATAATTAAGTGTTTTTGCAATTTTGCTGTTTTACTCAGTTTAAAATAGATTTTATTTATAAGATCTTTTTCAAACTGAGTAAAAATTTCTGTAAACCTGTACTTGTGTATAATACGACGCCGAGTCTTTAATTTTCATTCAAAATCGCTGACGTATAATACACAAGAAAATGCAAACGTTAACTTTCTATTGTGTCTTGTAAGCCCATAAATAATAATAATAATAGTAGTAGTAGTAATAGTAATAATAATAATATATTTACGATCCTTACCCGTGCGCATACATGCACACCCGTACGCACACACACACACACACACACACATATATATATATATATATATATATATATATATATATATATATATATATATAGATAGATAGATAGATAGATAGATATATAGATAGATAGATAGATAGATAGATAGAAATCTTATAAGTATAAGAAACTATACTCGCTCGGAAACCTTCGGTGTCTTGATTTGTAAATGAACAAGCCAATGCCAAAGGGAAAAAAAGGTATTAAAAAAAAAAAAGAAAAAAACAAGAACATGTACGTTAGCCGAAAATAACCGTCGAGCATGCAAGTCCAAAGTCCAAAGAAAAAAAAAACCGATGCGAGTACCCAGCTTTCCCTGCAGATCCGCTTAGGTGAAACCTTGGTAGATTTGTCTAGATCTAGAGATCTTGTTAAACCTAGAGGTTTAACAAGATAGATAGATAGATAGATAGATAGATAGATAGATAGATAGATAGATAATATTATCAAATCTGTGAGTGGAAAGGATAATCCAAGTGGTTCTTTTTTATATAAAATATTAAAAAGTTAGATCCGTAGAGAGCTCAATACAGAGCAATATGATATACATCAAGGAAAAGCTTAACACATCATGAAAATCCGGTAATAAATCATGATTTATTTCGATCAGTAAGTTTCATCAGACTGAAGATATAAATGGTATAAATTTACAAACAATGGTTTAAATTTTTCCAGACACACACACACACACACACACACACACACACATATCCACACACATACGCAAGCGGAATTCAGTTACGGAAAGTTCTGCTGGAAGTGTAGTAAAATCTTTTAAGATATATTAAAATTAATGATAAAAAGAAAATTAAAAGAAAAATGAAACAAAAAAATAAAATTCCATATTCAAACACGAACGGAAAGTGACATCGGCAGAGTTCAATAATAATAATAATAATAATAATAATAATAATAACAACAACAACAATAAAAGGAAATGACAAGGTACACAATGTTTAGCTCTATCATCTGTCATCAATCCATAAAACCGTTTCACAAACTTTATTAATGCTTATTAGTAATCACAATGAAATCCCAGAATGGATCACTGAAGATATTACATATTTCCTACCAAAATCGGATGACACAGATAATCCAAACAATTATAGGCCAATAATATGTGGTTCTGGGTATGACAGTAAACTACATCTGACACTAAGGCCTCTGTTTAGGTTTTGAGGAGCGTGGAACCCACCTCTTAATTGCTGGTGTTCACAGGTCCACCCGACCGGAGGTGGTAACACCTGTTGGAGTTTCCAGCTATGGAGAAATACTTAACCCCTAAACTGGGATCAAAATCCTATGAAAGTGTAAAAATATTAAAAAAAAAAAATTATTACCAACATTAACTTTTTGAAAAAAAATTATTACCATCAATAAAAATCTTCTCATCTTTAAATAACGCATTGAGGGTGATATGTCGTAAATCAAACAATAACAGTGATTTACCAAGCGTAGTTTAGATGCAGCACAAGGATGAAAGTATGAAGCACCCAGTGAGGATCTAACTCACTACTCATTCGTAATTGTTCTAGCGAGACAAGCTTGCTAACCATTACACCACCTTGGGGTGCCCAAACCAAACAATAACAATATCTGTTCACCAAGTATGAATTGATCATGTCTGTCTTCATGAATTGTACTTAGTCCTTTCTCAAACAAAACAACATTCTTCGCCAGGAACAGAAGTGTTGTTGAATAGGTTCATATGATAGCAAAGATCAATTAGTGATAAGCAAAATGTTCTTGAAAAGCTGCAAGAAAAAGATGTAGAAATCTCAGTACAGTTTGGATAGATTACCGCAAAGCCTTTGATAATGTGCCACACTCATGGATTCTTAAGACTTTGGAAATGTGCAAAGAATCCTCGGTGAAATTTCCTTAAACATGGTAATGTGGGAAACGACATTTTATCTAAATCGCACAAAAGGCATTGCCATTTCCAATCGCTTGAATATCCGACAAGGAATATTTGAAGGAAACTCCCCGTTATCCTTTCTGTTTTATCTGTCCTTAATCCCCCTTACGCATGAACTAATCAATAATTGTTAGAGTTACAAAGTAAACAAGAAAGTATTCAATCACCTACTCTACATGGATGATCTCAAACTCTTTACCAAAGACAACAACGAGTCGAGGGGTCTCTTCAATACTGTAAAATGTTTCAGTAAAGACATAGGTATGGATTTCGGATTAGATAAATGTGCAAAGGTAACATTCAAGAAAGGAAGAATTACAGAAACAAACGCAATAGATTTAGATTTTGGCACAAAGAGAAAAGAAACGAAAAGTCTGTAGGTACCTAGTGAAGTGAAGGAGATGGAATACAGCTTAAATGAAGGAAATGGTAAGAAAGGAGTACTAGGCGTGTATGTCTGAACTGAATTAAAAAAAAAAAAAAAAAAAACAGAATATCAGACATAAACACCTTGGCTGTCCCTGTTGTATAATACAGTTTCAACATTCTTAATTAGACCATAGCTGACATTAAACGAATGGACGCCAAAACGAGAAAGTTTCTCACCTACCACCGCATGCATCATCCCAAAGCTGATGTTGACCGTCTGTATGTGCCCAGGTCCGCAGGAGGCAGAGGATTAGTTCAACTAGAATTGTCTTACAAAACCGCAACAATCGGTCTTCAAAGATACCTGGAAACTACAGACGATTGGATGATGATCTGCGACAAAGAACATAAAACAAATAAGAAACTTTATTCTGTAATAAATGAAGCCAACAAATTCAAAAGCGAATTTCAAGTGGGTAAGAAGTGCAAATAAACCATAATACACCTACTGCAGCAGCAAAGAACCTAAAAAGAAAGCAAAAACAAATATAATGTACTAAATGCAGTAACGATGGTAAGATAAGACTCTTCATGGCCAATACTCTGCCCGTACCAAACAAGTTGATGCAGACAAACAGCGTACCCATCTGGTTAAGAAGTGTAGAGTTAAAAGCTGAAATGGAAGGTTTTATTGTTGCTGCACAGGAAAAATGCTTGCTAATTAGAAATTACCAAGAACATCTACTGAAAAATTGTGTTAGCCCCAAATCCAGATTCTGTGATAAATATCCAGAAACAATTGCCTTTCTTTTATCAGGTTGCACCCATTGAATATAAAAACACGGCAAGACAGAATGGACCAATATCTGCATTGGGAAATCTTCAAATTTTGCGGAAAGGAAATGGTAAGAAATTAGTATAAACACTACCCTGACTTAGTTACAAAGATAAGACATAAAACAATTGTATGGGACTTTACAATACACTCAGAAAAAACAATCAAAGTTAATTGTCTAGACATCGTGATCAGATATCACAAAAACAGAATTTGCCTTCTTATTGATATGGAAGACCCTGTAGACTGTAATGTATCGTTGAAGATCTTCAAAAAATTATCAAAATACAAGGATCTTAAAGTAGAAATGTCGAAAATGTGGGACATGAGGACATCAATAATTCCAGTTGTAGTTGGAGCCCTCGGATTCATTGGAAAAGATTCTGATAGACTCATTGAAGGGATTCGTATTAGCCCAAGCCTTTAAAAAATATAAAAGATTGTACTCACACGTACAGCTCACACCTTACGAAGGGCTTTATCTATGTAAAAGGTATGTAGTCTTAGGTTTTTGTGGGGTTTTCTTTTCAAAAATTGGCCAGTGGAATATGTCAGGATGCCATTACTGACCTTAGGTCGCCGGTTGGGACCAGGAAAGAAATGAGTATACAGCAGAAATCAATGAAAATAAAATAAACCTTTTCTATTAGGTTGGTGCAAAAATAATGACGTAATAATGTCGTTTTTTGACGTATTTTTAACGACAAAAAACGACATTATTACGTCATTATTTTTGCACCAACCTAATACTTTTTTTTCTTCTTGTTTTCGAACCCAAAACTTTTCAGCGCTTCCTTGAATATAAAATATGAATACATAAATACATATGTAGGGGGGCGTTGGTCTTGCTGGTGAAAAGCAATTCATGAATAATTATGTTAGATAAACCAGCACTCGTTTGTCAAATGGCTGACCTTACATGTCTCAAACAAGAGTTCTATAAGGGTCCATTTATATCAACATGGAAACATCCTGACATCGATACATAACATACTCATTGAAAACAAAAACGTAATACACGCCTCTGATTTCGAAAACCTCTAATAATAACAGAAGCGTTCATCATAAAGAAATAGTTAAATAAAACAACTCTTAAATCAAGTACGAACTGAGAGTTAGAAATACGTCTATATCTCATAATTAACACAGCTTTTGCCATAGCAAAACAAATATCTTTAAAAATGGGTTAGCTAAAAGCGCTAGGAACAAAAATCATATGGACAGTTTCTACAAACAATAAGTCCCACACTGCTAGTGGAGCGGCCATGTTTACTCTGTAACAGCAGCAAGAAAACTGGCACGATCAAGCACAAACTTCGATCACGTGACCACGAGCATTAGACACACTTGAGCAGAACGCAGTGTGACAAACATAAAGATATATTATGGCGAAATTGGAGATAATTTTTGACTTAACCTCATAGATTAGGTTGCTACATAAGCAATTTCTATTTGGGGGAATCGATTTTATCATGCGTGGTGAATGTATCACCCTTATTAATAATAAATAGGAACGATTAGATCAAGCCAAATATTTGCCCTGAGACATCATAACCCTTCAGCATGTGGAGAAGGTCAGCATGTTAAACTCTGAAAAACGCCTTTGAGATATCTGAAGCCGCGCCTCGAACTACGCCGTTCTTATCTAAAGCCTGATAGATAAATTTGCTAATAACGGTTAACACATCGGAAAGAAGGGCGTCTGAAGTGAATGAATCCGGGCTTGATTAGGGCATTTAGCGCTTAGCCAAAAAAGAGGGAAGCAAGGAGTTCAGCCCGAAGTCGGGTGACTGACTGATCGGCTGATCGGTTGAACTCTCTGCCTACGGGCGGGGAGGAACCCGAAGGAGGCTACGCCGAAGGGCGGAGTCCCTTTCGGGGAGGTAGACCGACGCTGAACCCGTTTATACGGGTTCAAAGGGAATATTTTTGCCCGAGCCCACGGGCTCGGAAACCGCACGTTAAACCGGCCTTGTGCCACATGATGCCCTCGTGGGGGGTGGTTAAATACCGTTCAGCCCGAAGTCGGGCGACCGGCTGATCGGTTGATCGGTTGAACTCTCCGCCTTCGGGTGGGGAGGAACCCGAACGAGGCTACGCCGAAGGACGGAGTCTCTTTCGGCGAGGTAAATCGACCCTGAACCCGTTTATACGGGTTGAAAGGGCATATTTTTTACCGAGCCCACGTGCTCGGAGATCCCACGTCAAACCGGCCTTGTGCCACATGATACCCTCGTGGTGGGAGTGTGTGATTAAATACTGTTCCGTCTGAAGTCTGGAGTGAAGTCCGTCAGGAGTCAGTCAGTCGAGTCAGAAGCAGTCCGAAACAGAGTCACGTTCAGACAATTACTACTAAGCCTGATTGTTCGTACTAACAGTTTTCTACCTCTCGGTATATATTCCTGTTTGTAATATATCTGTGTTATTCCATATCCGCCTTCGAGTTCTTCTTATTTGGTTCTACCTTGGACTATCACCGTGGTACAAGGAACCGGACCATAACAAGAATGTATTAGGTTGGTGCAAAAATAATGACGTAATAATGTCGTTTTTTGACGTTAAAAAATACGTCAAAAAACGACATTTTTACGTCATTATTGTTGCACCAACCTAATAATAAACTTTGATAATGCCAATACGTTAAACTAAAAAATAACAGAGCCAAGCAAATCTCCCATTAAAAATAAATAAAATAATAAATAAATAAAATAAATAAATAAATAAAATAATAAATAAATAAAATAAATAAATAAAATAAATAAATAAATAAAATAATAAATAAATAAAATAATAAATAAATAAAAAATAAATAAATAAAATAATAAATAAATAAAATAAATAAATAAATAAAATAAATAAAGTAAATAATAAACAAATTAACAAAGTCAATTTTAATAATAATAACAATCAATAGCAAATCATACAAAATAAAATAAGAGAATTTTTTAGAATGCATTTTTATTAAACCGACGGAATTGTATCACCTTAAACGTTATTTTTAGGGTACACTCGTATTTGAGTAGACGCTCCGTTTATTTATTAAACATAATGTTTATTTATTTTCACCTTCGTCAGCAATCGCCCCTGCTTACCTCAAGGCAGAGGGAGCAACCTCTTTACTGCTTGGCTAGGAAGAACAAACTGTAAAGTGAAGCCAATTTCATACGTTAAAGTGAATTACTCTTTAATTTCTCGAATATTCAGGCCTCGTGTTTCTCCCAACAGGTTTCAACTAAAGGTTAGTACTCGGATGTTCCTTCTGACAAATTCCGACTCTCCGCAGTTGTATAAAGAGACTCACCTAGCTGTCAAAGTACTTCTCCTAAATCGAGGTGATTTTTCCTGTTATTCAAAAAAGAGGGGATATGTTTATTTTTCTCTAGAATTCCAAAAGAGTTGCACTTTAAATACAAACGATTTAAATTCACATTGAGGCTCCTGTATACTATGAACGTCAATAAAACGAAAACAATATTTCGCCATAAGAATATTTTCAATATTTTGAACCAAAGTCGCCGGCTTCAACCAGATTTTTCTTTACTTTTCACAAGGCTAGATCATTGTTGGGAGAAACGTGAATGTTGTTAACGAAACGTTTTTGTTCTATAGAAATAACCCAAAAGCTGTAAAAAAATTCTTGAAGTTTCAACATCATTCGTCAAGCGACAAAGTTGTGACACTGGAAAATGTTTAAAAGTTAGATTTCTTCAAATCGTTAGCTGCCTGGTGTTTCTCCTAACAGGTTTCAACTAAACCTATGTTTCTTCTGTGAAATCTCGAATCTTTACAGTTGTATAAAGAGACTCGCCTAGCTGTCAAGTTGCTTTAATCAAACCGAGACAAAGATCCTGAAGTAGGCAAAATTGTCTTAGTGGTTTATTGCTTTACTTGAAATGAAATAATTAAAAGGAAAATACGCATAATTTATAATGTCATTTTATAGATCTTTATGAGCCCGGTACTTTCAAGACGTAAGCGATCATGGCTCTCCACAATTTTCAGTCCTTTAAATTCAAACGATTTAAATCCCTAGTGAGTCTTAGATTTGCTATGAGCATCATTGTAAAATGGTTGAAGCTTTTATTATTCCATAGGGTAGCGTAAACCAAAAATAATCAGAAATTTATAAAAAAATAGATTCTAGGAGAATTTCAACTTCATATATTGATTGGTTGGTTGATATATATTATAGTAAAGGTTATAGTCGCTGATTGTCTATCACATTCGACACTTTCTGTCTAAATAGATGATTGTGATTTATCAAGACCAGCATCTGAAATACGACCCTGCCCAGATTAAAAGAAATTTAGCCAACCTGGAAATAACGAGTTTGTAATGTGTGGCACATCAATATGATATCCAAGCCTTTTATGCCATGCAAATTGCGTGGATCTGTGTTTAACAATATGCATTTAATATCAGACCTTGGAATTAAATCATCCATTAAGACGATGAAGGCGAGATTTTACTGGCTAGATATGGATAAAACCACCAGAGAACTTTGTGCAGTAAGTGCATCCTGTCAACAAGAAAAAGTACACAATCACACCAAGTCATCAGAACAAACATTGGAAATACCGTCAACAAGAATCGTTCATACAGTAGTTTAATGCCAAATTTTAATTATTTGGAAAATTTTATGAATTGCTTAGAAATCATCTATGTAAACATTGACAGACTATCATCACTGTCTTGTCCGTATATTGTTTAATATGTTGTAATTGACATCTTTGATAATGGCTTAAGTAAGCCGAAAGCTTAGATTGTATAAAAAAATATATGGATCAATATTGTCAATTTCTTTCTTCGTTCAACGATAATGTTATTAAACTTATCAGATATATTGCATAAAATAAATAGACGACACTTGTCTATAATATTTAATGAAACGTGTATCAATATATATATATATATATATATATATATATATATATATATATATATATCGTCGTTTGTTCATATACATCTATCTATCTCGATCTGTTTATATATACCCATATATATGTGTGGGGACAGTATATTCATATCGATAACTTTACATAATTACCAATCTATTCATATTTATGTTAACACAGTCTCTTCAAATTTATCTATCTCAGTCTGTATAGATAAATATGCAGACAGGCAGACAGATACATACATACATGCATGCATACATACATACATACTTACATACATATGAATATTCTAAGATAGATAGATAGATAGATAGATAGATAGATAGATAGATAGATAGATAGATAGATATTTATAGTTGCCAAGATATGCGAATTCCAAAGATCTTCATTTGACGAACCTAAATCAGAATGAAGACAAAACGAATCTTTTCTCTTTTCATCTTGCTTTTTCCACATCTGTGACGTCAGCGTCCATTAATTCAGAAGTTAAAGAACAATTCTCAGGTTACAATGACAAATAGGAGAAAACAAGTTCGCCTTCTATTCTTAACTTGCTCTCTGAATGGGACGATAGATCTCACTGGTTCGTACGTAGGACCTTGAGGCGGTTGATTTTAGCATCAATCCCGCTGACTCTCTCACTGGTGTAGATAACCACAAAATCGCTCAAGCAATTCGTAGTAAAGAGCTCTCCTTAAGCCTAGTTTCATTTAAATGTAAAATTTCAATTTAGTTGCCTTGGTATTTTGCCTCGTTTTCTTCTTAAGCCGATGAGATTAACAAATTTACCGTCACCCCGCGTTGAAACACCAGTTCCTGTAAACCCTGTCGACTGAGGCTTCAGAATACGCTGATTGCAACCGCTGCAGAAAGGTAAGACCCGCCCCCTAGTGAGGCGTCCTGGGTAAAGACGATAAACTACATCCGACAACAAGGCCTCTGATCAGGAGGTTTTGAGGAGTATGGAACTACCTCTTATTTGCTGGTGTTCCCAGGTCCACTCTGACTCGAGATGGTAGCACCTGTTAGGGTCCCAGCTATGTGCACATAGTTAATCCCCAAACTGGGGTCAAAACGCTATGAAAGTGTAAAAATAGGTTTTAATAACAGAAACATATTTCTGGATTAAAAAATTACCAACAACGCATTTTCGAAAAATAAGATATTAACAGCAATAAAAACATTATCGGCATTAAATAACCCTATTTACATTATTCGGACTATTGTCCTCATCTTTGTTGCAATATTTATTACAACGTTTCGGCCGTTGTACGATCCGGCCTTCTTCAGGTAGTTGGAATGTCGAACTGAACCCTTTATTTAAATAACCCATTGAGGTTGATATGCCGTAAAACAAACAAACCAAATCAGTTCCCATAAAATCACCTAAGAAAACGTCGATCCTGGTCAGTATCTAGAAGGATGACCTCTTGGGGATACCAGGTGCTGTAAGTTTGGGTGTGCGGGTGGTGTAATGGATAATGGCTTAGGATTGCTAATCAAAGAGCTGTGTTCCAATTCCAGTTGGGTTTATTATATTCACTTACGCTTAAATACTCTTGGGAATGGTATGATTTCACCTCTTCTCCCTCCAGCTATGGGTTAATTAATAAGACTTGTATCAGTAAATTATTATGATCTCAAAAAAAATTTTACAATCTATAAATATTTTCTGGATTTAAATAACCTGCAAAGAATTAGTAAGCTACATTTTGGTCTAACACAATTTTTCAGTATGTTTACTTGATAACTCCTAGTTAACAAGCATTGCTCCTGTGCAGCAAGAATAAAACCTTCAGTTTCAGCTTTTAACCTGACTGTAAGAAAATATGAGAAAAATATATTATTAAGAATAGAACAATAAACTCTAGTTTTTTATCCCAAGTATAAGAGCTTTGAATTGTTAATTTCTCTTGCAGCCTGTCAGACCCGGTGCAAGGATTTTTGTGGCTCTCTCCTCAACAATGATACACACCCTCCCCATCACCATTCTATTACATCTCAATTTTCATAAGGTAATATTCATATAAAATACAAATTTTATTGTAACCTAATTATGTACAATAATGGATCAGATGCAATATAGGTAAAAATTCGATTAGAAAAATTGAAAATAAATCTAATGTATCGAAATACAAATTCATGTCATAATAGATGATTCCATCGTAAATAAATATTTTGAGGCAATTTTTTAACATCAACTTGAGGTTTTTCTTGTTGAAGAATTTTAAAGCAGTCAACATTATGGATAAAAAACTAGTAAATTTTATATAGATTTTTTCGAGATTAGCACGAGCGAAGCAAATTCACGGACTTGCAAAAGCAAAAAAGAAAAAGAACCAAATCCGCGAATTTGTTGAAAATGGTGTCAAAATCCGTTAAAATTGTTCATCCTGTAACAGTCAATTGTACTTAGTTTAATTTGTAATGACCGAATTGAACGTTTTATGTCGCTTAAAATCAGGGCCGGCCCTAGGGTTGCTGGCACAACTGGCAAGTTGAAGTTCGGTGCACTTACAACTATATTTTTTTAAATTTTCACGGGGAGAAAACTGAAAATGTAGAATAAAAAGTTTATTACAACATACAATTTAATACAAGCCAAAAGAAACATTCACTATCCTACCTAAAACATTTAGGTTCTAGACTTTAGATTTGCAAATCTTTTCGTGGAAATTTCTACACCTATTTTCTTTACAAGATCATTTTCTATTGACAAAAGAGCCAAAGAATTTAATCTGTCTTGAGTCATGAACGACCGCAAGTATGTTTTTATAAGCTTTAGTTTAATAAAGCTTCTCTTTCCGATGGCCACATTAATGAGTATAGTAAGCATTATTCTCAATGCAACCGACAGATTTGGCATGACATCCTGTAACTTGTCAGTGTTTCTGAACAGAAAGACTTCTATTGAAAGCTTTACATCTCCAGGAAATAATTCTTCTGCAATATTCAGTTCAGTCAAGAAATCACATCCATTAATATCACTAGTTTCTTCTTATCTTAACTTATCCTCTAAACCTTGACATGTTAAATTGAGTTTATTTTTATCTGGCAGATCTTTTGTTACAATTTTTGGATACATTATGTAAGCTAGCCCAAATGACTTGACTCACTTTATAGTCCACCAAGAGAAGGTTAACCAATCAGAAGACGTAGAATATTCAATCCGTCGTGTATAAAGGCGGCCATTTTGTTTACTCTATCCGAATGTCCAGGTCCAGCTTGTCAGGCAAAGAGGAACCGAAGGAAGAACTACGCTCTGCTACTTTACCGGGATATCCACTGCTAACCTAGACTACGCTTCCCTACTGTCTTCGAAATATTCACTGCTAACCTCTGGATTCTATACTCAAAGACAACCGTCATCATGAACAACATCTTTCATTTTATTTATTATTTTCACATTTCTGTTTGAAAGATTTCCAAACACATGACATCGCAACATGATGGCGCCCTCGACCTTAATGGCGTCTCCAGCGACTGCCTGAGTTGTCAGTACCTTGAGCCGGCCCTTAAAATTCCTTGTAAAGTAAAGCCATTTTGTTAAAAATAACTTTCTCCAATAAATGGAAATCAACTGCATCTTTTCTCTCAACCGAACAGTGTATTTTACGATATTATTAAAAAAATGTCAACATATTTTGAGTGAAACCATAATCTGATAATTAATCAGACGTTTTTCTCGATGTCTTACCAGTAATCGTCTATTTAATGTAGGGCCACAAAATTCATTGATCCTTCCTTTTAAACACTCTGTCAATCGTCAAGCGCAAATAAATGAACTGGGTGTGTAAACATTGACTGACAGACGTGATTAAAGATGACAAAATGGAGTCGGTTTTATTTCGTGATAGAAATAAAAAGGTGGAGGAAAAATCTAAGCGAACGTCGAGATAAAATGAATACAGAACTGAAGACTGTTTCAGGTTTGTGTCGCGTAACAGCAGTAAAGAATTTGAAGCAAATTAGGGGACAAGAAGAAGAAGAAGAAGAAGAAGAGCTTATAAGCAGTAAACGAGAAGACATTGAAAGGAAGAAAGGAGAATCGGGGTCATATGATATTTTAGCTTAGAAAGAGATGATGATGCTGCAATATGAACAAAATAATTAAAAGAAGAAAAGGAGGAATGGAAGAAGTAGAAAGAGATTATAGAAATAGGCGAATTGGAAAGAAAGAAAGAAAGAAAGAAAGAAAGAAAGAAAGAAAGAAAGAAAGAAAACCGAAAGAAAGAAAGCAAAACGAAAGAAAGAAAGAAAAAGAAAAAAGAAAAAAGGAAGGAAGGAGTAATTATAAGAGGCGGCAAAGAAAGAAAGAAAAATAAATAGTAAAAAAGGAGAAAGAAAGAAAGAAAGAAAGAAAGAAAGAATATAGGAGACAAAAAGGCAAATTGAAAGAAAAAGAAAGAAAATATAGTAGAAAAAAAGGAAAATTAGACAAAGAAAGAAAGAAAGAAATAAAGAAAGAAAGAAAGAAAGAAAATATAAGAGAAAAGTGCGAATTAGACAGAAGAAGGAAAGAGAGATAGAAAGGAAGGAAGAAAGAAAATAAGAGAAAAAGGCGAACTGAAAGAAAGAAAGAAAGAAAGAAAGAAAGAAAGAAAGAAAAGTGACGGACTCATTGAAAGAAAGAAAGAAAGAAAGAAAGAAAGAAAGAAAGAGGAAATACATATGAAAGGTGAAGGTAAAACTCATCATGAAGATAGAGTTAAAAAAGTGAAACTATAGAAAAGACGTGGGAGGAAGAACACAAGTCTGATCAGCAAGCGACTTGCAGCGCCGAAAAGCGGCAAAGGTAAAAAGTAATTATTTCTCGTCCACAGGATATAATGGTGTAGCAAATGCTTGTACAAGAGCCAATTGTTATTTGATAGGATTGATAAAGCAGTAGAAACAGAAATGGATACCATTACATACCTACACACATACACACGCGCACATGTGTGTGGGTGTTGGGGTGTGGGGCGCATATAGGTGTGTACGCTAACACACCTGGATAGGTAATCAGTTGCATTGTGCAAATAAGAAAGTCTGTGACAGTGAACTTCGTGATAAGGTTCATATTTATGTGCATGTCTAATACGTACGTAGATAGATAGATAGATAGATAGATAGATAGATAGATAGATAGGAATAGAATGAGATAGATAGATAGATAGATAGATAGATAGATAGATAGATAGATAGATAGATAGGAATAGAATGAGATAGATAGATAGATAGATAGATAGATAGATAGATAGATAGGAATAGAATGAGATAGATAGATAGATAGATAGATAGATAGATAGATAGATAGATAGATAGGAATAGAATGAGATGGATAGATAGATAGGAATAGAATGAGATAGATAGATAGATAGATAGATAGATAGATAGATAGATAGATAGGAATAGAATGAGATGGATATATAGATAGGAATAGAATGAGATAGATAGATAGGAATAGAATGAGATAGATAGATAGATAGATAGATAGATAGATAGATAGATAGATAGATAGATAGGAATAGAATGAGATGGATAGATAGATAGGAATAGAGTGAGATAGATAGATAGATAGGAATAGAATGAGATAGATAGATAGATAGATAGATAGATAGATAGATAGATAGATAGGAATAGAATGAGATAGATAGATAGGAATAGAATGAGATAGATAGATAGATAGATAGATAGATAGATAGATAGGAATAGAATGAGATGGATAGATAGATAGGAATAGAATGAGATAGATAGATAGATAGATAGATAGATAGATAGATAGATAGATAGATAGATAGATAAATAGGAATAGAATGAGATGGATAGATAGATAGGAATAGAATGAGATGGATAGATAGATAGATAGATAGATAGATAGATAGATAGATTCTGTTTATTACTGTAACATACAATAATATTGGCACATTGCCTTAAAGTGGGGGTTGGGGTTGAGGTTGGTCATCATCACCTATCCTATACCTAGCTCACCCGATTCACGACCCATTCATTCAATACAAATAACCCATTCACCGAAAGAATTCACCCTTCACTTCTTATGTACAAATGTTCATAAAATATATTTATATATATATATAAAAATCTGACGATGATGTGAAATGATGGGGAGGGTTCTAAATCCCGATACAAAAATTATATATAAAACAGAAATTAACAGAAAATAATTGATGTTTGTAGCGCCCGTCCACCCGACAAAAATCAGAGTTGCCGCTGTATTCAGTCATCAGACACAATCAAGAGGCTAACTCTCTAACGAAATGAGGGAGGTGAAAAATAAATGTAGGGCGTGGGGAAGTCAAAGACTGAACTAGTCGAGATAAAAAGGGACCCAAAACAAACTGGGGAGGTTGAGAATCTCAACTTGGCTCATAACCGAAGTAAGGCGCCGGTACAGGCCAGGAACGACACTCACTCACATTAACTAGTTACACAATAGGCGGTCTACCTTAACCAGGGGGAGGGTTCGCAGGAAACCGCCGCGTTGTGACGAGAGGGGACTTAAAAAAGGAACTCAAGGATAGCCCCTTTCACGCGAACCAAGCTCGCTACTTTTACCGACCTTTCGTTGAAATCTGTCGACACGAAATGCTTTCTATCAGTTCTGATCTTCACTTTCAGTTGATGCTGAAAGTATCTGATCAGAACCTGATGAGAATAGCGTTCCCGTCGCAAGATCCCCTCTTTTCGCGTCATCTAGATTACCGTTCTTGCCACGTTAGAAACACCATTCGTTTCACCCCAGAATACGGGGGCGACACATTGTCGCACGCGTATGCGAGATCGATGAGCGGTAGCGATACGAGCCGTCAGCTCGCCGACATAGTCCCAAAAAGGGCGTACCTGAGGACAATAGTAGAAAGCATGCAAAGCCGTTTCCTCTAAACCAAGGTCAAACCGGTAACAGTCGGGCATATCCGCCCAGCAACATCTGAAGGCCATGTCGTTGAGAGATAGCACGTTACTGATCAATCGCCAGGTAGGCAAAAACTCAGTGTTGCTGAGGTAATTCGCTGCTGGCGCCCAAGGCCAGAAAGAGCGCAACTCGTCCAACGACAAGCCGAGCCGAGCCGCTCACAGAGACGATCCTTCATGACCCCCTCCACTAATTCACGATACAAGACCTTTCGAGGCTGTGAAAGGTCACAGGACCGAGGAAAAGCCCTCAAGGCCGCTCGACACTCGTTGAGAAAAGTCGACAATTTTCCGAACCTACGACGGCGCTTAGCCCAGGAAATGGGAGGAGTGATAGTAAGGCTAGGGAGGACGTCCCTAACACTCCCCACCAAAATCGAATCCTCTGTCAAAACGTGGCATAGGAAAGCTAACCTCGTGGCGTGTCGATGACTCACCACGTGCGGCAATCCCAGCCCCCCATGACACAGACGTGGGCACAAGCTTCTTTACGGACCTTCTGCATGCGCCCACCCCACAAGAGGGTGGACAACAAGCGCTCGATCGCCTTCCTATGGTTCTTGCAAAGAGGAAGTACAGCCAAGCGGTAAAGGATGAGAGGAAAGACGTAAGGGGCACACGCCTCCGCTCTACCCTTCAAGGACAACCTCCTTCGGAGCCAAGTCCGGACCGACGCTCCGACCTTTGCCTGTACTTCTGACCAATTTTTCTCCAGCTGGAGGTCGGGTCCAAACCACACTCCGAGAATGCGGACAAGACCGTCCGTTCAACTGAAGGGCCCCGGAAGAGAGAGGCCCCCTTCCAGGCACCTAACCGCAAGCCAGGAATACTTGTTACGGTTAATCTTGTCCCCTGTGACCTTTTCGTACCGTTCAAGCGCCTTCTGTACCACCTCATTGTCGCTGTGGCACAACACGAAAATGGATACGTCATCGGCGTACGCAGAAACCCTGTCTCGAGCCCCACCACGGACAGCGATTCCCCGTACGGCCGGACTGCACGCCCCGTCCCTCAGCCGGCGAAGGAGAGGATCCAACGCCAAAGCGTAAAGTAGCGGCGACAGTGAGCAACCCTGACGTATCGACCGAGACAGCGCTAAAGCGCGCGACCGCTTTCCGTTCACCTGTATCACAGCACTGGGGGAGCGATACAGGAGACTAATCCACTTGCAGAAATCGGGTTGGAATCCGGCAGCCTGCAAGACAGCAGCCAGATACCGATGGTCAACCTTATCAAATGCCTTAGACTGATCCAAAATGATCAGCGCGTCTTGCTCGTCGTCTTTTACACCCTCTAGGATCGTGCGGATCACATGCATGTTGCTCTGAATTGTTCGGCCCTTCACAGCACTAGTCTGATCGGGTCCCAACAGACTCTCGGCAACTGACTGCAAACGCTCCGTTAGGATTTGGGCCAAAATCTTTAACTCTGTGTTCAGCAGAGTTATGGGCCTATAATCGTCTAAATTCCGCCCACCATCCTTGCTCTTTTTCAACAGCGTGATCACACTCCTGGTGATCCGACTGGAGATGGACCACTGCCGGAACCAGTTGTTGAACACGACAGTCAAAATTGGCACAAAGATGTGCGACAACCTCAAGTACAATTCATAGGGTAAACCATCAAGTCCCGGAGACTAGCCACTGCCGACCCTCTTTAATGCGAAGCAGACTTCGCCCTCCGTTATCTCACACTCGCAGCTAGCCGCTTCAGTCGGCGAAAGCCGAGGAAAGTCAGCCAAATAGCTGCGAAACTCATCGCCACTGAGACTAGGCTCCTTGGTAAATCGGCTCTCGAAATGCCGCCGAAATGCCGCCGAAACGCCTCGGACATATCGTCAGTGAACCTCAGAGTACGCGCCTCCGGGGTTTTGACTTCACGAATGTAACGATCGGAACCTCAACGGATCTCTTCCTTGCGCAATTGCCCTCCCATGTTCACGGTTTGGTAAGACATCTTGTTTAACCTATGTCTAACTACCTGACCCTGGTAGTGCTCGCTAGCCGCGCGCTTCACGGCCTGCTTAGCTAAACCTATCTCTAGGGAATCCCCCAGCCTCCGCCCGGGACAGACTATCTTTGTCTTCACCTTTTTAGCCTTATCTAGTGCGAGCCGCTGGCTATATTCGGTGGTGAAGGACCTTATCCTATCCTTAAGCCTCTCCCACCACCTATTCCCAATAACCGCCTCCACTAGTTCGCGCTGCACTAGTCTAATTAGTTCTTACTGGAAGTCCCGTCTGTCCAGTAAGGACAGATTGAACCTTCAGTATCCAGCCATTCTAGGCCTAGTATCTAACGCTATCCGGGCACAGACGAGTCTATGGTCCGTATAGCCTAACCAGTGGAACGTTGGACAATCTAGCAGGTCTACATTGGCCCTTCTCACTATCATTCTATCCAGGTAGCTGGCCACCTGGGTAGATGGCCACTTACGAGTCCACGTCCACATCTCCCGCCCGGGGTGATCGACTCGGTATCTATCGACGAGACCGAACTCGTCGATCAGATTAACCTGGCTACGATCAATGACCAATGACCTCCCGCTAGCTCCCTGCCCCCTGTCTATCTTGGGGTCCAGGATGGCATTCCAGTCCCCCACTAAGACTAAGCGCGAAGAATCGACCAGGAACGGCCCCAACTGCCGAAAAAACGACACACGTTGGGCGCATAAACCGCAACGATCCGAAACGAACCACTGTTCACAGCAATATCAGCCACGATCAACCGGCCCCAAGCACCGACGTGGACAAGGTCCACCCTCGCATCCAGGGTATGTTTAACCAACAAGGAAACACCTCTGGCCAGCTGGTCTGCGTATGCTGAATAGACAACATAGTCGCTAGACAGCACACGCGTATCAACCTCGCAAGCAAAGTGCGTCTCCTGAATCACAGCTACATCTACACCGAACGACAAGAGATCCCGAAGCAGGCGGGCCGCCTTACTCCGATCCCACAAGCCCATCGCTTTCAAACTAGCTTGAGAGACATTTTTCAAGTTGATTCCCCTACTCACAGATTGGACGAAAATCGGCGGATGAAAGGACCCCGACGGATTGTCCAAGGCTCCCTATCCCCATCTCAGTCGTCATACGACCATCTCGGACAATACCGCCAACGTCCGACGGGTACGTTTGTTTTAATGTCCTGTATAATGAGGGATGGAGGATTACTGGGACCCTCCCTGCACAAAATTTATGTAGTTTTCTCAGTTCCGGGGTTCCTATTTCCACCATACGGATCTCCGGAAAGGCATCCTTCGCCTCGTGAAGATGATCCCACGCTATTAGATTTCGCCCTGTGCTCTTTATCCATCTTATTACGCCAGCGGCGTTGGGGAAATTTCGGGGATCATCTGTAGCAAGTCCGTCTACTGACGCCATCTTTAACAAGGGCTTCAACAAAGCTCTTTTTTGCTTCGATATGCCCGCTTCTATTGAGTGCTTGTCCACACAGCAAGACATTACCCCACTCGGGAATTTCTTCTTACGAGAAGAAAAAATCTGCTGGGAGGTGCTACTGAGATAGATAGATAGATAGATAAAAATAGATTGAGATAGTTAGATACATACATACATAAGAATACACTGAGATAGATAGATAGATAGATAGATAGATAGATAGATAGATAGATTTCAATAGAATGAAATCGATGTGTAAGAGAATAATGACTTTTACATGAAGATAATATTATAAAAATGTCGATAGATATGGAATAAATATATCGCCATTATTTGCAAGTATTGGTTGTTATATAAACCTTTGGTATTCTCTTGAAATTCTTTTGCAAATCTGCGTCTATTGATGAAACGAATATTTTTGAAAAAGTAGTTTATCTAATTTGAATCTTCACTCGAAGCGTTTTCATTCTGACGAAAACCGTGACGTAAAGTTCTTCAGTCTAAGAATCCTTTCCGAAAACATTTCTGATATATTCAGATTTGGTCCTCTTTCGTAAAGTGGATCGGGTCAAAGAAATTTCTGTAACCTGAAGTATTTATTCTACTACACTCCGTCAATTAAGGGACACATGGAGGCCATCCCCCAGACAGAACATGTCCTTCAAGACGGGCCTGGCATCCTTACCTGGCCCCAAAGTACCTCAACAAGTTTCCCACGTTATTACCATTAAACCCTCTTTAAACCTCGATGTTGTGTCTCGTTCAGTAGTGACGTGGGAGCATTCAAAAATCCTCCATTGGTGATAAACGCTAGGGTGGCCATGTTTCTTTCGATTCATGACTTTTTACAATGTCGAATCTATTTCTATATTAATCAATTTATATTAATATATTAATATTTTATTTTATTAATATTTAAAATTAATATTATCATTTATTATTAATATATTAAATTCATTTATATAGCAAATTATAATCTTTACATAATTTTCCTTTATATACATATATATATGTGTGTGTGTGTGTGTGTGTGTGTGTGTGTGTGTGTGTGTGTGTGTGTGTGTGTGTGTGTGTGTGTGTGAAAAGTGTGTGTATATAAATATAAATAAATATATATATATATAATTATTTATATATTATATGCGCGGTACTTATTAGAAAGCGCTCAATATCAGAGATAGAGCTAACATATATATATATATATTGTAAAAGTTGAATGAATTATATATATATATATATATATATATATATATATAGTTTTAGAATTGCTTTTTCCTATTTTTAGTATTTTAATATGGCGTAGATTACTGCAGAAATTTCAATTCGGAGTTATTTGGTTGGTGCAAAAATAATGTCGGTTTTTGACGTAATTTTTACCGTCAAAAACCGACATTACTTTTGCACCAACCTAATATTACCGTTCCAAAGTGAAATTCCTCTATGGACAACTAAAATATTACCGTGGTCCCTAATTTAATAATTCTTGGGTGAACCCCCCCCCCAGTAATATTACATGAACCCTAGTTTCCATATGGACCCCGGTTGAGAAATAACAGTCTAAAGTATCGACTGCAGCGATGTATTATTGTTGTCGTTGTTGTATTATCATCATTTTTAATTAATAATTTTTAACTAATAAT
Organism: Acanthosepion lycidas; assembly: GCA_963932145.1. NCBI lineage: Eukaryota > Metazoa > Mollusca > Cephalopoda > Sepiida > Sepiidae > Acanthosepion > Acanthosepion lycidas. Next base: position 2,081,605 of record OZ010606.1, on the reverse strand, counting down.
ATTTAATTAATAATTTTTTAATTAATGTAGAAATCAATTATTATTGCTGTATTACAAAAGAAAAACTATCCTGTAATTTATGGCCAGCAGAATCTCATATTAACCCCAGTTTACTTATGCCATCAAAATGACAGCGTATTGAAGTCTTTACTCTTAATAGAAGTTTTTCACATATTTGTCTTTAAATATATATTTCAAACTTATATTAAAACTAACTTAAAAGCCACACACTATGCAGACTTTTAAGCTAGCTCCTGTGGAAGGCTAATTGGGCCTTTGGCCTAAAATTAAAGGGATTTCTGGTCCAACTTAAAAAAAACAGTAATCATAATTTTGAAGAAGTAACTTTGAATACCTCAATTCACTCGATGGAACTTCAAATCCTTACTTTAACTCTAATTTGGGCTATAAATATTTTTTCCGACAAAAAACTGATTTGGGCAGAAACTCCAGTTTTGGTCGATGTTCCATTTCAGGCCAAAAACTGAGTTCTTCAAATTGCAAACTCCATGGAACTTCAACTGAGTTTAGTTCTCCAAATCACAAACTTTGCAGAACTTCAAAACCTCATGTCACGCCCACTTTCATTTTGATTCCTTGGTATTTTGAAGAAATAAAATTGATTTCCTTGATTCACAAAATTATTTTAAACTAAATTTAAAGCAAAATCTTTTAAATTCACAAAGTTTTTGTGTTACTTTGAACTTAATATAAATTAAAAAAATTTTAAATCACTAATTTTTTTCAGCTATTTTAAAATTTGAATTTCTAATTGTTCCCTCATCATCCGAACACAAACCTCAATGCTGGATGTTCAAGCACCAGATGAAAGGTAGATTTTCAATCCTGGCATCATCCTGATTCCAAAAAGTTATAATATGTCTATGTAGGGCATGTGTGGTTAGAGTTAGAAGGGCTTCAGATACATTTCAGATTTGGACCGAAATTTCAATTCAGGCCTAAAATTGAGTTCTTCAAATTACAAACTCTGTGGAACTTCAAAACCTTACGTCACGGAACTCTAGTTCTTTGGCATTTTGAAGAAATGAAATTGATTTCCTCAATTCAAAAGTGTTAGAGACATTTTAAACTGAATTTAAAACAAAAAAAATTAAATCTGTTAACTTTTTGTGTTCTTTAAACTCAATATAAATAAAAAAAAAACTTTTAAATCATTAATTTTTTCAGTTATTTTAAAATTAGAATTTTTAAATCTTTCCCACTCATCCGGACACAAACCCCAGTGCTGGGTGTTCAAGCACCAAATAAAAGGCATATTTTTAATCCCGGTATCATACTATTTCCAAAAAAGTATTATATGGCTATGTACAGCAAGTGTGGCTCTAATTAGAGTGGTTTCAGACACACAGAATTTTCCGTTTATTTACATAGAAGTAACTATTAGGTTGGTGCAAAAATAATGACGTAATAATGTCGTTTTTTGACATATTTTTAACGTAAAAAACGACATTATTATGTCATTATTTTTGCACCAACCTAATATCAGAAACTGATCAAAGATGCATAGTGAGGTGTTTAGCAATAGGAATCTGTTTAAGTTTTTCTTTATCACGAAGACTCTCAAGTTGATATCCTGCAAAGTTGACCAATGATAATGACTTAACTATCACTGTAGACACCATTACCAATGCCCTCAGTTCTCCAGCATTAGAAAATGCTGTTAATGATACTAGACTCTATGTCAATGCCCATAAAACTGAATTCATAACCTTCAACCAGCAAGGCTCAATAGAAACTGTCTTTTAATTAATAAGGCTCAATAGAAACTGTCTGTTAATTAATAAAATATGTCGAATATTTTTCATACCTAGGAAGCGAAATAAATTCTTCTGAAAGGGATGAGAAAATCCGCATAGATTAAATCTAGTTCGCCTTGGACAAAATGGACGTCATCTGGAAATCTGATTTACCAGACAACCTCAAACGGAGATTCTTTTAAGCCACTGTATAGATGGTTTTAATGTATAACGCCACTGCTGGGACATTAACTAAAACCCTAGAGTTTAAGATCGATGAAACCTACACTGATGCTGAGAGCTATACTTAACATCTCTTGGAGGCAACACATGATTAAATCACAGCTTTATGGAGCCATCCCAGATATTTCTGCAATCTTATGTGAACGCAGAATGCACTTTCTGGCACGCAAAACAACTTGCGAGTGATGTACTGATTTGGACACCTAACCATGAGTCAGGACGGGTTGGACGCCTAGCAACCACCTACATTGACGCAGAATGCCACCGTAATGACCGACCTTGATGCAGGACAGTGAAAGTTGGCGTGATAGACTCCTGAATGTCCGAGCTAGCAACGACCGAAATTAGTACTACAACCGATAAAGTTAGTCATAGATGACAAAACTGTTAAATTAAAGATAATTAAGTTATCTGTTCTATTATTACATAATTAAATTATCTATCTATCCATCTATGTAAAGACTTCGATAGATAGATAGATAGATATGATTAGAATGGAATACTTAGATAGATAGATAGATAGATAGATAGATAGATAGATAGATAGATACGAATAGAATAAAATAGATAGATAGATAGATAGATAGATAGATACGATTACAATGAAATACTTAGATAGATTGGTTTCCTTTCGAAATGTTCTTTTTTGCGCTGAAGAGCACAGTTGTCAGTTTTGTTCAGCTTTATTAATCAATTCATCCTAAGCAAGGCGATAATGCCACTAAGACGCAAGGGACTACCGGGAGTGAAAAAGAATGAAAAGACCTTAGAAGGAATTAGCAGCATAATCCTAAACATGAAAAAAGGGATAAACCTCTACTCCTGTTCAAAAGCCCGAGGAGGAGTGAGAGAACGCTTCTCAGATATTTTAGCTGTCCTCGTTGGATTTTAATATCATTAATTTATAGCTGGCTACCTGACATTCTGATTGCTTTTAATTGATAATTAGTCCTTTCTTCCTGCTTTCCTTTCCAACTTTACCTTGGAGTTCCTACACATTTTTCTGGGTCTGCTACTAACCCGGTATTATCTGCATATATTAAATTGCTAAGATTGTCCTCATTGATAATAAATCCTCGTAGAACTTCTAGTTTTCTTAGAGTTGCTTTTCCATAGTAGTAAAAATAACAACTGCATCTCTAATATTATCTTTGTACTGAAAATACAAAACTGGATTTCTAATACGTAATACGTAGGCTATTGGTTGGCAGATTGGAGGTTTTGCGGAATACGGCACTATCTCTTAATTTCTATTTTTCCCTTGCCCATCCTGATCTGAGGTGGTAGCACCTGCTAGGGTCCAAGCTATGGGCAAATAATGATCCCCCTCCAAACAAAAGCAGAACACTATGAAAGTATAAAAACACATCTTTATAGTAAAATTAACAGCAATACAGTTTATCTGTAGAAGGTTTACAATTGCGTTCAAAATAAATTTAGTTGAAGCCATAAAATCGTGTTCAAAGTATTTGCATTTTGGCATTTTTCCTCCCAAGAAAATTAACTTTCAGCATTACATGACCCATAAGATGTTGATATGCCTTTAAACAAACAAACCAATGAATCAATCTAAAACGTAGTATTACTATTTATTATTATTTATTCAACTCTGGACTTCATTCTATCAACGTTAGCGTGTGGGTCACTTGGGGTCTTCCCCGAACATAAACCATCCTTTCTGGTGTGAATATCTCAGACACTCCACTTTTCTCTCTTGGATGGGCGTTTATATATCTGCCTTCCATAAGGCCATTCTCGCGTGTGCGCATGCTAGACTCTACTTGCTCGGAGGCAACTACTGATATCTTCACTTGGCAGTTAGGTGATATTTCAGGTCAACCTGCTGGTTTCATTGACGGCCAGGTGTAACATTGAGTGCAAAGTCTATTCTAGCATCATTTGAAGGGAATCACACACGACGCAACTATTGTTAGAGGCGCCCATTATTTTTGTATTATAAACTACACAAGACTTGCATATAAAAAAAGAAGGTAGATGGAAATGCACTTTTTTTAAATCATTTCACTCCGTGCAAGGCAATAAAGCCACTAAGACACTGTTACTGAGTATGAAAAAATAAGGAACAGAAACATTCGGAGAAGAGAAAAGAGTAATCAGAAGGACATTAGATAGCGATTGACATCGCATTTAAATTTTTGGAGATCAAAGTTGGCTGAAAAGCATGGAGCCGGAAGGGATTTTCACAAGCAATAAGTGCGAGAGAAGGAACTGTTAGCATAGAACTAACGGTAACATTTAGTCAATTCAACTGTAAAATGATCAGACCTAATTACCAATCTAGCACTGCGCTTAAACTCATAAATTATTGGTACGATAACGAAAATCTCACCCGAAAAAATTACCATGAAAGTATTTATAGAAAGTGCAAAGAGACACAACTTTACGTCGGAGGGAAAGTAACTGAAGCCGAGACGCCAGGTCAGCATCAATAATATTGCTGATTCTTCTTTGGATTTTATGAAGGATCTTTAAATATATAGCAGAAGCACCGGACCATATGTAGCAGCAATATTCGAAGCATGACTGAATGGTAGACTTATAGACGCAAGAAGAATTGCCTACTACGACATTTTCTGCTCAGTAGACCAGACAATGGATTCAATATAGTCTTTCTAATTCCTAACAGCAGAAGAGAATGTTAGACCTGAGGTTAGCATCGACCATTCTGATGGAAAGTAATAAGGGGTCTCTCAGACGATTAACCGAGAGCAGTTTCATTTTAGAGGTGTTAAAATTAACAAGCTATTCCTTGCCCCAACTAACAATAGAATCTAGGTCATTTTTTAGATCACCTGCCAATTTGACATTATCGAACAGAACAGACTTACAACTGAGACAAGAATAAATTGTTGTGCCATCAGCATAAGTACCAAGCTGATGCCATCTGGAAGGCCATTAGTAAAAATTACGAACAATCTAGGCCTAAGTATAAAACCCTGATGGCACCTGCATTGTATCTTAATTAATTTTTGTTTACAATGCTTACAGGTCGATTTGGAGTATTACGTTTGTCGGGATGCATAATTGAAAAATCTTAATTAAGAAAAGGTTATCCGCCATAATAAAGTTTGTATGATTGGGTTGGTGCCTAATTATCAGGCGTTTTTAAACAATATATATTATGAAAAAAAAAACACAACAATTAAACAATAACATTTTTAAATGATTATTCCGGAGCGTAGTCAACATTTACTTCATTTTTTATAACCTGAAAATAAAATAATATTTTTATTTAAAAAGTAAACAGAACAACAATGTTTATTAAGAAATAACTCGCTGGGGAAAACGCCTGATAATTATGCACCAACCCAATAATAAAAATGGCGGATTAAAAATAAATTCATTAATTGTTAATGCGAAATGCATTCTTACAGAATGCACATTTTATTATATCATTAATTGTTCATAAAATAATAAATCACCGAAGATAAGCAACATTGATCCTGGTCAGTACCTAGATGGGTGACCGCGTCGGAATACCAGGTTCTCTAAGCATGGATGTGTGGCTGGTGTAACGGATAATGGCTAAGAATTATTAATCAGAGATCCGTGTTTCAATTCCATTTTGGTTCGTTATATTCCGCAGATGCCATTGGGAAATGTATGAATCTCCCAGCTATGGGTTAATTAGTAAGATTTGTATTACTAAACCATTTTCTCCTCCACCAAAATCTTACAATCTAAAACTATTTTCTAGTTTTAAAATAACCTACAAAAAGTAAGCCGTAGAAAACCACTCCTAGTGCCGAAGCTTACCGTTACCAATTAGGTCACGGGAGTCACAGTTACCTGCTTACGGAACGCATACCTCTTGTTGAGATTTTCGAATATTTATCTATTCGCTAGCTTTATTTTCGTACTTGAAATGTAAATATAGTAACTTTAAAATGAATTTGCAATCCATCATTATTCCTTATATATATATATATATATATATATATATATATAGATATAGATATAGATAACTAGACTCGTTTCGAAACACTCTCGAATTTTTGATTTGCCAATAATCAAATCAATCTCGAGGGAAAAAAAGGTTTTAAAAAAAGAAAGAGCTACAAACATGAACTACTGCCGAAAAAAAATCGCACAGATGCAGGTCTGAAGCCCAAAGAAAAAACCCCGATACCAGTAAACAACTAACTAATAAAAGAGCTCAATACTACCGTAGAGCAGACCTACATACACCTAGTGAACTAGACAAACCTACCTAGGTTTCACCTAAACGGATCGTCAGGAAAAGTTCAGCTAACGAGGCAAAGAGAAACGCATATTTATAGGCGATAGCTAAAATTATACCACGTGACCAAAGAACCACAAACACCTAAGTGGGTGGCGGGTAAATATTTATTCAACAAAAATGTGGAGGAAGGGGAAAAAAAAACAAAAAAACATTAAGGTGGAATGACAAATAAGCGGGAAAACGTCTAATTTAGTAGCCAAGATTTTTTATGTCTACATACGTTAAGGATTTCAGTTTTAGAGTTTAATAGTTGGTTAGGTTGATCATAAAAAGCTATGGCTAATTTCTCCTCTGTACATAATTTACAAAATTTATGGCCTGCTTTATATTTGCGGCATTTTTTTAATATTTCCCATTTAAGGATGGGGTCTATATTATCTTCTTGTTTGGTTTTCCATACAGAGGTAGATAGCGTGGTACTATGCTTATTTTTTTTTTCGTTTTTAAAACTACTCGTGTGGTTATATCTTTTTTTAAATTTATCCTGAGTAGCACCTATGTATGTTTTAGGGTTAGTATCCTCGCTATTTTTGTAAATTTTCACTTGATAAACCACGAATTCTTGCTGACATTTTCCCTGTAATGGACAGATGTTTTTGTTTCTACAATTACAAGTAGGAGGATTACTGCGTGGATTATTCCTACTTTTTTTCTTATTCAATCCATTTATTATAATCCCTACGTTCGGCATGCAACAATAACTAAGTTTTACATTGTTTTTGTTAAATATTTTATGTAACTCAGTTTTTTTTGGGAAATGTTGCTCTAATAAATCAAAAAATATCTTGCCAATTTTTGTTTTTACCGCTAAATTAAAAGGAGGATTGAACCACAAAATCTTTCTTTGCCTATTATTACGTTTATTCTGAGTACTGTTGTGTTTATTTATATTAATATATTCTAATTTATTTTTATGTCGACTCTTAAATAGGGCTTCCTCATAACTTGTTTTATTGGCCTCAAAAATGTCCCTATTGGAGGAATTAGTAGAAAGTCTATACCCAATATTTTTTGGAATATGTCTTATGATATGGGCTGGGTGGTTAGATTTTATGTTTAAATATTGGGGTTCTTGGTTTTCTTTTTTATACGGGGATATTGTGCTATTTTTTAAATTCAACGTAATAGTTGGTGATTTTCAAATTAGTTTCTATATCGATATTGAAAACAGACCACTTTAAGGTTCCATTATAATAGTTTATTTCATCAGAGCCCTTTTAATTGATGCTGGATCATCAGATAACACTTACAAAAATGAAACGAAAGATGAAATGAAAATTCACTCTTTTGACGGGTAGTAACAAGTTTATGTAATTTAACAGAGAGGATAGCGAGGAGTGGTGTGAGAGACATGGTCATGTTTAGAGAGGGTTTAATTTAATATTTCTTTCAATCATACTTAGTATTGGGGGAGGAGGAACCAGACCATGACCTATTTAAACGGTTAACTTAACGGAAGTGATATATTGAAATGGGAGAGGAGAAGAGAGAAAAAGAAAAAAGAAAGAAGGAGGAAGTAAAGAGAAAGAACCTGTAATTAGGTTTTTACGTAGGAAAAAGAGGGGTGGTATATTTTTAGCAATTTATGTAAAAAAATAGATTTTAATGTTTGATAGTAATTTAAATGTTAAAAAAAACACGAAGAAATTAATTTAATGCTTGCTAGCAATTTAAATATTTAACACTTTTACAAATAATTTAGGGACTGAATATAATTTAAATACTATATTTATTAACACATTCATAGAGAACGCATTAAAAGAATTTTTAAAAATATAACAGTTAACCGTAATCTTTACTGACTTCTATGTTCACTTTTATATTTACACACGCTCTATCTCTGATATTGAGCACTTTATTCCATAAATATAGCACCTTAAGACTATATTTCTTCATATATATATATATATATATATATATATAGTGATTTTACAAGCGTAGCTTAGATGTGGCACAAGGCCGAAAGTGTGGGGCACCCAATGAGGATCGAACTCACTACTCAGTCGTTATTGTCCTAGCGAGACAAGCTTGCTAACAATTACACCGCAACGGAGTGCCCCAATATATATATATATATATATATATATATATATATATATATATATATATATATATATATATATATATATATATATATATATATATATATATATATATATATATATATATATATATATATATATATATATATATATATATATATATATATATATATATATATATATATATATATATATATATATATATATATATATATATATATATATATATATATATATATATATTCGATTATAGGTGCAGTTCAATTTATAATTACATGAATCATTCATACAAACCTCTATATTTGTTTTCATGTAATTATATATATATATATATATATATATATATATATATATATATATATATATGGACATACATACATACATACATATAGTAGCTGTTACCATAGTAAATCGTTTTTAGTAAATTTATTTGCATTGATAAGACCAGGGAAAAACTACTTTCCCATAGACGAAATGATCATCTGTATGAGGTAAATTGTTTGGATTCCATTAATGATAATTCGCACACACACACACACACACACACACAGACATATATATATATATATATATATATATATATATATATATTGGTTGGTGTGTGTGTGTGAACTGATCATTTTCTTGCGTGCAGAGCTGCATCTATTTCTCTGTCATCGTCAGCATACCATTTTTTGTAAACATGCACTCGTTTCCGTTTTATTCCTGCCTTGTAAGTAGTTCAGATGTGTCCATAACTTGTTAGAAATGAATGTGACTGTATTCATGCGCCTATGAAATTTCCTTTGCATATCTTCATACCAACAATCTATATATAAATTGTTCAGCCATCCTAATATATTTGTATGCTCGCGTGTGTGTCGCAAAAGTGTGCACCTGTCGATCGCTGCACATTGTGCGCTGACGTCTGTATCTACAAGCATGCGCAGAAGTTTGGAAATGCATAGAAAATTTGTTTCAACGTGCGCATGCATATTAGTGTGGCATTGTGGCTCTGTAACTCTATTGGCTGAAAACGATAACGAGGCTGCAAGTCAGTAACGTGATAGGAGCCAAAAGAGGCTTATCTATGTACAGATTCTTTTCCCGGCAGCAGTAGTAATCATATGAATTGTGGCAGGAGTTCTTGAAATTATCCTTAATCTTGCTCTAGTCGTAGTTATCATAGAAATAGTTTTTGAATTAAAGAAAGCAGGAATAGCGTTGTATCGATAAGATCAGTAACAATTGTAATTTGCTATTTTGTCTGGATGTGTGCATTAAATGATATATTTTACTGATTGAAGCCCGCATTTCTTTTCCACTTCTTTTTAAGCTGCTTCCCTTCAGGTTATAAGAGTTCATAGCTCACCTCTGCTTCCTATCCTTTGAAGCTCGTAGCAATATTTGTCTTTTTAATATCATTACCGAAACCTTTTCTGGCATCCACTTTTGCTATCCTGTAACTCAGTGTTTACCTCTGTTCGACTTGTTTCCAATAAGTCATATAAGTGTCAAATTCTCCAAGCTTTCTTTCATTGTTATGCGTCCAAGAAATTTCGATCATCTCTTTCTGATTCTAAGACCATCTGTACTATTTTTTTTAACTTTCTCATTTCTCACAGCTGTTATTTTTGCCACGATTAGGATTTTTTTTAAAGAGGTGCCAATGTTAAATATTTGGCAAACTTGGACCTTCGTACCAGCGAAATAAAAGAGTATAAAAAAGTTTTTTGTTCTTGAGTATTCATATATATTAAACACTATTTATTAGATTGTTTATTTGCAAGAATAATTTTATATTTACAACATTCTAAGAATTAATACAATTAAAACTAATGCAACAAAATATTTACCGTTTATCAATTTATAAAGAAATAAATAGGAAAACAATTTTTATTCCTAAGTTTATAAACATTTACTAAATTATTAAAATATATTAACTATAAAGGAAACCTTATTTACCATTTTATCAAGTTCGAATCGATTATTTTGGCATCCATTGCAATATAACAAATTATTTTTTTTATGTCAATTCTCAAGAACAAGGAAAATGTAGAAATTCACTTTCATGTGTTTCGGTTTAACAAAATTCAAATCATCGTTTGCTAAACGAATAAACATTGTCGAGGAGTGAAGGCAGTTAAAAATAATAGCGGTGCCAAAGGAAAAACTATCCTTTTGACATTGTGTTATTTTTGTTTTGTTTGTTTTTTTGTTTGTTTTTTTTTAGCGTGAAGGTTAAAGATTACTGATTTTTTTTTGTTTCTTGTAAATAAAGTTAGTTTCTTTTTGTCATTGCAAATATACATTGCAGAAAGATTATAATCCTACACCCCCGCAAAAAAGTACATGTGGGACGAGTTAGCATTTCATTGAGAAAATGTGGTATTATATTTGTACGAATAGTGCTTATTTACAAAATGTCAGTTTTTGCAGAAAGGATAACTAGCGAGCAAATGAGTCAACAACTGGGATTGACTAGGTTAAAAGTTTGGCCAGAAAAAAAGCACACCCACTTCCAGGCCTTGTGCCAGCTTTTTGTATTTCACAAAAATAAATATCCTCAAGAGAGTAAAAATGGATGGCAAAGGAAAACTGAAAACAAAAAGTGATATATGAACATCACAGTTATGCCCATCATAGACAGAGCACTTGGAACAAGAATGTGCCTGGGAAGTTTCTACAATCTCTTTTTGATTCGAAGTATGTGACTTTTTCCTTTCAAATTTCCCTAAAACTTCGTCGTTACTCACATGTTCGATCTATGGTATTCTCAGCATCCTTCTATAGAACCACATCTTTTTTGCCTTAACCCCTCTTGCGTTTTTGCCTCTTGTGCCAACCCCTCCCGTTCTGCTATTCATTCACAAAAGCTCACTTCATCTGTGAGAAGATTGTTCAGCATTCACTGCCATATAGTCGATCATGAGAAGACACATTAGAATTCATTATTGGCGGACACAATCTTAACACCATACGTTGATAGAAGACGCAGAGAGGAAACAGCAGGATCTCCTACCGAAAGCGGTAAGGGAGAGCAAGAAGAAAGGACTAATCATTAACTGTAAGAAGACAAACTGTATGGTTGTCAGCAAAATGAATAGTCCAAGATGCGACTTACGAAATGGAAATGTCAAAATCAAACAAGTACAAAAATTTAAATAACTTCAAAGTGATTTAACGAAGGACAGAAACTGTGACATTGAAATTCGAAAGATGCCCTCCAAAAGCTAAGCAAGGTATTGAAAACAGGATATTTTCCTTTTTTTTTCTTTTTTTTTTTTTTTTGTTTTGCCAACCAAGGGTACAGATCCCAGTCGCTCGTACTAATTGAGGGTCTGAGGGGCGCCACGGGTACTGTAACCATTGCAGTATTGATGTGTCTTGGGCAAGATAGATATAGATAGATAGATCCCAACGCTCTTCAGATTGGTTTCAAGTCACAGTTGTCCTTCTCCTGGAAAGGTTGCCAACCAACGCTATAAAAACCTGTTTGTCCTGATATTTTATGCTCATGACAGCACCACATATACTGCAGCCATAGCAGCAGTGATGTGTCTTGTGCAACATAGATCCCTGATAGATCCCAACGCTCTTCAGGCTGGTTTCATGTCACATTTTTCCTTCTCCTGGACAGGTAGCCAACCAAGGCTATAAACACTTAACTGTCCTGCTATTTTATCGTCATATCAGCACCACATATACTGCAGCCATAGCGACAGTGATATATCTAGGGCAATATAGATCCCCGATAGATTCCAACTGTCTCCAGTCTGGTTTAATTTCATAATTTTCATTCTAATATACCGGTTACCAATCAGGTCGAGGGGGATCAGTTCGTCGTACTATTTAACCCATAGCTGGGGGAAGATAAGGATTACTACCTTTCCGAAGTGTATTAGCACGTAAGAATGTAATGAACTCGACTGGAATTCAAATTCAACACTCCGATTCTTCAATCTGAACCACTAATTCAGCCACGATTGTCTGAAACCAGCAAATTTGTATTTGCTGGTTGAAAATCGGACACAAATAGTACAATTCTTTTTTTATGTGCCGCGTCCCTTAAGGACGTTGGCGATCATGGCCCTCCAAAACTTCCTATTCCTTGTTGCCCATTGCTCGGCCTACCAAACCCTCCCGTTTTGCTATTCATTCACAAAAGCTCACTAACTTCTCCTATCTCTATTGCACTCTATATGCCCTGTGAGTGTTAAGTTTTCCAAGCACCCATCCTCCTTATGTATCCAAGTAATTTCAGCTGCTTCCTCCTGATTACTATAATAATCTTTTAATAAAATATCCATTCATGGCACAAGGCAATCACAGCTTTCTCTCCCTTATTATCCGCGAATTGCCATGTCTTCTTGAGAAAGTCATGTGCCTTATCAATGGTTTTGAATTTAGGTTGCCAAACAAAGCTAGATAGACAGGTTTATGCTGCTATTTAATCCATAGCTTTGGTAGGGATACAAACGATGAAAAGATGTTTCTGAATGGTATTTGTGTGAAAGTGAATGCAACGGCCTCAGTTAACTCCGATAAACGATCCGATTTTCCGCGCCCTAACCGCTAAAACTCTCAGAAGCTACGAGAAGGCTTCAGAGACACTTCAAAGATTTCCCTAGCATTACTGTGAGTTGTATTTGAAAAATACTATTTTTAGTATTCGTAGGAATGAAACTGGGGACTGGGGTAGATGTAAAAAGGGTGTGGTGGTGGGTAGAAAGAATTTCCTAAGGCGACTTAAGCGTCAGTCGTTGTCGTCATCGACAGTAGCAAGCGAATGGACGCATGACATTTGGCCCCTGACGAATTCTTTGGCAGAGGGCCAAAGACAAGCGGAATTGAAAGATCACACAAAACGGGCCAAATTCGGGATGTGAGGATTGCAAGTATCATGTCCTGGTTATAGATAGATAGATAGATAGATAGATAGATAGATAGATAGATAGATAGATAGATATGGACAGTGTGAGAAAGATATGAATGGAATGAGATAGATAGATAGATAGATAGATAGATAGATAGATAGATAGATAGATAGAACGGAAGTGAGTAGAATCTTAGAGAGAGAGAGGAAAATCTGAAAGATAGAGAGAGGGAGAGAGAGAGGGAGAATCAGAAAGATAGATAGACGGAGAGAGGGGGGTGTCTGATAGATATATGTGTTTTTTCTTGTCCAAACAAAACTCCACTTTGGCCACTACCATTTTTTTGAAAATGGTTGCCGACAACTTCTGTTTTTTCCAATGATCTTTTTTAATGATTTTTTTTTTTTAGAACACTTTCCGCCATTTTTTTCTCTTCTGGATTATTTTCTATTGCTTTTGTTTTTGTTGTTTCCTTCCACCATTGTCATTTTAATTCATTCATTCTTCCTTTCTTTCATTCTTTTTCTTTCTTTCTTCACCCTAGTTCCTTCTTTCTTTCTTTTTCTTTCTGTCTTTCTTTTTTTCTCTCTTTCTTCTCCTGAATATTGCAATTTTTCTTTTTTTCGTTCATCTTTCTTTTTTTAACTTTTCTTCATATATTGTTTCTTTCTTTGTCTTACAATATATTCCCTCTTTCTTTTTCTCCCTCGTTCTTTCTTTCTTCTCCCTAGTTCTTTGTTTCTTTCTTTCTTTCTTCTCCCTAGTTCTTTCTTTCTTTCTTTTCCTTTCTTTCTTCCTTCATTTCTTTCTTTCTTTCTTTCTTTCTTTCTTTCTTCTTCCTCGTTCTTTCTTTCTTTAATCTAGTTTCTTCTTTCTTTTTCTTCTTTCTTTCTTTCTTTCTTTCTTTCTTTATTCAACCTAGTTCTTTCTTTCTTTCTTTTACTTACTTTCTTTCTTTCTTTCTTCTCCCTCGTTCTTTCTTTCTTTCTTCTCCCTTGTTCGTTCTTTCTTTCTTCCGTTTTCTTTATTCAACCTAGTTCTTTCTTTCTTTCTTTCTTTCTTTCTCCCTTTCTTTCTTTCTTTCTTTCTTCTCCCTCGTTCTTTCTTTCTTCCTTTCTTTCTTCAACCTATTTCCTTCTTTCTTTCTTTCTTTCTTTCTTTCTTTCTTTCTTTCTTTCTTCTCCCTAGTTCTTTCTGTCTTTCTTTCTTTCTTTTTTCTTTCTTTTTTCCTTTTTTCTTTCTTTCTTTCTTTCTTTCTTTCTTTATTCAACCTAGTTCTTTCTTTCTTTCTTTCTTTCTTCTCCCTAGTTCTTTATTTCTTTTCTTTTTCTTTTTTCTTTCTTTCTTTCTTTTCCCCGCGTCATTCTTTCTTGCTCTCTTTTTTCTTCTTTCTTGTTTGCTTCAGAGAGCACCTGATGAACTTTACAAAGAAATGCTGTTTTTGTGTTTTCCCAATTTCGAGTAATGACGTCATGTGACGTCAACAACCTGTCATTCATCAGATATACTGCATTGCTGAAATAAAAGCCTCTGAATGAAATATGAACACTTGTCTTTTACTAATCCTCGTCTGACACAAGGCTATAATTATGGGGCTCCTAAAGAACATCGAATTCACTACTGCGTGGTAATAGCCAACTAGATTAGCTCGTTAAGAACTACCCCCCAGAGAGACACATTTGTTTTTATAAGGATTAGCTTGATTTGGAAGAGGCCATAAAGTACGAGACGAACCCAGTATTAACCACTACTCCCCGATGAGGATCTAAGGGAATTGAATTTTTTTTTTTTTTTTTTACTGAGCTTAGTCCAGTTTGGTGACAGGTCTCAAGTATGACACACATATTCAGTAGTAATACTCAACCAGGATAGCTCCTTAACCATCACACCACAAAGAATCATCTCAATGAATATAAGTATGATTTTTTTTTTGGTGGGGGGGGTTTAATGAAGTCCAGTTTTGTACAAGTTTGCTAGTACGGGGTACCCAGTGTGGGTCGATTTTAGTACTCACAAGTCAAGTTCAACCAGACTAGATTTTTAACCATTACCTCAAGCAAGGGTTTATTTCATTTTTCGTTTTCTTTTCTGTCACTCCAAAATCATTTTTTCTAAGTCCTTTCTCTCTAGCCCATTTCTGCCGCCCTCACATTTTCTTTCTTTCTTTCTTTCTTTTTTTCTTTCTTTCGTCTTTTCCCTCCTTTTCTTTTCATCCCTCTACTTTCTTTTACATCACCCTTCTTCCTTCCTTCCTTCCTTCCTTCCTTCCTTCCTTCCTTCCTTTATCTTTTCTCTCTCTATTCTATCCATACCTTCTTTTCTGTTCCCCCTCTCCTTCCTTTCTATCCTTCTGTTTCCTCTTCCTCCTTTTCTTTCCTTGCAATGTTTCATTCCTCATTCATTGTGTCTAACTTCAAAGTATCGTTTTTTTAATCTTAGCTTCAAAACGTCATATCAGAAAAATATAAAGACTATGCAGCGCCAATCATTTGTGCCTATGTCTCGAAAATAAGGGTTTGAAACGTAATTTTGCCTATTTGAGTTTCTAAATATTGTGGACAATGTATTCACTCCCGTCGGCGATAGATGCTTTCAATATTAATAATAAACATTTCACCGAAAGTGTCAACGTCTAGCCCCCCCCCAATGTCGCCAAATAGGATAACTATAGTCAGGACCGGCCCTAGATTGCTGGCAACCCAAGCAACCTGAATATCAGCGCCCTTACAAGTATTTTTGTTTTTTATTTTCACAAAGAGAAAAGCTGAATGACAATATACAACTTAATACAAGCCAAATCAAATATTCATTATCCTACCAAAATCATTTTTCTAACTTTTTGATCTACAAATCTTTTCATGGTAATTTCTACACCTATCTTCTTTACAAGATCATTTTCTATTGACAAAATAGCCAAAGAATTTAATCTAACTTGAGTTATGAACGACTGCAAGTATAGTTTGATAAATTTTAGTTTACTAAAGTTTCCCTCTCGGACGTATCTCTGCTGAAATTTTTTTTTTTTTTTCTTACAAAGGATTCCAACACAAAACATGAAAAAACATCCCCGACAAACTGAATTTTCTTTAAAACCAATGGTGCTACTGCATGATAGGACTTGATGTATTTACTGTTTTGACGATCGTTTGACGAAAAACTTTTTTTTTAGAGTTTTATGGTTAGTGGTATGCTAAGGATAGAAGTTTTCCGTAAACGTTTGACGAATGAGATAATCCGCAATTTACATTTGATACATAATTTTGCGTCCTCTCATGCGCTTGCACCAAAAAAACTCAAAATGTTTACTCTAATACGATTCATTGCATCAATTGATTTAAAAGAACTGTTCAGAAAGAAAATTATAATTTAAAAAAGTAAGGGCTACTGCCCACCTTCCCAGTAGGCATGACGTTCCCACGCAGTTGGGAGGTTCGGGGTAGTAAGCACCGGCCCTGTCGATTATTATAGTTGATGATTGACAACTTAGATAGAAAAAAGTACAAAAAGCAAAAACAACGCTAAAAAACCAGCCCCTTTTGGACATCAACCTCTGGGTTGGGAGGGGGTTTCCGACGTATTAACGCACCGCACTGGCCATGCAGATACACAATCTATATTATTATTAGGGTGCAAAAATAATGACGTAATAATGTCGTTTTTTGACGTTAAAAAATATGTCAAAAAACGACATTATTACGTCATTATTTTTGCACCAACCTAATAGTTGATGACTGACAATATAACGTCAGTTTAAAAAAATAATTTAAAAAAATGGTGGATGGCCATAAAACAGTGCTGAAAAAATGGAAGAAGACACAACGCCTCCACCCCCCGGATCGGGAGTTTTGGGGGTAATTTTTTAACGACCGGTTTTAGCGGGAAATGATTTTTCCCGTTATTTATACTCTTCCTGTCCCCAAAATCATATTGATGATGTGTTCAGCTTTGTAAGTTAAAGATTTGCGAAATCACTCATCATTGTCTGCAAATGGCGTTCGAACTTACGCGCCGGCCTTGTCGGAGAACTAGTTAGAAATACCTTCAGGTCGGTTAACCCGGAAGGTCTTCGATTGGGAGTTTTGCAAAGTGTCCGGCTGTGACTGACATACGTTAGTTCGTTAGAATAGTACTTTTTATAAAAAATATTTATGTAAAAGACGAATGAATTCTATTCAGTATTCAAAACAGTTTTGACTCTTTTTCGTTTACCAAATTTATCACTGAATTTGACATATTCCAAAGTTTTATAATTTCAGGTTGAAAATTGGAAGTTACAGGGGAGATAACTCTGTTTCGTTTAAACGAAAAATCTAAATATTAAAGTCCGTACTTAGGTAATAACATTTTCAACGCAGTAACGATGACGCTATTTAGTGAAAACACCCAAATCTTTTTTCTTCTTCTGACATAGGATAGTCTCTTAAAGACAAGTAGGATACAAAGTCCAATTAATTAAATATCGTACCGTTTATAGTCAAAGATCACTCAGAACGTGATAACTTTATGTTATAATGAGCCAACGGCAGGGAACGATCGGAGACTAAAAGGTTTGTAACCAACCTGAGATTCCGTGTAGAGCAGTGTTTCTCAACCCGCGGCACCTCAAGGCGGTGTAATGGTTAGCAAGCTTGGCTCGCTAGAACAATTACGACTGATTAGTGAGTTCGATCTTCACTGGGTACCCCTTAATTTCGGCCTTGTGCCACATCTAAGCTACTCTTGGAAAATCACTAATGTGTAAATTCCTCTTTTGGGGTAATTTCACGTTTTCTTATCATCTCTCAGTTGCGTCTCTGTCCTTGGACAGAGTGCTCTCAGGGGCTTCTCTGTCAAAGGACAGAGGGGCAACTGAGGAAAATTATACTGAAGAGGTGCCCAGCCCTGGGGAACAGCTGCCCGAGGCCGCGCCCTCCCATTGCACAAGAGGGAGGGATCGGTGCTTGCGCTGAGGCCAGCGCAACCGACGGTTGCGGGGGCTGAGGGGAATTTTTGTCCCTGCCCGAGTGTACGCGCTCGGGTCCCCACATTAATCCGACCTTGTGTCACATCTCATTCTCGTGAGGGAATGAGTAAACACTGTGTTTCTCAACCCGGGTTCCTCGGAACCCTAAGTTTCCGCAAATGGTGCCCAAGGGTTCCGCGAGAACAGGTGAGATAAACTAATGCCATTTGACTTTTTAATTTCATATACGTAATATTACGAAACACATACAATATATTCTTGGTTATTGTTATAAGAAATTTTGCCTTGATTTACTTTATGTCCTTTTAACATTGCCAGCAAAGTATTAAAAAAAATACTGATGCAGTTATCTGTTTTCATTCTGTTTACATATATATATGTATACATTAAGAAATGGACAAAGTCCGACAATTTATTTATTAAAGACATTTTTTATGTTTAACGTTCTTTTTATAGATACAAGTATTTAAGTAAATGCTCTGTTTATAATAAACAGATTGAAGTTTATAAGCAGTAAATTCGACATTGCCAACCGAACGCTCCTTTGTGGCCGAATCGGTTAGGCACGCACGGCTAAATGACGGTTCTGTATAGGATGCAGGTTCGAATCCTGTCAAAGGACGAATATTTTCTATGAAAATTTCTCGGACATTCAGGCCGGTAAATGTTATTTAATACTGTTTATTATAAACAGAGCATTTACTTAAATACTTGTATCTATAAAAAGAACGTTAAACATAAAAAATGTCTTTAATAAAATAAATTGTCGGACCTTGTCCATTTCTTAATGTATGACGTCACTTGTTTACATTTGATACGCCATGAGCAGTTATGAATGTACGAGATTCATGGAAGATTGAAGTTTATAAGCAGTAAATTCGAACTTGCCAACCGAACGCTCCTTTGTGGCCGAATCGGTTAGGCACGCTCGGGTAAATGTCGGTTCCTTATAGGATGCAGGTTCGAATTCTGTCAAAGGACGAATATTTTCTATGAAAATTTCTCGGACATTCAGGCCGGTAAATGTTATTTAATACTGTTTATTATAAACAGAGCATTTACTTAAATACTTGTATCTATAAAAAGAACGTTAAACATAAAAAATGTCTTTAATAAAATATATATATATATATGATATTGGTTATGCTTATTTTTTACGTTTCAGTTTAGATTTTTTTGTGTGAATGAAAACTCCTTAATGAAGTATTATAAACGAACAGTATGAATTTTATTTAGCATTACCCACAAAATTGACAAATAAGTATTTATTTTTCCTTTATTTTTTCAATTATTAAAAAATATATACTATAATATTTACCACGGGAACTAAGATGAAAATAAAATGAGAAATATATGGTACATAATTTTGTTTTTGTGCAGGGGTTCCTTCAGACGTGTAATTTATTTTAAGGGTTACGCAAGGGTAAAAAGGTTGAAAAACGCTGGTTTAGAGAATAAAGGTGTCTATTTTGGGCGCGAATTTTATGGTGAACTATGACCTGAAAAACTCGGAACCAAATCCATTTACACATCAACCAGACTCAGTGTAATTTAGATAATATGTCAAAGGTACTCAACTTCACGACAATGATGAAAAATCTCAATAAACGTTATATAAAAACTACAGGTCGACATACTGCACTATGTATTCTAAACCTTCAAAACTTAAAATTTCCAAAATGGCAAACTACAAAATATGTTACAACAGAGCTTAATTAATCCTTCAAAAAATGATCATCATTTTTACATATGCAACCTAAGCTTCGGATTAACGTGCGTTGATATTTAATCTATTTAACGATATAACTAAACAGGATAGATATCCACTACCATACACCATTGAGTTTACTATGAGTTTAAAAGTACCTAACTCTTCTTGCTTTCATCTATCTTTACAAGAGCCAGATCAGGCCAAAGAGAAACCGCTGCCATATATGGACTGGAGCTGCTCACTTTCCAGTCTCCATAAAGTCTAAAAGCGTCTCCGCGTCCTTGTGGGTGACGAATTATTTTCCACCCTGCAACCCCTATGCTCACAGACGAGATATTGCAAGCTTCTCACTGCTCTGTAGCTACCTCCATGCAGAGTGTCCAGACGAACTACATTCCTTGGTTCCACCGCTAGGAACCGGCATGCCACGCGCATTGTACTACCCACCAAATTCCAATGATGAGAAGTAAATTCAATTCTAATTAAAGAAGCTTTTTTCCTGCGAACCGACTCCCAAGAGGATGCTTTCCTGATCACTACAATCTTAACCTGTTCAAGTCTTGGGTTAACGTTATCTGCCCCACATATCCTTATAAACTGTCCCTCTTACTCTGTAGCATTCTACATCGAGTGGCTCCCGAGCCTTGTACAGGGTGAACCT
Organism: Acanthosepion lycidas; assembly: GCA_963932145.1. NCBI lineage: Eukaryota > Metazoa > Mollusca > Cephalopoda > Sepiida > Sepiidae > Acanthosepion > Acanthosepion lycidas. The sequence goes on along the minus strand of OZ010606.1, from coordinate 2,061,108 downwards.
CACTATAAAAAATATATAACAATATTTTCTCAAATAGATTAAATTAAAGCCAACTGACGAATATTAATAACCTAACAAGATATAAAACTTCTGTAATAATGGTTGAACTATGCCAGATATGTAGTGGGTATCTATCTGGCTTATTTATGAGTTTACTATGTGTTACCCTCTACCTTTACAAGAGTCAGATCAAACTGGAAATGCAGTACTGCTGCTATATATGAAAAGGAGCTGCCTAGTATTGCATTTAAATTATTTAATTAAACAAAATACCTTTTTGTTTTCCTGTTTCAAAGGTTGATCAATCAAGAAGTAAGAGGTTTATTTTTAAATATATGTACCATACTTGTCATGTGTCTTGTAACTCATTTAATGAAGCCGTAACAGTCATGGTGTGTCTAGGCCAAGATAACATGCATGCTAAACGAGTTACCACCACATGACAACAGAGGTCAGTCATCTTTAACCTATAACTGAGATGAGGAGAGAAAGACTTTATACCTTTCCCGATCATGGCTCTCCAGAATTTCCTTTTCGTTATTTCTCAGTCCTGTTCACCTACCCCTTTTCTCAAGTTCACCAAATATGTTATGCGTTGTTTATCTTTGTCTCTCTTGCCTTCAGTTTGTCCTGTGAGTATCAGATTTTCCAAGCCCATTTTCCTCATTATGCACCCTAGATATTTCAGCTGTCTCGTCCTGGTGATAAGTTTCCTTTTTGTTTCACTCTTCTCTAACTACTTCTTCATATGCTTTCAGGGCATAAGCGATCATGGCTCTCCACCACTTTCTGTCCTTTGTAGATCTTAATAAGTTTCTCTTTTTGTTTTTTCTCCTAAACCCTGTTCTGCTATCCATTTACTCAACCTCAGTAAGTATATTATGAATTGTTTTCTTTTGTCCCTCTTGCTCTCATGCTGTCCTGTGAGTATCAGGTTTTCCAATCCCTCCTTCCTCATTACGTGCTCAAGAAATTTCAACTGTCTCTTCCTAATGTTAAGTATAACTTTCCATTTTGGTTCTATTTTCTCCAAAACCTCATCGCTGCTCATATATTCGGTTCATGGTATCCTCAGCATCTTTCTGTAGAACCACATTTCTGTTGCTTCAATTCTCTTCATCTTTGAGGAGATTGTCCAGCAATCACTGTTGTGCAATAGAACAGATGTCACGTAACAGTCCAGTAGTCTTTTTTTCTGTTTCTAACGAATTTTTCTATCTCTTAATAATCTGCTTAGCTTTTGGAAGGCATCTTTGGCTATCCTAATACGCCTTCGGATTTCAGTATCGCATTTTCCTTCTCAGATATTGAAATTTCCACACTTGTCTGATTTTAGTATACCCGATTTGTAATTTGTATTTTGGGATCCCCTTTTTCTAATAACCATGCATTCTGTCTTCTTGCAGTGAAAATATTCCCACGTCTATATAGCAGACTATGGGAAAACATATTATCTTACTTTTGGACTCAAAAATCAATCTAGAAAGATGTGTATCTGGTTTAACGAAATTACAGATTTTTGGATATAACATCGATCAAATGGGAATAAAATCCTGAAAAATAAATGATACACAATTTCTCAACTTCGATATCATTGTGACAACTTCAATGTTTCATGTATCATAAATTTTTATAGACAGTTTATTCCCAACTGTTCACAGATATTGAAATATTTAACTAATCTTCTGTAGACAAATAATGAAAATAAATATATCAAATTTATCGCTGTAGTTAAAACAGCTTTTCTAAATTCAAAAACGAAAAAAACATCTTAACGGAATAAACTAAACTGAATTACATATCGGAAAATTCAAAGGTCAAGTTTTCACTGCAGACGCGTCGGAATTACGTCAAAGAATAGAAAAAGAGACGATACCAAATTTATCCTTTGTTTTTCAGACAAACTGTAAAACGTACAAAACAAATTCCTGACTACATTTCTGGGATGAGTAACTATTATTATTTACATTATTTAAAACGGTTAAACAAGCGGATGAGGATGAGGATTACAACAGATTCCAACGGTTGAAACAGCGGATGAAAAAGGCTACACATTAAGGACATACTACAGAAGGCGCCTCTCGAAATTATAACAGTATCAGCGTCAGTCCGTTACAGTTTCGTAAGTGGATTCTGACATCTCATTTCATATGTGCCGTAGCGGAAGATTATGAAATGAAGTGCGTTGGTCACTTTAAATTTGAGGTCCACTTTAAACAAATTCACGCTATCGGCATTTTCTTCTACTCCTAATTTTCTTTCACCTCCTTGCAAAGTCAAACGGTGATAGGGAATGGATGAAGAGAGCAGGTTTTGGTGAAACTGGAAGCTTCTCGTCCTGAAACTACACGTTGACGTCGAAATAAGGAAGCAATCAGCAAAGAAGAAATTAAATTCTTGGAGACGAGATCAAGCCGATGATTCTTCTCCACTTTAATATCTGTGTATATTTCTGAGATGCGGTATTATACCTAACGGTTCATTTTTTTCAACTGCATCACTCTTTAATGCAGTAATGCATTAAAGTTGCCATAGTTTGGGCCATTTTTTCCCATTCTAAAGGTTTTACTTTGAAATATTTAAAAAAATTTATGTTTTACATCCAAAAGGAAAAACAACCGAAAAATGAAATAATTGTCTTGGAGTATGGATTTCTGTTTTTTTAATTACAATGCACAGATCATAAAGGTCACAAACTGATTTTACCTCAAATGACCCCCGTGGACCAAGATGTTCGAATATGCCGTTATCCACCTTAAAATTTGTGAAATCAAAAACATTTTTATAATAAACTAATTATTTATACTATTTGCATTTATGTTGACATCATCTTTATTGCCATATTCACGATGTTTCGGTTGTTGTACGCTCCGACCTTCTTCAGGTGATAGGCGTGGCACGTAGAATTAGAACATTCTACCTCCGTAGAAATAAATAAAAGGTTCGGCTCAAAATTCGAACTAATGTCACCTGAAAAATTGTGTGGACCCAGCTTCGAATACGGGAGGCACCGAACTTCAAAAGTTGGAGGTCTGTAAGCGTTCTGAAAGCAAAGGAAGTATTTGTCGCAGATTACTTCCACAAGACAAAGAAGAATCACTGTAAGTCCAGACTCGAATATCGTGGGCAGAAAGAAATGCTGAAAACTCGATTCGCCGGTACTATTTCAAATCACAATGCGTGTAACCAGTCAGAAAAATAACTCGCTCACTAACAAACGCCGAAACCAAAAATGCCCGAATTTTTTTTCTCCCGAATTGAGAACACCTACTGCTTTTATCGGCAGAACCTATTTCTTCCATTCGTCGACAGCTGGGATAGGATTTTCCGTAATTTGCATATCAAAATACTTTTATAGCGACTCCTGCGACTGACTTGTTTTTTCTTTAATTCAATTATTCCATTTTCAGTATGTTATGCGGAATACGTGCCCTTCTGTTTGGTAAGTAGTTTTCTTTTTCGCCACTTTTTCCGTCGTAGAATACACGCGGCACGCTGTCGCTTGGTTTGACGAAGTAAGTCGCCGTTTTCTTCGCTATAAGTTCATAACAAGAGAGGAATCGTGGGTCATTGTTATAACCCCAAAACCACTACATCGGTGGGAAACTGACTGAAGGCGAGATGCCAGGTCAGGACCAATAACACTGCAGATTCTTCTATTTTATCAAGAATCTCTAATATGCATCGCAGGAGCACCGTGTCATATGTGGCAGCAATATTCAAAGCATGAACAAATGGTAAACTTATAGATATGTAAGATAGCTTCTAGAGAGAAAAATTGTCTAGTACAGCAGAGTGAATCAAATTTCCTAACAGCAAATCTAGAATTTGTTTCAATATAATATTTCCACTTTATGTCATAAGAAAATGTTAGAGAAAGCGCAATGATTCACTCTCCTGGAGGTTAGCATCAGCCATGCTGATGGAAATCAGAAAGTGGTCTCTCAGATGATTGATAGAGAGAAGTTTGGTTTTGAAAGTGTTCAAATTAACAAACCATTCGTTGCCTTCGTTAACCACAGACTGCAGGTCATTTTTTAGATCAGCTGAAAATTTGACCATATCGGGTGTATGTAAAGAAGCAGAAAACGCTCAGCAATGGAACCAGCAGTGGTGGGGCAGTGGGCCGATTAAATCAGTGTGCCGTAAAGGTTGATTTGCTCTGCAATAAAAAGACAACCGAGCTACCAATTTTCAACCAAGAAAATCCTTTGGAAGTGAAAATAAAAAGTGGACAAACATTGAAGATAGTAGACTGAGTACCTAAGATAATGGACACAATTTGTTTTAAAGTGAGGTTCGCCCTGTACAAAACCCGATAACCACAAAAAGAACACGGTTACAGAATAAGTGGCAGTTTATGCGGATAAAAGGAGAAGATAACGGTTAATTCTAGACTTGAACAGGTTAAGATTGTAGTGATTTCACTTTATTGTTGTGATGATTATATAAAGTATTTTTCTAACAAAAACAGGAATCAATCAAGGCCCATCATAACATTCCTAAATAATTCAGACTTACACTGTTTGCTATCATATAAAGGGTGTTTCATTAAGGCGGATTAAAATCAGCAGTAAATAAATCAGTGTTGCTGGTGAAAATTTATTTATTTCTCTATTGGATTATGTTATTTAAGTCATGGCAATTATGTGTGAACAATAATATCCCCTAATGTCCGCCAAATCTGAAAGAAAAAGAAAAAAATCATTAGACGCTTAAACTTAATTTACATTAAAATCGGTCCAAGTTGTGGGAACTCTCTCTCTCTCTCTCTCTCTCTCTCTCTGTTTTCTTTGGGGTTTTTTACGGTAAGGTTCACCCTGTACTAGGCCCGGGCTAGTCGAGGTAGATGGTTACGTTAATGGTTAGTTTATATGGATAGGAGGGGAAGATAACGATTAACCCTAGCCATGAACAGATTAAGATTGTAGTGATCGGAGAAACGTCCTCCTGGGTGTCTGTTCCACAGAGCAGTGGTTTGTGGGAAGAAGTTGTTCGAGTAGAACTTACTTCTCACCAATGGAATACGGAGGGAATGTGGTTTGCCATGCTACTATATAAGTGGCATGGTGGGTCCTAGCCGTGAAGGTTTTCCCTGGCAGAACCAATGAATGTAGTTCGTCCGAGCACTTTCCAAGGACGTAGGAATAGAACAGAGAGAGGCTTGCGTCATCCCATCTGTGAGAGAGTGATTGGATGGTGGAAAATTATTTGTCACCCACAGGGATGTGTAGGCGCTTTTGAGCTCTATCGAGACTGGAAAATGAAGATTGTGCATCTCCTGACCAAATATGACAACAGTACTCCATTTTAGGGCTGATTTGGCTCTTGGAAAGGTAGGGGATAGCACGAGGAGTCAGATAATTACTAGAGCGATACAGGGAACCGACCATTTTTGATGCATCTTTAGCAATAGGTACGAGTTCTACTTGAGGTCTGGTGTGAGTTTAAGGCCGAATAGTCTGTCAAGGCATGAAGCCACCCCGAGGGAACACCCATTCATCGTGTCTAGTGGTAGTTCGGGTTCCAATCAGCGATGATTGAATATAACTATTTTGGTTTTCAACGTATCGAAGGTAAATAGCCAACCTTTTACCAACTGAGATGCTAGAGGTCAAATGGGCGAGAGATCAGATGCCAATCTCTGGTCATCACAAATTTTAGAGATCTGGCTATAAGAAAAGCACTTGTTTTTGTTTTTAAATGATTATATGTGTTTATGTGTACATGTGGATGTGTGTGTGTTTATGTATAAATGCTTGTATATGGATGTAGATGATGGCGTATAAGACAACACATCAAATGCATACGAGCATATCTGCCTCGAGTAACAGAAACGAATCAGTCTCAAGGATCAATAATAATAGTTTGCTTAAACATTACTATTCATTAATTTGCTCAGTCCGCCAAAATTAAGCGACAAAATGTAAAAAAAGGCATATATAGAATATATATATATATATATATATATATATATATATATAAAAGTGAACATAGAAGTCAACACTTAGAGGCGACAGTCTGTTTCATGCTATATGCAATCGTCAGGCCACATATGCTGTTATTTTTCTCGGCTATTTATATATATACGGGTTAGTGGTGCATTGTGGGTATTCTATTATGGCGGTTATTTTACCGGAAGTCGTTTGTTTATTTATTTGGGTCAAATTATGTTGCTTGTTTTTTGTTTTTTTTTTTGTTTGTTATTTTATTTATTTATTTATTAACGTAGTAAAAATTTGTTTATATCACTTATTTAACAGTTTTGTTTTGGTTTGAGAATTTAATTAAACCTATTTGTTCAATTTTGGGGTTGATTGTTGTAGTTCATTCTAAGTATTATTTTGGCGGGAACAGTTTTTAATTGATTATCTTTATTTGGGATTGGTTTGTTTATTTATTTACTTGGATGAATTTAGGTCAATTTATTTTACTTGTATATTTTCTCTTTTCGGTTTTCGATTTTTAAGTAACATAGTATTTATTTATGTTTTATTTCTATTTATTTTTTTATTGTTATTTTGTTTATTAGTATATTTATTTGTTTTTATTTTATTTTTTCCGTTTTTCATTCTTTAGGTTACGTAGTAAAAATATATTTTCATGTCTGCATTTTGAGATGAGCTCGGATCTTTTGTTTAATAATTTATTTTGGTTGGGGAAAGTAATGATAGCTATTTTTTCCTCCAAGCAAACTTTGCTTGGGTTAGGGTTAGACTGAAAGAAAAGACATGTAAGGCAAGCAGACTTTTTCAATAAAGTGCTCGATATCAGAGGCAGAGCATCGTACTTATCAGTAGTATGTTATGTTGCTATAAATTCCGTCTACAAAACTCTAGAGTCGTGATGCTGAAAATAACATCAATCAGCTTTTGTATTAATCACATACACCACCACACAAGCACGCGCACACAAACACACACACATACACATACAGACACACACACAATTATATATATATATGAGATGAGTTATTATGCACATTATTTACATTATTCGGACTGTTGTACTCATCTTTTTCGCCATATTTATCACAACGTTTCTGCCGTTGTACGCTCCGGCCTTCTTCAGGTGGTTGGAATGTCACCCGAAGAAGGCCGAAAAGTTGTGATAAATATGGCGAAAAAGATGAGGACAATAGTCCGAATAATGGAAATAATGTACATAATACCTCATCTCAGAAATATAGACCGACATTCCAACCACCTGAAGAAGGCCGGAGCGTACAACGGCCGAAACGTTGTGATAAATATGGCGAAAAAGATGAGGACAATATTCCGAATAATGTAAATAATATATATATACATATATATATATATATATATATTAAAAAGAAGAGAGAAACTGCAAACGTTTTTGGTTGTAATGTGGATTTTTTAGTAAAATATATATTATGCTTTATTTTCTATAATTTTGCAACACGTCTCGCAACTTTCTTCAGGCAAAGAGTGTATATTTTCACATATTATTAAAATGAATTAATTTTCCTTGTGGTTTTCGATGTTAAGCATTCTCAATGTTAAAAACATTCTCTTTTAAGTGACACAAATTTCTTTCTTGAGCTGGCAGTGAGAAAGTTCTTCGGCGTGAAGAACAATAAAACAGTTAAGATTGCTCCGAAAAAGGGTGAGGAAAGATATCTGTATTCTTATCTTTTTCGTGACGCCTCTGTGTTCTTAGATCTATTTCCATTTTTTTTTTTTTTTTTTTTTTGGTATTGTGTGTGTTTTTGCCAGTATGCATATATATACGTATATTTCCTCTCCATACTGTCTTGTTATAAGGAATTAGTATACATATATATTCCCACATACATACATACACACACACACACACACACATATATATATATATATATATATATATATATATATATATATATATATATATACACACACACATACATATACATACACACATTTCCTATGTTGTGTAGGGTTCGTGTGCGTGCTTGTGAGCCGTCTTGTTTTGCTAATATGTGTGTATATATATATATATATATATATATATACATATATATATATATATTAGTATGCGTATGTATAGGCATATTCCCTCTCCATACATCCATACTGTCTTATAAGGAATTAGTATACACACATATACACACACACATACATACATTACAACTATAACCCCTTCCCTTTATATATATATATATATATATATATATATATATATATATATATATATATGTGTGTGTGTGTGTGTGTGTGTGAAGGAAACGTTAACAGTAATAACATTTCGACCCAAAACATCTATTGAATGAAAGATCGGAAATAATGACATGATGCATACACACTATAAACGTACTTTTTGAGTTCGTACGAACCAGGATGAAAGTATGTATATTTTATTTATTCCCCCTCCAATACAATTTCAATACTCTTGCTTTTCTCCCCCCCTTATTTTTACACTTCACGTTGTGCCTTTATATATAAATAATAAAGCGTTAAGAAATCATGTGGCCTATAGTATGTCTATATATAAATATCATCTGAAGAAGGCCGGAGCGTAAAATGCCCGGAACGTCATTAATGTGACAGTAAAGATGAGGACAACAGCCCGAACAATGTAAATAGTGCAAACAGTAAATATACCTCATCTCAGAAATATAGACAAATTCTGAAGAAGGCCGGAGCGTACAACGACCGAAACGTAGTGAAAGTGACAATAAAGATGAAGACAACAGTTTGAATTATGTAAATAGTGTAAATAGTTACAATACTTCATCTCAGAAATCCTGAAGACAGATCCTAAAGAAGGTCGGAGCGTACAACACCCGAAACGTCGTAAATATATGAGTTAAATGGGAACAACAGTCGGAACAATGTAAATAGTGAAATTAGGAAAATAGTTCTTTAACGATGTAGGGATTGTTTTTTTATTTTTTCTGTTGTAAATGTGCGTTGGGACAGGAAAAAATTTTAACCTTAACTTTATACACTGCGTGCCAAATTATTATCGAGATAACTTTTTTCTATTTCAAAAACCGTCCAATCAATTCACACAAAATTTTCACACAATGTTGGCAACACTGACCTGCGCGATCACTGAAATTTTCGTACTGATCTGCGCAATGTAAACAAACTGGCGCCATATTTGTTATCACCACGGTGATTTGAGCGTGCCAAATTATTATAAAAGTGTAAGAATTTAGTGAAAAGATGGGACGTAAAAGCAGTTTAAGTGATGCTGAAAAGAAAACTATCACCTCAGAACTCTCAAAAGGTAAATCTACCCCAGAAATTTCTAAAATAATAGGGAGGTGTCATCAAACAGCGAAAAAGTTCACCGCCAACCCTACACAAGTACGCAAAAGGGCAGATAAAGGCAAGCTGAGGGTTATTTCACGTCGTCTTATGTCACGACTGAAATGAGAGACCACGAAGAACCCTGGACTCACCAGTCAAGAGCTTTTCAGTCGCATTGGGGATCCTACTGTTTCGAAAAGTACTCGGTGTCGGTATCTGAGGGAAATAGCAACAACAGTCATATCTGTATCGAAGCCTCCATTGACGAGAAATTAAAAATCCATTGAAATGGGCCGAGGGTTGACTTCTCTAAAGTTTTGTTCACAGACGAAACTCGAGCAACACTTGATGGACCAGATAGATAGTGCAAAGGCTGGGTAATGAACGGACAGAATCGCCATCAGCGTTTGAGACGCCAAAAAGGCGGTGGATGCATAATGATCTGAGGTGGTATTATTGGAAACACATTAGTGGGCCCATGGAGAGTACCAGATGGCGTCAAAATGACTGCTGATGCATGCATAGCGTTTATGAAGGAGCATCTTGAACCGTGGATGAAAAGGCAAAGAGTTGCCTTCAGAAGGGCCATTGTTTTTATGCAAGATAATGCTCCCTCACACGCTGCTCACAAGACTACTGAATATTTGAAACAGTTAGGCTTCGATGGACCTCGAAAAATGAAGTAGCCAGCAAATTCTCCGGATTTGAACCCAATCGAAAACCTTTGGAGCATCATGAAGCGAAGACTGTACGCCAACGGACGACAATTCAGGAGCAACGCTGAGTTGTGGGAAGGAATTCTTGACATATCTCGTGGCATTACAGCAGATGACATCCTACAATTAACAAATTCTATGGATCGTCGACTTCTTCAAGTAATTTCAAAATAGGGAAAGCACATTCCCTATTAATTTGTTTATAACTGTGTCTTTGTTTGTATCTGTTATTATTTGTTTGATTATCTTATTTATTGGGTTCTTTTGATCATTCACGTGCAACATTAATAAACGTTTCGTTTGCTCAATTCTGGGAATTTTACTAAAACTTTCCAATAATTTGGCACGCTCAAATCACTGTGCTGATAACAAAAATTTCAGTGATTGCGTAGGTCAGTGTTGGCAACACTGTGTGAAAATTTTGTGTGAATTGATTGGACGGTTTTTGAAATATTAGAAAGAAAGTAATAATTTGGCACGCAGTGTAAAAGATTAATTGTAAATATAACCTTTACTAACGCCACTATATTTGACCAAGAGAGAGAGAAAGAGAAAGAGAGAGAAAGTGTGTGCGTGTGTGTGTGTGTGTGTGTGTGTGTGTGTGTGTGTGTGTTTCCTGTCCACGGGACAAGTTGTCTAAGGCTACCAAATTGACAAGTGTTACTAACCTCGTTATTTTCCCATAATCCAATGTAACCGTCGTTTCCACGTGACAGCTATCATTGCACACAAAACTTCTCTTGGTTCGCGAATTCCTTGATGAGATGGATATCAGTGATTGCAGCTTCAAGCCGGACTAGCCAAACACACGGTGACTCACTCATTCATCAAAGGCGACAGACAGGGCCAGTTGGCCCCAGAGCACAGGTCCCGCCACCAGGCGTTGTCTTTCTGTAAAGCAGAAAAGGATTCACTGAGATTTGTAGGGTTAATTAAACAACCGCCTTTAGCCAAGTTGATATGAAGGATTTCAAACGAGTAAGCGACTCCCGGCATTTCTAGTGGGAAGAGAGTTGAGAGTAGAATTCCTCCATAAGACCTCTCTGCCAACAACAACTTCGGAAGTATGACTTTGTACATATATATATATATATATATATATATATATATATATATATATATATATATATAGTGAATGTGTGGGAGATAGAGAGAGAGAGAGAAAAGATGCGGTTAAAACGACTGAGATAAATAGATACAGGATAAGGCTGAAAGCTTTAGGGCCATCCTCTGGATTTAGAAGAATGGACTAAAAATTGAGTGCCTTTTTCAAAACTAATTTACTAGTTCACTTCCGGCCAGAGGGGCTTTCCCTTCCTTTGGGCTTTTATCTTATATTCAATAATGGAAAAACAAAATTAACCCATTACGGCATAAAATTTGCTTCAAATTTTAACATATTTTCCTAATCTAACTGCATAATATTAATCTGAGGACTGGAGGATTTAAAATTTTAGGTAATCTCTCTCTCTACAAAAATTGATGCCATGTACTAATAAGTTTAATAATTTCAGAATTGTAGCTTCGTAGGAGTTAAATAAAGCTAAGAACTTACTAATAAATCCTGGGGATGACCTAAACTTTTGGCTGATTGATAGATACATAGGAATAGAATGAGATAGATAGATAGATATGAATACGAAGATGGATATGAAGAGATACATAATAGAAATATAGATAGATAGATAGATAGATAGATAGATAGATAGATAGATAGATAGATAGATAGATAGATTTTTTTTCCTGAACATTCACCAAAGACGAACTGAAGGCCAGCATTATGGCAACATTCACAAATTTAAACAAGGAGATCGTCCAGAAGAGTTGCAGGAGATTCTGAAGTCATCTGGAGACCGTGACTGAAGCCAATGGCGATTTTATTGTATAAATTTACCCTACTATTTCATAATATTTTTGTGTGATTTTGGTAAATATATCTGTTAAAATGAGATTCCAGTGTTATTTTCATTTTTGCATCATTTAGACGACCATTTAAACCTCGCCAACCGGATAACCAACGGATGTTGATCAAATTTCTAGGAAATAAAACCGCTCATTTTTAGCTTATATTATTTTTTTTTTTTATTGAACATATTTACGCAATTATCTCCTTGCGTGAGATTTTATTCAACATCTCAATATTCTGGACCGGTGTAAGGATCTCATACCTCATAATCTATGATACACCCCCAATGAATGATACGCTCCCCAAATCTATAACACGGCCCCATACGGGGCCCCTTATTCTACTGCATCTCTATTTTTCTAAGGTAGTATCTATATGAAATACAAATTTTATAATGTAACCTAATTATATACAATAATGGATCCTATGGAATATAAGTGAAGAATTCAACTAGAAAAATTGAGAATAGATCCAATGTCTTTAAATACAAATTAGAGACCTGTCATAAATTGATGATTCCATCTTAAATAAATGATAAATGTTTTGTGACAATTTTTAACATCAACTTGAGATTTTTCTTATTAAATAATTGAAGAATTTTAACCAATTCAACTTTATGGATAAAAAATAATGTTTTTTTTTATAAGGTTTTTAGTTTGTTTTTGTTTTTTTTTTTTTCGAGCATAAACAAAATAAATTCAAAGATTTGCTCGAAAAAAAAAAGAAAATAAATCAAATGACGTCAAAATCCGCGATTTTTTTTTTTTTTTCGTCTTTAATCATCAGTTTTAACGTAGGTAGAAAAAAAAAGCAAATGTTGATAAAATAACGAGGGTCACCAAAGTGACTGGGGTCGAGATGCCAGGTCAAGATCCATTTAACTGCAGATTATTCTTTGAATTTTGTGAAGAATTTCGAGATCAACCAACCATATATGGCAGAAATATTTAATGCACGGACTTTTTCCTTCGTAGTCAGCTCTGTGTAGTTTCTCAGTCCGTACGACGAATATTTGGCTAGTATGATATATATATATATATATATATATATATATATATATATATATATATATATATATATATATATATCAGGCTTTTAATTGGGAGTAGCACACACTGGCCCCATCAATTGCTTATCATATTGTAAATAAACATATATAAAATTGTAAATATTATGTAATGTTATTTTTAATGAAGATTGGTATGAGTTATAAGAATAAAAATATGTGCCAATATGAATTTTAATCTATATCTTTTAGCGTTCCAAATAATTATTTGTAGGTGTAAGAATCTTTTAGACATCGCCTAAGGCTAAATTCTGTCTGTGTGTCACGACTTTGGTAGAACACCAAAGAGTATACAGCGATCATATAATCGGTCTTCTATTACTAAGATATGACGTTTGCAGCATAATAATTTGCATAGAAATATGGCAAAGTATATTTGAATAAATTTTCGTTATTTGTATTTAATTTAAATTTTTTTTAATTACTTTAATTAAGCAATGTTTCAATAAAGTTTGTTATTTTTAAATTCATCGTGCTTCTATATAAAAAATTAATATCTGCTTTGACCAAATTCACTTTTTAATTTTAGCGTTCATCGTAACAATTGTTGTCAGCTGACATTTCTCATTGCTACTCAAGCGGATCTGTGAAAAAAATTAAATAAAAATAAAAAAATAATAATTTAATTAGATTTCCTGCTAGATTTTCTTAAAATGCACTCTATTAATAAAACAGGTAAAAATAAAGTATGTTTGCTAAATTAATTGTTGTTATTATTATTATTGTTTTTATTATTATTTAATTATTTTACTTCAATGAAGACGATAATGCCATTAAGTTGCAAGGGGTTAGTGTGTATGAAAGTGAATGAGAAGACTCCAGTGAGGAGAAAGAAAAATAAAAGAAGAGGTTTCAGAAAAACAGCAGACGATGATTGACGTTGCATGTACATCTTTGAAGATTTTAGGTGGCAAGGAAGCAAGAAACCTGAAGCGAATTCCAAAGGTATGAGAAGAAAATATTACGGCTCCATCTAGTTATTTCAACAGTAAAAGGATGAAACCTAATTGCCAATCGAGTAGTTTGCTTCAGTTCACGAAATCGAGGCAGTAAAGACAAAAGATCATCAAAACAGTTGCCATGAAAATATTTGAAGAAAAGACAACGGAAAGTACAACACAGCCGTGAGAAAGTGACTGGGGTCGAGATGCCAGGTCAAGATCCATTTAACTGCAGATTATTCTTTGAATTTTGTGAAGAATTTCGAGATCAACAAACCATATATGGCAGAAATATTTAATGCACGGACTTTTTCCTTCGTAGTCAGCTCTGTGTAGTTTCTCAGTCCGTACGACGAATATTTGGCTAGTATGATAAATAAATATATGTTTAAGAGGAGACTTATTGATATTCATTTTTCCATTTCAGATTCTAATGATTGTCATTGGTCGTACGAATGATGACCAAAATATTGTAAAATGACCGAGGGAGGCGAGAAAAAGGTTGCAAAAGTTGAACACACGTGATAAACCAATCGAAAATAAACTGGAACACAGAAAAAAGCCGAACGCAAAAAGTAAACTGACTTTAAAAGTATCGCAAAAAGTGATTTCAAGAGAAATAGACGCTCATAAGGAAAATGTTGATGGAAAGAGGGAAATATTTCAGGTTTCTGTTGCGATGTTGCGAATATAAACACAGAAAAAAAACCCAAAGAAGATTAAGGTATTCTTTAAAGAAACTAAAGCAAACATATTGTAGAATATTAATCTGAACGTCGAAAGGTCACCAATGTAGAATGCTTGCTTTCGGAGTGTTGTAGTCACCAATGTTGAAGGGGTTAAATAGATAAATGTGGCTGCCTGTTGAAAAGGTATTTAACATTCATACATAATATTTAAAATATCAAGGAAAAGCAATGAAGAACCAATTTGTTTTAACGAATAAGTATATATATATTAAAATTCAACAATAATACATAGTTGTAATATGAGTGAAATAGGGAGAAAAAAAGTAGCTTCCCTTTAACTGTAAGGAAATGTTTTAAGGAAGATTTGTCTGAGTATAAAGTTCAGAGTTCAGTGTTGAAAAAGAATATTTCTTTAGGAAATTGTTCAGTTGTGTTGCAACTTACAGAATTGATTCAACTTTGTATGTCCATAGAGAACAGGTGGTGTATCAAATAAAGTTCTGTATCTGTGTGTATGTACGTGCGGAGTGAGTAGGATGAATAACACAAGTGAGTAGTTGAGATCTATTGTCTCTGGTCTGTACTCGACTGTGATGCTGGAACTACTACTACTGGTTTTTTGGAATGCATCCAATATTTATCTTACTTAGGGTGGCTCCCAGCACAAACGCGGGATATATTTTTGAATGTACACGAAAAATACTCGATTGGACGAAAAATGGACCAATCAGTGATTTTATAGCAAAACTTGTTTGTGAGCAAAGTGTAGGAAAAAATTCAGTATAGTGAAATGCGATCGATAAATTGTCCTATTATTTTTAGTATGTATTTATCGACCAATCAAAATTGAAGAAATGTAGGCGTGGCACTACAATATTACCGTATTTAAGTAGTTAGATGTTGGGGAAGAAATATTTGAAAGCTGAGGTTTAATGATGAATATAGAGCTGCTGATCGCTAGTCGATCAACACACAAAACAGATGACAAAACTAGAAAATTAAAATAATGTTTTACGCCGGTATTGTAGACAGTAAATATACAGGTTACTTCAAAGATTATAGCGGTCTAAAATAAATGTAGATAATTATTATTATTAATATATACATATATCTCTGAGATGAGATATTATGATTACTTGCATTATTTACATTATTCGGACTGTTATCCTCATCTTCATTGCCATATTCACAACATTTCGGCCGTTGTACATTCCGGCCTTCTTCAGGTGATTGGATCTCTGTGATGAGGTATTATGATTACTTGCATTATTTACATTATTCAGACTGTTATCCTCATCTTCATTGCCATATTCACAACATTTCGGTCGTTGTACTTTCCGGCCTTCTTCAGGTGATTGGATCTTTGTGATGATGTATTATGATTACTTGCATTATTTACATTATTCAGACTGTTATCCTCATCTTCATTGCCATATTCACAACATTTCGGTCGTTGTACATTCCGGCCTTCTTCAGGTGATTGGATCTCTGTGATGAGGTATTATGATTACTTGCATTATTTACATTATTCAGACTGTTATCCTCATCTTCATTGCCATATTCACAACATTTCGGTCGTTGTACTTTCCGGCCTTCTTCAGGTGATTGGATCTCTGTGATGATGTATTATGATTACTTGCATTATTTACATTATTCAGACTGTTATCCTCATCTTCATTGACATATTCACAACATTTCGGTCGTTGTACTTTCCGGCCTTCTTCAGGTGAGTGGATCTCTGTGATGAGGTATTATGATTACTTGCATTATTTACATTATTCAGACTGTTATCCTCATCTTCATTGCCATATTCACAACATTTCGGCCGTTGTACGCCCCGCCCTTGGAATTTCGAATCGAACCCTTTCTTTCGTCCACTGGGGTAGATTGTTCTAGTTCCACGTGCCATGCCTCAGTTATTTCCCTTTAACTCAACACCGCTGCTGTGGCCTTGTATTGAACTCACAACACTTTGGGTCTAGTCACTAGATCTACCTAACGTCTTTATCCAAAGTGACACATGGCCCAGTGGATAAATACATTGTGTAGATCCAGTGACTAGACCCAAACAGGGAGAGTTAAAGGGAAACAACTGAGACATCCGGAAGAGGCATGGTACGTGGAACTAGAACAATCTAACCCCAGTCGACAAAATAAAGTCATTGGTTCGAAATTTCAATCACCTTATGAAGGCCGGAGCGGACAAAGGCCGAAACATTGTGAGCATGGCAATGAAGATGAGGATAACAGTCCGAATAATGTAAATAATGCACGTATTATTATTAAATTCTTAAGAATGACTTCTGTAAATGATAAACGGTCACAATAATAAACATTAAGTAAACAGGTGTATTCATTTGCCTTCTTGGGCCACAGTTTTGTATTTTACAAAATAATTATTACTATTCTCTATGGTACCTAGGCTTGATGAATTTAAGCGCAGTACTAGATTGGCGGAAAGGTCTCATCATTTGAAATAGCTAGATGTAACCATAAGTTCTATGATAAGCTTGAATATTCGGAAAATCTTGTTAGAAAAATATACTGTTTAATGAGTAAAACTCAAACAGTATATCTACTCAAATATGAGTATCTATTAAAAAGAACGTTTAAAGTCTGTCTATATTTCTGAGATGAGGTATTATGTACATCATTTACATTAATCGGACTACCGTCCTCATCTTTGTTGCCATATTTATCACAACGTTTCGGCCGTTGTACGCTCCGGCCTTCTTCAGGAGGTTGGAATGTCGAACTGAACCCTTTATTTCGATCACTGGGGTAGACTGTTCTAGTTCCACGTTTGATGGATGTCAGTTATCAGTTATCTCCTGCTAATTTTCCTCTGAAAGTTCTCCATTACCTTAACCAGGTATTGAACTCACACTCTTTGGGTTTGTCACTGGATCTAACCAACGCCTTTATCTACTGTGCCATATGTCCTCAAGGAGATAACTGATATCCATCAAACATGGCACGTGGAACTAGAACAGTCTACCCCAGTGAGCGAAATAAAGGGTTCAGTTCGACATTCCAACCACCTGAAGAAGGCCGGAGCGTACAACGGCCGAAACGTTGTGATAAATATGGCGACAAAGATAAGGACGGTAGACCGAATAATGTAAATAAAGAACGTTTAAATAACAAAAAACGTGTTGGTATATTAAAATGAGATTTTATTCCGTCTTAAAATAGACCATTTTTCCATAAAGACTAGATTCCTACAATTAATTCTCATGATCTAATAATTAGGAATATTTCTATTTGTTACGAGGAAAATAGTTCAAGACAATCGTTTCGTCTGCAAATACAGAATAATAAAACGTATTCTTCAATGATATTTCCTTCCTTTTTCGCCAATTGACATTCCGAATCGATGGCAAATGTTTGCAGTTTGAAGAAACAAAAGAGAAGTCAGCTTGAAAGAAGAAACTACTTCCAGGGGAGGGTCTTTCGTCATCGTTCGATATTTTGCAAACGTCATTCATTACAATCTCATTCGCAGTTGTCATGGAAACAATTAAAAATCGAACAGACTTCAGATCACGAAGTCTTTCTTTTATTGTTTTTTTTTTTATTTTATTGCAAACGTGCAAAGTTTTATGTGTGAAACATAGTTTCTAAGTTGAAAAGTCACAGAAAGATACAAAGGAAAAAGAAGAAAGAAAGAAAGAAAACAAAGAGAACATATTAAAAGAAAGAAAGAAAGAAAGAAAGAAAGAAAGCGAAGAGAAAAATAAATATTACAAAAGAAAGAAGCGGTTGGAAATAAAAGAGGAAAAGATATAATGAAGGAGAGAGTCAACAAAAAGCTAAAACGTTGTATGTAGACAAAAAAAGAAAGAAAGAAAGAAAGAAAGAAAGAAAGAAAACAAAGAGAACATATGACAAGAAAAAAAGAAAGAAAGTGAAGTAAAAAGCGAAGACAGAAGAAAGTGACGACAAAATGAGATATTGAAAGAAAGAAAGAAAGAAAGAAAGAAAGAAAAAGAGGTAAAAAGCGAAGAAGGAAAGGAAGTAAGCTAAGAGAAAATAAGATATTAGAACAAAAAAGAAAGAAAGCAAAGAAAGAAAGAAAGAAAGAAAAGAAAGAGAACTTAATATATTACAAGAAGAAAGAAAGAAAGAAGATTTTTAAAAGAAACAAATCTTTTCGGAAAA
This sequence comes from Acanthosepion lycidas, assembly GCA_963932145.1. Lineage (NCBI taxonomy): Eukaryota > Metazoa > Mollusca > Cephalopoda > Sepiida > Sepiidae > Acanthosepion > Acanthosepion lycidas. The sequence goes on along the minus strand of OZ010606.1, from coordinate 2,042,375 downwards.
GAAAGAAAAACTTTGATCACGCACACGTTGCCTAATTCTGTGAACAGCTACAGGCTGTTGTAATTTGAGCTGAGATTCATCTTCTTGAAAAACAGCAACAGGCAGCAACCATTATGCGACAGCGGACATTTTTTTTTCTAATCACTATCTGTCACCTTCTATCTACTCCTTCTCCTTTCCCTCCTTTTCCTGCACCTCCTCCTCCCCTGCTAGGTTGACGAGCAAAAAAAAGTACGGGAAATTCAATCATCATGAAATTGATTAGAAAAAGTTCGCACCTAACCACGTCTGTGTGTGTACATATATATATATATATATAGTTTATACGTTATTTTTATAGATATAATTTATTTAAGTAAATTCTGTCTTTTTTATTAAACAATATCCATTACATTTACCGACTTGAATGTTCGAGAAATTTCCTAGAAAATATGTGTTTCTCCGACAGGAATCGAACCTGTGACCATTAATGAGAAGCATCATTTGACCTGATGCGCTGTTAGCCATTCAGTCACAAAGAAGCTTCTGGTTCAGCAATTGGAACTTTACTGACAAGATACTTCTTTGTGGGTTGAATGATTAAGACCAGATCAAATGATTAGGGTTACAGGTTCGATTCCTGTCGGAGACGCACATACTTTCTTCGAAATTTCTCGAACATTCAGGCCGGTAAATGTAATTAATACTATTTAAGTAAAAGAACGAGCATTTATTTAAATAAATTTTATCTATAAAAAATAACGTATAAACAGAAAATATATTAAAATAATTGTCGGACTTAATCCATATTATTATATATTAATTCATTTTTATTATCAAATCAAAATATATGTATATATCAAAGACATTTTTATGTTTAACGTTCTTTTTATAGATACAAGTATTTAAGTAAATGCTCTGTTTATAATAAACAGTTTTAAATAACATTTACCGGCCTGAATGTCCGAGAAATTTTCATAGAAAATATTCGTTCTTTGACAGGATTCGAACCTGCATCCTATACGGAACCGTCATTTACGCTGACGTGCCTTAACCGACTCGGCCACAAAGGAGCGTTCGGTAGGCAAGTTGAAGTTTATAAGCAGTAAATTCGACCTTGCCTACCTACCGAACGCTAAAAATGTCTTTAATAAATAAATTGTCGGACTTTGTCCATTTCTTAATGTGTATATATATATATCATTATTATCAAATCAATATATATATATATATATACAATTTAATTCAAATAATTATATTGAAGTTTTCGGCTCTTGTTTTGAAACATGAGAACTCATATGTAGCGTTGAAATTATATTTTTTAAATAAATAATATATATATATATATATATATATATATATATATATATATATATATATATATATATATATATATATAAGATAATAAAAACGAATTAAACTCACAAGTATCGCTTCCTCAAAATACCTAAATTTTTACTTTAAATTGCAAAACGTTGACATTTACATCCTGGTATTTGCTTTGCACCACCTACCACACACACACACACACACACACACACACACACACACATGCACACACACATTCATGCATAAATTTATTTTCAAACGTGTAGATTCTTATTTATCCAGACTGGAAGCGCGCAAATATATCTATTCTTTGTATGTGAACACTTCGACGTTATTTAAGCCTAAAGCACGTTGTTAAAGTAAACATTTGTCTTCAGGGAAAAAGTGAATCATCTTTGGAAAATGTTTTAACAGTGAGGCGGAAAATTTGACACCGAAATCCGAAGGCACATTGGATTAGTGGAAGATGCCTTTCAAAAGCCAAGCAAAGTATTAAGAAACAGGAGAATTAGCTATAAACAAAGAAAATAGGGCTGGACTCTGTGTACTCTATGCCCCACCTCTTTGGCAATGAGTGTTGTATATTCTTACAGTTGAAGAAGACACATTGAGTAACAGAAATATGGTTCTACAGAAGGATGCTGAGTAAGAATTGTGCAGCTTGGTTTGGTTTGTTTAACGACATATCAACACTTTATGATTCACTAGCAGTAGAGCCCGACGTTGCCCGAGGATGTAACAGTAAGAGATAGATAAAATATCGACCATCATAAAGACTGAAAAATAAAATTGACAAAGATTATTGTTTAAGGTTGACAGACACGCATGTCTTAATTAGTTTTTTTTTTGTTTTTTGTTTTGTTTTTGTTTTTTTTACGAATTGGTCAAACCCAAACTCAAGCAAAAAGATTGTTTTCAATCGTTATGAGTCTACCGATTGAATAGAATTTTATTATAAACAATTATCTTGTAAATGGAATTTTTAAAGCATTCTGAATGTAAAAATAAAGAAAAAAGTGTGCAAGACAATAAGAAACACTACCTGCCAAAAAAAAGTGAAGTTTTGTTGAAATTGGTTGAAAAATGTAGGAAATCCGATCCCATATATAAACGAACAGACACACACACACACACAAACAACCTGGGTTTTATAATAAGTATAACTCGATATGAGTTGTCCCACTTTCATTCTCGACAGCGATGCCTCTTAATCGTGTTTTCAAATTGATTTCGTGCAAAAACAATTGTGTTTTCCAATTTTGGGCGCTGTCAGAACCACCGCAAGGTAATTTTACGTAGTCCTGTGAAGTTTTGTTGAAATCGGTTGAAAAATGTAGGAAATCCGATCCAATATATAAAATCACAGACACACACACACACACACACACACACACACACACACACACACAATCTGCGTTTTTAATGCAAAAATTTAATTTTCTTAGGTTTCTTTGTTTTGGGGGGGTTTTGGGGGGTTTTTTTTAAATGCATTGCTGATAATTTTGTTCTTCCTTTCCCAATAATGTATTCCTGATACCATTTATCATGAAAATGTATTGAAATTATTCTTACTATACTTTCATAATGTTTTGACCCCATTTTGAGGGGTTTACTATTTGCCCATAGCTGGCAAGCCTACACGTGCTACGACTCCGGATAAGAGTGGACCGAGGAACAACTGCATTTAAGAAGTGGTTCCACGCTCCTCAAAACCTACCAGGCTCCTTGCTGCTGGATGTAGTTTATCGTCATACCCAGAACAGAGTGAAGCTCGGGTTATTACTTTGGAGATCTCGAAAGTGTTCGAACGGTTTTGGCATTCCCGTCTTTTTTACAAGTTAAAGTTATGGCATCTCCGGACGAAATTATGAACTGATTCAGTCCTTCTTATCAAATCGCGAAATGAATGTTATCCTGAATGGCCACTCTTCTAGATTCTTTTGTACTAATGCAGGTGTCTCGGTTCTATCTTTGCTTCTGTTTTGTTTTTAATTTTCAATAACAACCTTCCTGATAATATCAACTCTCAACTTGGTATCTATGCTGATAACACAACCATTTACTCCTGTCTTGATACTAAAACTGATCAGTTCGATGAAGTCAAATTGAGAGCTGATGCCATAAATGACCTTCAGTCTGTTGTTAACTGGACCAAAAAATGGCTCGTTAACTTCAACGCCTCTAAAACAAAACTGCCCTTTCTGAATCATCTGAGGGACAACTTTATACCTTCCATCAGCATGGCTGATGTTAACCTCGAGGTGTGTGACTCGTTACGCCTTCTAGGGCTAAGCCTGTTCACTGAGTCACGCAAGACAATTTTTCTCTCCATCTTGCATACCTATAAATCTACCATTCACCCATTCTTAGAATATTGCCGCCACATATTGCTCCTGTTAATTATTTAGAAATTCTTGATAAAATCCAAAAGAGAATCAGCAATATTATTTGTCCTGATCTGGCGTCGCAGGTTCAGTCACTTCCCCACCTCCGTAAGGTTGTCTCCCTTTGCTCTTTCTTTAAATACTTTCATGATAATTATTTCCCTCCTCTACAGACATGCATTGTACATATGGGGATTAGTTAGGACATAGAGACATTGAGGTATTATGATGGATGATGTAAGAATGGTAAATAAGGAGCGTTGTTTTGCTGTAAGGAATATTGTTGTATGTTTGGGTCAGTGCTTGTGGCTGGCTAAGTTTAATGCTAAGACAGAAGAAGACCGCCATTTTTCCCATTCCCCCTTTTTAGCCTTGTGCCACACTTCTATACATAATGCGGAATATCGCTATTAGCTATACTATCTAAACTTGAAGTATTTAGATGCAATACTAGATTGGCGGTTAGGTCTCATCAATTTACGGCTTAATTGGCTAAATGTAACCGTAAGTTCTATGCTAACAGTTTCTTTTTTCGCAATTCTTGATTGTGGAAATTTATAAAGTCCATGCTTTCCAGAACAATTTTGATCTTCAAAAATTTAAATACAATGTCAATCGTTATCTACTGTCTTCCTGACTCCTCTTCTATTGTTCTCGCTCCTTCATAATGTTTTATGTATTCTAATTCTTTCACGCTCAGTAACTCGTCTTAGTGGCTTTATTGCCTTGGTTGGGGTAAATTCGATTAAAAAATATACATGTGAATAACAGAAATTTTAATGAAAATATTCAGAAAAAGGGCGCTTATAATTAAAATCAGAAATCATCAGCTGAGATGATGAGGAAAGAAGGCTTGGAGAATTTGACATTCCCGGGTCTTATGGGTGGGGGATAGATAAAGAAAAGCAACGGATAAGATACCTAAGAAGCTTGGTTAAATGGATGGCAGAACAGTGATGAATGGGCAAAAGACAAAACTTTTTACAAAGGATCGGAAGATGTGAAGAACGATAAACGTCCATCTCAGCATATAAAAGATTCCGATGCCTTGAATATGTTTTCTATGGACGATGTCTTGGCCATTTTGACCACTGGGGTCACGCGAGCGAACATTTGACATTTTGGAAATTTCCTCAAACTGTGATATGTGATAGAACGCATCTAAAACAAGTGTCTCGTGACTTCAGAAATGATCTGACGTTATCCGAAGTTAATCAAAACTCGCAAACACTTAATCATTTATTTTTAGATGATATCTTCTAGATAATTTCTTTTTCTGACTCTTTTTTGCTAAGAAGGTCATAGCAATCGTGTTGATATTAATATTTTAAGTGCCAGACAGCTTAAACTTGAAACTGTGTATCATAATCGGTTAAAGTCATATTAGCAGCTGATGTTTCCGTTGCTAAATGGGGCCAAGTATGTCTCGTTCATTTTAACGCTTCCAATGCAAAACTGTTCTCTATTAATCATTTGAGAAAACCGTTTATATTGAACTAATTGCTAGGTCTGTTGCTAGGAGAGTTGGTTCACTGTGTCGTGTTAGGCAATTCTTCTCAGCCGAATCTATCAAACATATTTATAAGTCTACTATTCGTCCTTGCTTTGAAAACTGTGTTCCTGCTATATATTTAGAAATCCTTAATAAAATCCAAAAATGAATCTGCAATGTTATTGGTCCTGACCTGGCAGCTACAGTCACTTTTCCACCACTGTAATGTAGATTCCTGTGACTTTTCTATAAATATTTTCATGGTAATTGTTTTGATAAACTTTCCCGCAATGTTATTGTAAATATTCATTGGGGTTAATTTTTAGAATTGTTGTTTTATCCCCCCCCCACAAACAACGAATTGTAAATATGGGGACTAGTTAGTATTTTCATAGAGACAAAGAGGCATTATGGTGGTTGTAGTAAGAAAGGTACGTATGAATGTGTTGTTTTGGTGTCAGGAATATTGTTTTGTACGATTGGGTCAGTATTTGCGGCTAGCTAAGTTATAGTTAAGACAGAAGAAGACCGTCCTTTCCCCAATCCCCTTTTCGGCCTTGTGCCACATTTCTGTAGTTAACAGAATAAATATCACTTTCTCGCAATGGTACCTAGACTTTATGAATTTAAGCACAGTACGAGACTGACGGAAAGTTTTCATTATTTTAAAGTTGAAATGGCTACATGTAACCGTAAGTTCTGTTTTAACAGTATTCTCGCACCTCTCGCTTGTGGAACTTTCTACTGGTTTCTTGCTTCCCAGTCAAATTTGATCATCAAAAATTTAAATACGAAAATGTAAATGAAACAGCCATCTTTATTTTCTGTTTTCTTAATTCTTGTTCTTTAATTGTTTTCTCTCCTTAATAGTATTTTTCTCATATTCTCTAATACCCAGTAACCACTTGCATCCTAGTGACTTTATTGCCTTTGATCTTCAAAAAAATAAATGCAATATCAATCGTTATCTTCTGTCTTCTTAATTCTTGTTCTTTTATTGATCTCTCCCCCACTCTCTCTCTCTCCCTCTCTCTCTCTCTCTCTCTCCTTAATAATGATTTTCTGTTTTGTTTTGTTTTTTTATGTTCTTTCACATTCAGTAAGACCCTGCGTCGTAGTGGCTTTATTGCCTTTGATCTTCAAAAAAATAAATGCAATATCAATCGTTATCTTCTGTCTTCTTAATTCTTGTTCTTTTATTGATCTCTCCCCTCTCTCTCTCTCCCTCTCTCTCTCTCTCTCTCTCCTTAATAATGATTTTCTGTTTTGTTTTGTTTTTTTATGTTCTTTCACATTCAGTAAGACCCTGCGTCGTAGTGGCTTTATTGCCTTGCTTGGAATGAAATTATTAAAAAGATATTTTTTAAACTTCCTATGAAAAAACTTATATCCGTAAAATATAAGAACATCCCTCTCGAAAAGATATTTAAAACATATTTTAAAAAAATATTTAAAAAGTATATAAAAATATTTAAAATATATTTAAACATTTTAAAATATTTAAAACATTTAAAAAATATTTAAATATATTTAAATATATATTTAAAAGAGAATTAAACATATTTAGAACTTATTTAAACCTATTTAAAACATAGCCCTTGGTTTTCATGTGTTAAATTGTCTATTGCTTACTTTTTGGCACCATATCCGGAACAATAATTATCAGCTTTCGACATAACTTATATATTTATCAGAAACTATCCGTATGCTTTTTCTTTTTTACTATTTTTCAACCGATACAAGGCCAAAGTGCCACTCAAACTAGAGGATTTAACAATGAAGAGTTTGTCATGGCGTACAAGGAGTGAATAATGGTTGCATATTGTGTGGATATGTAGGATATGTAATGATTGGCCTTGGACTGGAAGAGGGTAAGATTGTAGTGATCCGGAAAGCATGCCCTCGTGAGTCTGTTCCCCACTGCAAAAATTCTGGGAAAGAAGTTGTCTTAGTGGAACTTCCTCCTTACTAGTGGAATATAAAGGGAATGTGAATGAACGAACTCAGTACACGTGATTGGGGGGGGGCTTTATTTGTTTATTGATTCGTTTTTTACGCTTTTATCAATCTTTTTCATGCTATAAAATATATTTTTAGATTGTACAGATTATCTTTTTCTAATGATAATGGTTTAGGGATACAATTCTTACTAATTAACCCATAGCTGGGAGGCAGGATGTGGATTCCTAACTTTTCCAAACTAGGATTGGAACTCAGCTCTCTGAGTAACAATTTCAAGCCATGATCGATTACATCGCCAGTACCCCCTAGCTTACTCAAATAGTCACCCAATTAGGTACTGACCAGGTCTGACGTTGCTTAACTTCGGTGATCAGTAGCGGAACCGGTATGTCAACGGGTGTAGTCTTAGGCCGAGTAAAGGACCAAGAGAGATGTGATTGTACCGATGAATGATAAAAAGAACAATAGACTGAGCATGTGAGCTGCGTGAAAGTTTTAAGCAGAATAGGATTTGTATATACTTTGAATTGGAAATAGAATTTAACTTCTAGGGATATATAATGAGGAAAGAAGGTCAGGAGAATTTAATACTCACTGGTATCTGTCAGAATTTCAGATTTGTATGTAGGCATGAAGATGGGGTGATGTTTTTTTTTTTTTTTTTTACCAAGCGAGTTCATGCGAAATGAATGAAACATAATCGATCAGGAATTGACCCCGGCACGTCGGATTCACTTTCCCGGGCCGAGAACCGTTATACATTGACATCCAAGTAAATGTGTGGCGATAACAAAAAGAAATCTTAAGAAAATATACAGAGAAAAAAAAATATTCATCGAAAATAAGAGACGCGAAACATAGAAGAAATGTAGAAAAAGAAAGAAAGAAAGAAAGAAAGAAAGAAAGAAAGAAAGAAAGAAAGAAAGAAAGAAAGAAAGAAAGAAAGAAAGAAAAAGAGAAAAAGAGAAAAGAAAGAAAAGAAAACAAAGGAAAAAGAAACAAAGAGAAAAGTAAGAAAACGCATACTGGAGGCAGACATTAATTGAAAGAAAGAAAGAAAGAAAGAAAGAAAGAAAGAAAGAAAGAAAGAAAGAAAGAAAGAGGGAAAGAAAGAGACAAACAAACAAACAAACGAAAGAAAGAAAGAAAGAAGAAACAAACAAGAAAGAAAGAGAAAGAAAGAAAGAAAGAAAGAAAGGAAACAAAGAAAAGAAAAAGAAAGAAAGAAAAAAAAATTTAGAGAAAAAGAACGAAGTCGGTGCCATTATTCCTTTAAACTAACCGAAAATGATGGCATATTAAAAAAGAGACATGAAGCGGAAAAGTATAGTTATGGCGAATTTGTCGAAATAGACTGAATCAACGTTATTTATAAGAAAATTGTGTTGTCATGGCGAAAATAAAACGTTTGGTTGTGTATATGTATGTATGTGAATTTGTGACTTTATAAACCCTCGACCCCATTAATGGTCGAACTCTTCGCAATTTACTTTCGTACGATAGCAAATATCTCACCAAAAAAAGTGATCAAATTGTCAAAGTACTGAGCCAGAACAACTAATAGAAACATAGCTTAATGTTTGCAATTTTGAATTGGTGAAATGTTGAGGGCCATTACGCTTCCACTTCATTCTTTTTAGCCAACAAGAATTTTCAAGAATTTGTCTGAAAAAGATACGAAAAACTGAAAAAGGTCAGATGAAAACGTTTGTAAAAATACGAGATGGCATTTTGCCGCCCCCACCCCCCACAGAGTGTGCTAGAAAGCTGAGTTTACGGTAGAAGTCAAAAGACGTAATATAATACAGTCGCCACATTCACCCTAGCGACCCACTCAAGTTAGAGGCATGAGCTGGAGAAAGGATTTCCATGAGACTGAATCATTTTCACCCTATCCTGGGCCAAAAGGCCAAGAAGCAATAAGATGCCAGTCAGTTGCCATACGTGATAAATGCTTGAGCGATCATGTCTCATTGAATGCATGACTGATGAGTCAGAAGATTTTCCCGCAGAAGATTGCCCTTTGTTATATGATAGACTGGTTACCAACCAAGGCCATAGGATCCAGTCTGTTCTGCTATTCAACCATGATAACAAGAGTCAGTCTGTTAAATGCCATACGTGATACACGTTTGCGCGATCATGCCTCTTTCGATTCATAACTGACTAGGCAGAAGATATTCCATCAGTAGGTTGCCGTTTCTTTCTATTGTAGACTGGTTGCCAACCAAGGCTATGGAACCCAGTCTGTCCTGCTATTCAACCATGATAACAACAGTCAGTCTGTTAAATGCCATACGTGATACACGTTTGCGCGATCATGTCTCTTTCGATTCATGACTGACTAGGCAGAAGATTTTCCCGCAGTAGGTTGCCGTTTCTTTCTAGGGTAGACAGATTGTCAACCAAGTCTACATAACCCAGTCTATCCTGCTATTCAACCATGTTAACAACAGTCAGTCTGTTAAATCCCACACCTGACACACGTTTGGGCGATCATGTCTCTTTCGATTCATTGACTAGGCAGAAGATATTCCCGCAGTAGGTTGCCGTTTTTCTATGGTAGACTGGTTGCCAACCAAGGCTACAGAACCCAGTCTGCCCTGCTATTCAACCATGATAACAACAGTCAATCTGTTAAATGCCATACCTGATAGACGTTTGGGCGATCATGTCTCTTTCCATTCATTTCTGACTAGGCAGAAGATATTCCCGCAGTAGGTTGCCGTTTCTTTCTATTGTAGAATGGTTGCCAGGATCTCCTGCTATTCAACCCATAACTGTCGGGAGAAAAGAGGGATTTATACTCTTCCCGAGGGTATCTACGCGTAAGTGAATGTTTGTTCATATGTTTCTTTAATGGCATATCAACACCTTATGTGTCATTTAATGTAGAAATTTAATTTTCTTGCGAGCTTGGCATCCTATTTTTCTATTAAAATCTATTGCTGGTATTTTTACTATTTTTATACTTTCATTGTTTTGTTTGAGATTTCACTATTTTCCCATACCTAGGACCCTAACGGATGGTACTACTCCGGATGAGGGTGAACGTGGAAACAACAGCAATTAAGAGGTGGCTCCACTCTCCTCATCCATCTCCTCCGAACAGAGGCCTTGCTGCCGGATGTAATCTATCGTCATACCCAGGAACGGGTAAGCGATATGTAACGAGCTCGACTGAAATTCGAAAGGTCATACTATGTAAACATACCATATACACACACATATATATATATATATATATGTCCAAAATATATATATATTATAAATTAACTGATTTTATATATGTTTTTTTCGCTACACATTAATAACTATATTTCAAAAATGGAAGCTAAAAACTTTAAATTTAATTTTGCAATTAAATCAAAAACATTAGATCCATTTCAGCAAATGACAAGATTTTCGATGAACATATTGATTTCTATGATAAAGCTCTAAATGATAGTGGCTACAAAAAAACAAAAGTAATTTATATAAAAAAAAAAATGAAAAGCATAGAAAAAACAAAGTAGAAAAATAATTTGTTATACGCCCCCATACAACCAAATGGTAAAGAACATATTGGGACAAAAATTCTTATTAATAGTCAAACACTTTCCTAGAGAAAATAAATTAAGTACTATTTTCAATAAAATACACTAAAATTAAGTTACAGCTGTACTGAGAACTTAGAAAAAATTAAGAAACATAATGCTAATATTTTAAATAAACACTTAGACCAGAAACAAAATTTTAGACAATAGAAAAATAAAAATAAAACAGATGAAGATAAACAAAAATTATTTAATTGTAGAAACCCTCACAACTGTCCCCTACAAAATAAATGTCGCACGGAATCATTAGTATACCAATGCAATATCTCTTCTATTGAAAATCCTTAAAACATAAAAATCAATATAGTTTGAACAAGCCATGAATTCAAAAAGCGTTTCAACCAACTCAAAGTTCCTTTAGGATAAATAAATATAGAAATCAAACATCTCTCTCGAAGTACTTCTGGTACCTGAAAGAATCCAATAAAACACCTACCGTTAAATGGAAGTTAATAAGAATAGGTTATTAAATGACCCATGCCTTTGTGCATACATGAGAAACTATATATTACTAAGTTTATAAAAAATAATAATTTACTGAATCAGAGAAATGAGAGCTATTTTTTGCCGTCATTGTCAAAAATTTGCCTTAAATAATATTTAAAAATAAAATTAAAAAATCCAACTTGGCAATATATATGCTTATATTTGATATTAAAAATTAATTTTATATAAAGTAAGTAATTCTATTACATATACTTCTTTTAAAAGAAATATACATATATTAAAATTAACGGTGAAAATATTTTAAAATTGTAGTGCAATAAAACGTATTCTAAACTAAACATCCTTTAAAATTGTAGTTAAATAAAATAGAACGAATTCTAAACTAAACATATCTCTCAAAGTACTTTTGACACTAAAAAGAATCCAACAAAACACCTAAAATAGAAACTAATAAGAAAAGCTAAAATATGTAAGCCAATAAATGACCCATGCCCTTTGTGCATACATGAGAAACTATATATTACTAGGTTTATATATAAAATATAAAAAATGAATATTAAAAAATTAAAAATTTACGAATCAGAGGAATGAAATAGCTATTGTCAAAATATTTTCCTTAGATAATATTTTGAAAAATAAAATCTTTAAAAAAAAATTCTATTACATTTACTTGTTTTAAAAAGAAACATAGTCTATTAAAAATTAAAAGGAAAATATTTTAAAATAGTAGTTAAATAAAACGTATTCTAGCCTAAACATCCCCCCCCCAAAGTATACAAATAGAAAAAATGCCGTAAGAATTTTTGCTGTTAAGAATAAAATTTAAAAAAAAAACAAAAACAGACGAAATGAATTTAACGGATGTCAGAATTCGTTGAAAAATAAGTGCCCACCCGTACCTAAACTTAACCCCTTTTTCGAACGTAACAAATAACTGATACAACAAAAGTTAATAAAAATGAACACGCTACCACCCCTTGTTTGAATGATTGGATTTCTCTGTATCCTTGGTAACCGTAAATTATGCATTTCCTTTGCAGTTAAAACTCAGTAAATTTATAAAAAAATAAGTCAAATGGATCTAATGTTTTTAATTTAATTACAAAATTCAATTTAAAGCTTTTAGCTTCCATTTTTGAAACATGGTTATTACTGTGTAGCGAAAAAGTCATATTTTAAATCAGTTAATTTATAATATTAATGCTCTGTAAATTTACATTGAGCACTATTTTGTAAAAAATATAAATAAGAACACCGGATTACATATCTTACTGTTCTTTCTTTACATATATATATATATATATATATATATATATATATATATATATATATATATATATATATGCCCCAAAATAAAATTGGACAAAAAGAGTAATGAACGCGATGCAGATGAGTTACATTTTTTTTTTAAATTGAAAAATGGAGAAAGATTGTAAAGAAAGAAAAAATAAGGATTACAAATTTAAAATTAAAGACTCTGTTTTCGCATAGCCAAGAAACGTTAATGGTTAAAGGGATGTAATTTGCAAGATGCTTACGTCTTTCTAAGGTAAAAGAAAAAATATAAGGAAAGATATATATATATATATATATATATATATATATATATATAGAGAGAGAGAGAGAGAGAGAGCAGAGGCAGAGGCAAGGTGGATTGGATAGCGGCTTGGATTGAGGAATCGGAGAGGCGAGTTCGAATTCATTACATTCACTTACGTGGTAATATCCTTGGGAAAGGTGTGAATCCTCTTCTCCTCCCTCCAGCTATGGGTAAATAGCAGGACAGACTGGGTTCTATAGCCTTGGATGGCCACTGGTCTAGGAGAAGGACAACTCTGAATTCAAAACCTGCAAAAGGGTTGGTTTGTCTCTGTATTCGGCCCTTCAAAAAGTGTGATTGGTTCTGCACAAAGCCTTCACCACTATAATCAAATCATATGTGCTGGCGTCTGGGCTGTCGGTTCATAGGAACTGAGTTGGTATGTGCGAAGACGAATGGAGGCATAATGTCATCATCACTAGTGATCAATCCAACTACCTTCTTAATCACCATTTGTCTCATGCAACTCTTTTTGCACTGTCAGATTGACTTGCAAACGCTCTGAAATGTTCGTATTGGAGCTTCCGGCGCGAATACCAAGCAGTACAGCACGCCACTTCCAAATTTCTGGCGGTGTGAATTGCGTCATGATGCTCTTTTTCTCACAGAAGATGCCCAAATGACCCTACTATACTGTGCAATCGATAAAATCAAAAAAAAAAAAAATAATAATAATAACGCGCACACGCGAAATTAAAAATATAATATGTCGTCAATTTACCCATCGCATTGTGTATATTGGGCGCTTGTCTGTTGTGTTAAAAGATAATTTTCGAGCTGTGACATATAATAATTTGAGAAAGAAGGCCTTAAGGGGGATCCCATGGTTAGACCATCGGTTTGTATTAGGTTGGTGCAAAAATAATGATGCAATAATGTCGTTTTTTGACGTATTTTTTAACGTCAAAAAACGACATGATTATGTCATTATTTTTGCACCAACATAATATATATAGATTTCCTGAGTTAATATAGAATTGATCTTGTGTTAAACATGCAAGCAGTAGTTTGCGTAGAATTGTAGGTTTCATTTTAAGCGCCAAAGGTGCGAGAGGGTTATAAATATTTTCTATAATAATGCTGACTGGCTTTAAATTTCCGTAATTTTTTTTCAGAAAATTCCCTTTTCACAAATAAATTTAATCATAAATAAACAGCCGAAATATACACGCTCAGAGGTCGGTGCTTTGTTCTGCATTTTTACCGGAATATTTTTAAACATTTGGATTTTGGAAATATATTTTTAAAAAGATTAAAAACGTCTGCCATATATTTTTTCTGCTATTTTTATTAAAAAGAAAAAAAAACTGTGACACGTTGTTACAATGAAGCGTTAGTAATTTGCTCACGACACAGAAAATTCCGTGTCTTTCTATGGGAATACAATTTATCAGCATAAAAACCAAAAACCTGAGATGTCGTCATTTTGAACATAATTTACTTTGAACGACCAGCGTTTTGTCTCATTTTTTTTCTAAGTTATTTTGTATTAGATATTTTTCATTCATTTATTGCATTATTATATTTGTATAATTAGAGGCAAGTTGAAGTAATTGTTAGCGGCTCAGATTCAGGAATCGAAAAGTTGATTTCGAATGTCATTCAGCTTCATTACATTTACTTACGTGCTAATATAGTTGAGAAATCCATCTCTACTCAGCTATGGATAAAATAGCAAGGTAAACTGGTGGCAACCAATCTAGGAGAAGGAAACTCTGAATTCAAACCAGCCTGCTGCCTTGTAGGTCTTGCCTCTTTAGGCAAAGGCTAGAAGAATGTAATTTCAAAAAACAAATCCACCTTTTTGAGGTAGTGATATGTCCCGCAAAGGGATATATTTAATCGAAGTAACTAAGTGGTTTTTTGCAACTATAACCAAGTAGAATATGGTAGCAGTAATCGACTGGTACGCGTCGTAGTCGAAGGTAAGAAGTGTAGATCAATGGCGTAGTCGAATGGGTGTCGTTATAGACTTAGTTCTCAGACTAAGGCTCTTTGACTCACCTACACGTCCGTCGATATTTATGACGGACACCAGCCAATCATATTCCATTGAGAGGGAACACAGGTGTATGCATATTCCATTATATCAAGGAGAGACAGGGTAACAGCAATACCCCAGTATAAAGTAGGTAACTTCTAAAACAAACCACCTCTAAGAGGATGGACGAGGCAACCTGAACATTCCCGCGTAAAATAGCAGGACAGACTGGGTCCTATAATCTTGGGTGACAACCAGTCTAGGAGAAGGAAACTATGAATTCAAACCAGCCTGCTCTCTTGTAGGTCCTGACACTTTAGGCAAAGGTTTGGAGAAGTTAACTTCAAAAAACAAATCCACCTTTGAGAGGAGGGACTTGGTAACCTCAACATCCACGGTGTAAAACGAACTGGCAAGCTATTGCTCTATTCTGCCCTGAATTTCACTCTGAACCACAATTGTTAGATGGAGGGGAGTGGTGACCACAGCGGCGGCGCTAAATACGCTAAATGAATGAAATGAATGCTAATGAGGTATTTGCGTACTTTTTTTGATAATTTCACCCCAATCAAGGTGATAAAACCACTAAGACACAAGTGGTTACTGAGAATGAAGGAAACTGAGAAAGATGTCGAGAAGAACGGGCAATAAAAGAAGAGGCTTCATACGACAAATGATGATGATTGACGTTGAATTTAAATATTTGAAGATCGTAGTTGACAGAAAAAAAAAAACCAAAAATACAAGAAGCTAGGAAATAATTTCAAACGCGAGAAGTGAGAGAGAAGAGTAACTATTTATATTATTCGGATTGTTGTCCTCATCTTTATTGTCATATTAACGACGTTTCAGCCATTTACGCTCTTGCCTTCTTCAGGATCTGTCTCTATTTCTTCAATGTGTATTGAAACTATTTACAGTTTACCTTGTTCAGATTGTTGTCCTCATCTTTATTGTCATATTAACGACGTTTCAGCCATTTACGCTCTTGCCTTCTTCAGGATCTGTCTCTATTTCTTCAATGTGTATTGAAACTATTTACAGTTTACCTTGTTCAGATTGTTGTCCTCATCTTTATTGTCATATTAACGACGTTTCAGCCATTTACGCTCTTGCCTTCTTCGGGATCTGTCTCTATTTCATCAATGTGTATTGAAACTATTTACAATTTACCTTGTTCAGATTGTTGTCCTCATCTTTATTGTCATATTTACGACGTTTCAGCCATTTACGCTCCTGCCTTCTTCAGGATCTTTTTCTATTTCTTCAATGTGTATTGAAACTATTTACAGTTTACCTTGTTCAGATTGTTGTCCTCATCTTTATTGTCATATTAACGGCGTTTCAACCGTTGTACGCTCCGACTTTCTTCAGATTATATTTGTTAGAATTTCGAACCGAATCCTTTATTTAGTCCATGGCGGTAGATTGTTCTAATTCCACGTGCCATGCCTTTGTATATCTCTTTCTTAGTTAATTCTCCTTAATAACTCATTTTCGAAATTTTTGATCACTCTATTGTGACCAGAGATAGAACTCGCAACTCTTTGCGTCAATCACTTTTGGATCAAGAAACTATTTGAATAGAACTTATAGTTACACTTAACAAATTCAACAGAAAAATGAGACCTAACACCCACTCAGGTACTACGCTTAAGTTCATGAGATAGAGGCGCTAAAGAAGAAAGCTCGTCTGAACAATTACCATATTTATATTTATAGAAAAGGCACAGGAAAGCGAGTAACCTACTTAATTAGTTTCGACAGAACAGGGGTTGTGAGTGATAGTAAGGAGCCAAATATTATTTATAGCCACGAAGAAAAAGAAGTTGCGGAGAGTCATGACCGCCCACGTCCCGAAGAGACACGACACATAAAAGAAGAAAGACACATATAAGTAGTTAATGCCCAAACTGTTTGACACTTCAAACCCTATTTCTTAGATTTGGCCTTACTTTTATATTTGGACTTATTTTTATATTTGGCCTTATCCTTATATTTAGCCTTATTCTTATATTTGGCCTTATATTTATATTCTTAGATTTGGCCTTATTTTTATATTTGGCCTTATTTTTATATTTGGCCTTATTTTTATATTCTTAGATTTGGCCTTATTTTTATATTCTTATATTTGGCCTTATTTTTATATTCCTAGATTTGGCCTTATTTTTATATTCTTAGATTTGACCTTTTTTGACAAAAGTTCTGCTGTCTTTAAATGTGTTAAATTCTACTAATTTGTACGTATTTAAGCAACGTCAAGCCTGGTCAGTACCTACATGGGTGACCAAGTGCTGTAAGCGTGGATGTGCGGTTGGTGCGATGGATAACGGTTCGGAATTGGAAATCAGAGAACCGAGTTCAAATTACAGTCAGGTTCGTTGTATCTATTTACTCCCAAATACCCTTGGGAAAAGTATGATCTACCTATTCTCCCTTCAGCTATGGGTTATCTAGTATGACGTGTATCAGTAAAACATTATTATCTCCCTAAAGTTCTCAAATTCTAAAAATATTTTCTAACTTTAAATACTCAGCAAAAGATTGACAATCCGTCAAAAAACAATTAAATCGATCAATCTTTCAGACCCTAAGCATAAGTGTCTTTTTTGTCCCCATTTTCTTTAAAACTTCCTCGTTGCTCACACATTCACACCATCGCATTCTCAGCATCCTTCTGTAGAATCATATCATTATTGCTTCAAGTCTGCTCTTCATATTTGAAGAATTTGTTTAGCCATGTCAGAAAATTGATATTACATAACACTTCAGTACTTTGCTTTTAACAAAAATGTCCTGTTTCATAATACTTTGCTTAGGTTTTGGAAGGGATTTTTGTCACATTTTCTGTCTTAAAACACTACCCAGATAATTCAATTTCTCTATTTGATTCGTAGCCTGAATCGATATGTAAACGAATTGCACTAATTGTCGATAAAGGATAGTTTAACTTACGAAAGAGTGTAATCCATGCGTGGCCGATGCAGAAATTTAATATTTATTATTATTATTATTATTATTATTAGAGATGCAATCTACCAAATGAAATGGGAATTTATAAACAACATTGGTTTATATAGCGAGAAAATTGCTTTATAGAGGACATCACATATACAATACTCGTATATTGGATCGGCCTGTCTGCCGTGAAAATCAGCATTCGAAAACCTTGTCTCGAACCCTGACGGCTGGTGTTAGTAGAATGTATCTATGTCTGTAATGTTGTCTCAGATGAGAAGCAAATTTTAATCGTCGATTTTATTTTCGAAGATCCTGAGTCGGCAAATCGTTTCTCGAAGCAAGGTGACTGGTCGTCGTCGAGGAATGTGCGAATTCTTTTATCGATCTTCGTTCAACCGACAGAAAGTTTCTGCTCCATTGCGAAGACTTCTTTCGCTATACAAATGCAATTTAATCAGTTTTTCGGCATTTCCCGCTTTCAGAGCAATTTTAAACCCTGAACGGCGCGGCTAATGTCTTCATTCACAAACCACCAAGTTTTGAGGAACACATCTCTGTTGCAAATGAATTACTTTGGAGCTAATTGCCTTTTATATTTATCTATTCGTAAAATGTCAGTGTTCATTCTGTTAATGTCACATGCAATGCTGCCTTTCCCGAGGATCGCCAAAGGGAACCAATTGTTTTGTTGATTGGAAGGAAAAGTCATTGAATAAAAAGTTTATTTGACAATAAGAAAAAATCGATGACATATCTCGCGAGAAATTACCATTTACTCGGTCTTCTTACTCTGGCAGTGAATTGGATATTCTAAACAATGCTGATGATCACGGTGAAAGCAATGATTGTCCTAAAACAGTCATCTAGATGAGTTCATTTTTTTTTTCGAGAATCCATCCATCCTGTACATTTATAAATCTGCCATTCGTCAGTTTCTTGAATATTGTTGTCACATCTGGCCTGGTGATCCTGTTATATATATATATATATATATATATATATATATATATATATTCTTAGCAAAATCCAAAGAATCTGCAATATTATCGGTTCTGACCTGGAATCTCAGCTTCAATTACATTCTACCGCGGTTAATTTCCCTCTGATCTTTCTATAAATATTTTCATGGCAATTGCTCTGATGAGCTATCCTCATTGGTACCCCGACCTAACGAATTTAAGCGTAGTACTAGATTGGCAGTTAGGTCTCTACATTTTATTGTTAGAATAGCTTGATATAACCAGAAATTCTATTCTAATATTTTTTCTCTCGCACTTCTCACCTGTGAAATTCTCTTCCGACTTCTTTCTTTCCTGTCAGCTGCGGTCATCAAAAAATTAAATGCAATGTCAATCGTTATCTTCCGTTTCCTTGAATCCTGTTCTTTTATTATCAGTCTCCTCACTGACGTTTTCACATTTCCTTTTCCTCTGATTAAGTTGTTGCGTCTTAGTGGCTTCATCGCCTTCCTCAGGAATAAATGATTAAAAAGAAATCGAGGCCAATGAAAGGCCACCCAGTGGACGCCATTGCTGATTTTTGACAATTTAGTTTTTTCTAATTAAAGTTCAAACAATTCTGTAAACTGAACTGACACCTTAATATTACCTTTTTCTTTCTTTCTTTCTTTATTTATTTATTTATTTATTTATTAATATTTCCTTGCCTTTTTCTTCCTTTTTGGTATTTCCTCATTCTTTCTTTCTTTATTCATTTCCTCTTTCTTTAATTCTTGCATTTTTTCTTCACTTTTTCTTAGTATTTTCTCTCTCTTTCTTTCATAATATATCCTTACCTCTTTCTTTCTTTTTTTTAATATTTTTCTAAAATTTTTCTTTCTTTTTATAATATTGACTCTTTCTTTCTTTCTTTCTTTCTTTCTTTCCTTATATCTTAATATTCTTTACTATTTCTTTTTCTTCCTTTTTCATAATATTTCCTCTTTCTTTATTTGTTTCTTTTCTTCGCTCTTTCTTTTTTCTTAATATTTCCTCTTCTTTCTTAATATTTCACAGCCTTTTTCCTTCTTTTTTCTTAATACTTTCTCAAAATTCCTCACAACTTTTTTTCTTTCTTTCTTCCGTTTATAATATTGCCTCTTATGTGATTAACTCTACTTACTTTCCTGAAACCGTTACTAGGGGACGCTCACCTGGACTATAAATACTCTGCGATATTTCTTCTCACTCCTTCACATCCTTTGAACCAAAAAGATTTTTACATTCTTTTGTTAAACATATTATTGTCTTTGTCACTTGTTGCTTTTCTTGTTAATATATTATCAATTATTTCAACATATATCGCTTCTTGTTGTTTCTTTGTATTTTATCTTGTTGGACACACATGCAAGTTCTCCATTTTTGTTCTGGGTATTCCAGGAGACATGTTTTTCCCAATTCAGATGTTCGACGTATGTCCCCGCCCGTGAAACTCTTTGCATATTACGTCATCAATACGTCATCTTTCTTTCTTAATAATTTTTCTACTCTTTTTTTTTCTTCTTTATTTTTAAAAATCTTTCTTTCTTTCGTTTATAATATTGTGTCTTTCATCTTTTATTTCCTCTTTGCTTCATTTAAATATTACCCTAGCCTTTCTTTCTTTCTTTTTTCGTTCTTTCTTCCTTTCTTTCTACTTCCTCGTTTTTCTAAAGAGATGTTTATCCATCTTGTTTTCTATTCGCACGTATAATTAGCACGACCTTCACTGTGTGCACAAAAATTATGGCCATCAGTCAATATTAACCAACGTTAGTTAAATTTTTTAATTGCTGAATTAAAGTTTAAATAAATATATTGAAATATAAATATATTGAAATATAAATATACTGAAATAAGTTACGTTTTCTTAAAATTGTCGCTACTCGTTGGTCTCTGACAATGTTGGAATGTAAAAGCTAAAAATATTCAATAGTTTCCACTATCTTTTTCTTGTGCTTACCCTTTGGTCTTGCAAACTTTTTGTGCGCTTGCGCAGTCGCAAGCGTGAATCTAATATCAAATATGGAGTCAGTTGGAAAATTAATGTAAAAAAATCATTATGAAAGCAATTACTGTACGTTTACCTAGGGGAAATAAAACCTTCATGTTACACTAAGACGAAGGCTCTTTATGCAAATCAGTCACTGGAAGACCAGTAAATACTCATGTTCTTTTTGCTGCCGGGATATTTTCTAATTGCCGAAGTATGCTGCCATCGCTCGTTTATTGCAAAACAATAGCAACAAGAACAAAGCACATTAACAGATGACCTAATTTACTTGCTTTCCATTGAGTCTGGTGCCTATGTTTTGCGTTATTCTTTCTTTTATTTCAAGAACTTTTTTGTATTAATCACAATTTCCGATCGTGTACAAAACTTCGCTTGCATAAGCGCCTTTTATTTTGCCAGTACAAAAAGAAGCAACTGAGCATGCGCAGACAACTCTGAAAGACATTTCAAGAGATAAAAAAAAATAACTGGTAGGAAGGAAAATAAACTTCACAAAGGAATTCTTTTTTTCTTTATTTTTCGTACAGCCCTTAAATTTACGATTTCAGTAAAAGAACAAAGATTTACACTCGGAGAGAAAAGGCAGTCGAAATTGTGATGAAGCGAATAAAATAAATCTGTTTCTCTGTAAACGCAAAAAAAAAAAAAAGTAAAAATTTTAGAAGCATTCAAACTTTTATCACAGAATGATCTGTCAATATCTTATTCTACTGTATTCAACAACTTGTATTATCAGAGTTTTAATGAGTGCATATCTACATATCTCGTAATCTACAGGAGGGCCGTTGAAACAATCACTTATAAAGCGGCTATAGCATTTAGTTTATCTAGTGCAACATGGTCAGAGGCAGCCCAATCTTTTGTCAAGCTGACTTTAAAATCAGAGCTATACTATTCCGACAATACTTACCCTACCAAGGCAATATGTCTCAGTCTGTCCAACTATTTCACCTGTCCAGGAATATTTGGTGATTGGATAATGGACGTATGGATGTTTCTTCAAGCAGGAGAGTAAGAATATACATGTAAGAAATTACGTAATATTAAAATTGATTGTATGATTTACTTTTTTACTGTTTATCAACCTTTTGCAGGTAAATTAAAGCCAGAAAATATTTTTAGGATGAAAAGGTTTTATTTTAAGATAATAATGATTTACAGATACAAGATCTACTAATTAATCTATAATTGAAGGAGATGTGGATTCATGCCTTCCCCAAGTGTAATATAACAAATCGGAAAAGAAATGAGTTTGAGATTACCAATTCCCAGCAGTTATACATTAGAGAACACGCTCATCGAAGTTTATAGCACCTGGTATTCCCAAGCGGTCACCCATCTAGGTACTGACCAGACTTGACGTTACTTAACTTTGGTGTTCGTACGAGAACCGCTGTTCCAACGGGATATAGCCATAAGCCCATTATACCACCCGTACAATCAAACATGCAACACCAGATATTCCCAAGGTATCACCTATCTACGTACTGACCAGACTTGACGTTGCTTAACTTTGGTGATTGTACGAGAACCGGCGTTCCAATGTGATATAGCCATAAGCCAATTATGCCGCCCATACATCCTAAATTATAGTATCTGGTATTCCCAAGCTTTCATCCATGTAGGTAGTAGTGACCAGACCTGACGTTGCTTAACTTTGGTGATCATACGAGAACCGGTGTTCTAACGGGATATAGCCGTATGTCTAAAATAATTGAGTAGAAAAAAAGCATAAGTTTCTTAATATGTAGAAATGTCCTTTTCGTACGCACGTATGTGTGAAGTTCCTCTAAAAGATGTTAGGTGATTAATATTTCAATAGTGTTCTTTATCTGTTTTTTTAATACTATTGGGCATCCAATTCAAGACTCAAGAGCCCTTAAAGGTAGAGTTGTGCATGTTATGAACATACTTAAGTTTAATGATTGATCCTAGATTTGAATCGGTTAAGATTCTTGGAGTTGGAGAAGCGTTCTCTTAATTGTCTTGTTCTAGAAAGTGAATGTTCTAAGGAAGAAGTTATCCGAATGGAACTTCCACCTTACTAATGGAATACGATGAGAGTGAAAATTAGTTAACGCCTTATACCTTTCATGGCAGTCCTGTGAAGGTATGAACTGCTGAAACAAATCAATGTAGCTCGTCTTAACATTTGCCATGGATATAGCGATAGAATAGATGCCAACTATGTTTTTGTCTGTGGGTTGCAGACTGGAAAATAATTCATCACCCACAAGGCCGAGTAATCGCTTTTGAATTCTGTCAAGGCTGGAAATTGAAGATAGACAGCTCCAGCACAGATGTGTCAGTGTTACTCTGATTCTGATATGATTGTGGTAACGTGAGAACATAAGCAGTGGAGGAGTATAATGAAGAGACCAATCTTCCAACAGCTTTAGAGATGAGGCCAACATATGATTTCCACTTGAGGTCTGTAGTAGGCTTTAGTTCCAATAGATATGCTTGTTTAGGTTAAGCGTAAGATGCGTATTAGTCTGTTTTATGTTCAATGCAACATGAAGTTTTCTGGGGACAAAAAGGACCTCACGGGAGAACGATAGAGGTCCCATATCTCTAAGGAATTCCATGTGCAAATAAAACAGACAGAGAATGAGACGTATGTGTCCTTTTCTTATATTTCTTTTAATAATTTCGCCCCAAGCAAGGATACAATGCCACTAAGATGCAAGAGTTACTGGGAGTGAAAGGGAATTAAAATATTTTAGAAGGAACCGGAAACTCAATCCTAAACTAGGAACAAGCGACAAACCTATATTACTTTTTAAGAGACCTAGTGTGAGCCGGGCAACAGGGGAAGACTGGAGGAGAAAAGTGAAAATATACACTCGAGTGGTACTTGAACTCTGTAATCCAATTCTGTTTTCTTGACCATTGTGCCAAATTGTATATAATAAGAACGCCCTTTTAACTGCATAAGGTTTTGCATCACGCAGGATAACTTTTCAACAATGAGTATAATATATTTTATTTTTAAAAATCCTTTTTATTCAAAAATGTCCTTGCAAAACATTACACCCACTACCATCTAAAAAAAAAAACATGAACTTTAATCGATTTATCTAAATGATTAACCTTAATTTAATGATGAAAATTGCCTACTGGGGCTTAAAATATGACAACAACACCTCTTTAAGTGGTTTGACCTCCCCGCTGCAAAAAAAAAAAAAAAAAAAAAAAGGGTTGTGGACATTTGCAGATTCATGTATAAAACAAAAATTTAGATACCTTATTTGGAAATATGTCTACCTTTCTTATTCAAAAATAAATCGGACATCTATCTACCGTTTTTTTTACTCCCGTGTAAACTGAACATATATCTACAATTTTAGAGAATCGTATAAACCTAGCTGATGTGTAACTTTTTAAATAGTGTAAACCAGACCTATATCTAATTTATTAGAGTGTCGTGTAAACCGGGCCTATGTCTAACATTTTAACTCGGGTGTAAATGCACATATTTACTTTTTATAGTGTCGTATAAAGCGGGTATATGCCTAACATTTTAACGCGAGTGTAAAAAGTTGTATTTACTTTTTAGTGTGTTGTGTAAAGCGCGCCTTTTTCTAGCATTTTAACTTGAGTGTAAAAAAAACATATTTCATTTTTAGATCGCCGTGTAAACCAGATATATATCTAACTTTTGAACTCAAAGATAGTGGCGTGTGTTTACTATTTGCCTTCACGCGCAATCCACCTCTATGTCTATCTTTTGACACATAAGAGTTGATATGTCGTTAAATTAACTAACTTACCCCAAACTCAGCAGGGTAAAAACTTGTTCAAATATCGCCATCTTTTAACAAACAATCCGATATTTGGCTCCGTTTGTCGAATAATTTCTGTCTCATTTGTTGCACGAGAAATACAGGCAGTTCATTTTGTTTAAGACAAAACTGACAAAATAAGAAAAGAATTTTCTATGCAAGTCCGAATTATCTCCACAACACCTAAACTTGGAGTCTGTCTGCTTGCAATTAAATAGAATATAAACGATGCACAATGGTGCCATATTTACCAGAAGCCGGTCACAAAAAACGAGAAGAAACACAAAATAAAAGACTTTTCGTTAAAATCAGGAGACAGGTTACCGAGAGTCGTTTTTATGGTGTTTTCTATTTTCGAAAATTTCAAGCCTGATCATCATTCAACGATGATGGCGTTATGTTTAAAGGTTTACGCAGAAATGATGCATGAAGCTATTCAATAAAAAAAATTAAGTCTGGAAATATTGTACAATAAAACTTATCGTATAGCGATTATTACAATTCTGACGTTCATTTGACATCTTTTTATTTTTTATCTTATACAAAAAATGGCCATAGAGACGCAAATTTTGTCAATGTACTTTTTCAATATATTTTTAGATTTTATTTATGTTCACATAGGAGGTAGGCTGAAAAAATCACCAGCTGACTATAAAGGAGTGATGCTAGAGCCGTGAAATCTTGCATGCATTCATTTCAATTAATCTTCTCAATAACTGCATTGTTTCGTTGCAGGTGCGAGGGTGGGCTGAAAAGTTCATAGACTGACAACGAAGGAGTGATGCAAGAGCTGTGAAATCTTTCATGCATTAATTTCAATTCTTCTTATTAATAACTGCATTGTTTCTTTCCAGGTACGAGGGTGGGTTGAAAAGTTCATAGGCTGACTATGAAGGAGTGATGCTAAACCTGTGAAATGTTGCATGAATTCATTTCAACTCTTCTTATTAATAACTGCATTGTTTCTTTCCAGGTACGAGGGTGGGCTGAAAAGTACGTAGGCTGACTATGAAGGAGTGATGCTAGAGCGGTTCAATCTTGCATGCATTCATTTCAATTCTTATTAATAACTGCATTGTTTCTTTCCATGTACGAGGGTGGGCTGAAAAGTTCATAGGCTGACTATGAAGAATTGATGCTAGAGCTGTGAAATCTTGCATGCATTCATTTCAATTCTTCTTATTAATAACTGCATTGTTTCTTTCCAGGTACGAGGGTTGACTGAAAAGTTCATAGGCTGACTATTCTAGTTGTGCTTGTTATATTACCTTACGCAATTATGAATCCACCTCTTTTCTATAAGCTATGGGTTAATTAAAAATTTCATCACAAAAGAATTATGATTGTAAAGAAAAAACTCTTGCAATTCTAAAAACATTGTTTGGTATTAAATCACCTGTAAAGGTTGACAAGCCGTAAAAATTAATCCATCAATCAATTAATTTGTTTCTATGAAATTTTCCAATATCTTAATTTTCGCTGTTCTTATTCACCTTCATATTTCTAATTTTATGCGTGTGAAATTGTGTTTCTAATTCGGTATTTTCATGCCCTCAGTAAATGGCAACATTGAGTTGAAATCTTTCGAATTCATGCTTTATCTGATTTTTACAAACACGATTTCGTGCATTCTATCAAGTGCGTCATTTTCAATTCATGCAATTGTATAAACAAAATCTGAACCAATCCATCATTTTTCTTTTCCTATAAATCGTTTGTTTCATATCATTTTCTCGTGCGATAAAATCTACTTTCTTCTGTCACGGGATTTCTTTTATAAAAATTCATTTTATTTCACATTTTCGCGCTCCTCGTCTTTACTTTGTTTCCAGTTCAGGATTGGTGTTCTTGTTCTTTCTGAAATTGATCTCAAATGTACACATGTAACCGTCTCCGCCTAAACTCTGTAATTTTATTTACTGTTTATTTATTTTCCTCAATAGGAGTAGATAGGTTTGTCCATCATCCGGTTCTCACTCATTGGTTTTTTAACAGGAGTAGAAGTTTATACTTTGTTTCCTGTTTAATATTGCGTTTCCGGTTCCTTCTAAAATTTGTTTTTCCTCTTTCACTCCCAGTAGTCATTTGCGTCTTAGTGGCTGGTGTAATAAATATGCATACACCTTGGTTCCCCCCATCATAGTAATATGATTGACTGGTGTCAGCCATAAATATAGACTGATGTGGAAGTACGGGGACTACGCCTATTGCGACGCCTATAGTCTTCGCCTATTGCCTACCACTACGACGAGGACCAGCTCATTACGTGTACCTGCTAGATTGTCCTACCCGATTACAGTAGCCAAAACCAATTTGCTACTTCGAAAAATATATCCCTTTCCGGCACATATCTGTTGGTGACGAAATTCGAAACGGCCTTACAAGATAAAGCAAAAGAAAAAAATACAATTGACAACACTTAGTAACGAAGAACATTAGAAAGACTTGTTCGACGCTTACAGAAAGTAACTAATTTTTCCCTCATTCTTGTTTTAACGCTTATTAACGAGGAACGTTAGAAAAGAAAAAACTTGTGCAACGCTGGCAGAAAGTAAGAAATTGCCCTCTCCTCTTGTTTGGACATAGAAAATTTTACTGTCTACATAAATTGGAGCAATATATATATATATATATATATATATATATATATATATATATATATATATATAAATTGGTATTTTTCTTACTCAATTTTTTGTCGGTCTATATTTCTGAGATGAGGTGTTATGTACACTATTTAGATTGTTCGGACTATCATTCTCATCAAAAATATGCAATGATAACAGCAAAAATTGCAGTATGAGCACTGGTAAAAAAATGGTTGCTGAAGACATTAGGTTTGTAATACCCAGAAATTCATGCACAGATGTCCTCAAGGACACATGGCACAGAGGATAAAGGCGTTGGTTAGATCCAGTGACAGGACCTAAAGAGTGTGAGTTCAATACACGGTTAAGGCAGTAGAGAACCTGGAGAGATGAATTATAAGGGGATATAGCTGACATCCATTAGACAGGGTAATAGGGAACTAGAACTGAGGTACTGCGAGCAAAATAAAGGGTTCAGTTCTTCTAAGAAGTCCGGAGCATACAACGGTCGAAACGTTATCAATTTTTATATCTACCAGAAAGGATCAGAACGAAAACTAATCGACATGATTATTTAACCAAACCTGTTTGAATTAAAATATGCTGCCTAAATATATAACAGAAAAAAAAAAAATATATATATATATATTAATTGATTTAAAATATGTTTTTTTCGCTACACAGTTCTAACCATGTTTCAAGAGTTGACGGTAAATAAATAAATAGGTGCACGCTGGTTTGCTGCCGTTACGTATTTAGAATTAAAAACGAGGAAGAAACAAATATGTATAATCCAAAATACACTAATATTTTTATTATTTAATTTTGTATTCAAAGTATATTTTATGGAAGAAATTACTTTTTTAATGTAAAGAAGTAAAGCATATATATCGTAAAATAATTAATCTATATATCTAATACAATTCTAATCTAATATGTATGCAAGTGTGCTCCCAACATACTGCTTAAACGATATACCCCAACCAAATTAGGAGCATATTGTACCTCGAACCCCTATTGAGTGCAGTGCCAGATTTTATTAAATTTAGACATTTAATTTTGAGCTTGGGCCTTTTTTGTTTTTACAACATTTTTATTAGAGAATTCAGTATTTATTTTCAATATATATTCTTATATCAATCTGCGTATATAAATAATAATCATAATATTACATCATAATATTATTATTAAATAAATTTAAATAAACATAACATATATTTAGGCAATTCACTACACGATATTAGAACTGTTTTATAACCAAATGTTTGACAAGTACTTGATAATTGAAGACGCTATGTGGATAATCTGTATGGCTGCAAAATTATATCAGTTGACTTGATGGTAAATAAATAATTAGATTCTGTCTATATTTCTGAGATGAGGCATTATGTACAGTATTTACATTATGCGGACCATTGTCCTCATCTTTGTCGCCATATTTGTCACAACGTTTCGGCCGTTTTACGCTCCGGCCTTCTTCAGGTGGTTGGAATTTCGAACTGAACCCTTTATTTCGATGGGGTAGACTGTTCTAGTTCCACGTGCCATGTTTGATGGATGTCAGTTATCAGTTATCTACTGCTAATTTTCCCTCTGAAAGTTCTCCACTGCCTTAAGATGCGTTAGATCCAGTGACAAACCCAAAGAGTGTGAGTTCAATACCCGGTTAAGGCAGTGGAGAACTTCCAGGGGGAAAATTAGCAGGAGATAACTGATAACTGAAATCCATCAAACATGGCACGTGGAACTAGAACAGTCTACCCCAGGGATCGAAATAAAGGGTTCAGTTCGAAATTCCAACCACCTGAAGAAGGCCGGAGCGTACAACGGCCGAAACGTTGTGACAAATATGGCGACAAAGATGAGGACAATGGTCCGCATAATGTAAATACTGTAAATAATTAGATGCACGCTGGTTTGCCGCTGTTGCATATTTTGAAATAAATGTGAGGAAGGAACAATTATATATAATAAAAAATCTAATTATTGTTAATTTTATTATTGTGTTTGATATATGAAATATATACAATGTGAGTAACAAACATTATTGCAATAACTTGCAAATAGAAATTAAAATATGTGTAATTAATAATAAAACTGATAATATTGTTACCTGATCATGAACTGCTTTTAATAAGAGCGCAACAGTTTTATGGGCGGTCTAGTTGGCTCAATAAATGTTATTTTGGGATGAATAAATATTCAATCTTGGTTCATGCTTTGATGTCAACCTTTGATGTGGTTTATTGCTCGTGGAATATTTAAAAGCAATGAATAGGATGAAAAGAAATTTATTAATAATATTGATAACGTGTAAATTCATTTTCATGATGTGCTTAGGTTTCATTACAATTCTAATCATCGCTTTTTAAAACGATAAAATTTTGCCGAGGAGAGAAGGTAGTTAAAATAATAGCGGTGTCACGGCAAAAACCCGTCTTTTGACACTTTGTCTTATTGCAGGCTCGTTTATCCATGTTTCACCCCTGAAATTTCTCCTGCCCACTTTGAACGTTTATTGAGGGTCAAGCACACACCAGACCCTCAAGGGGATCGTATATACGAGCTATGGCTAAAGATGCTGGAAACATGTTCGGTTCCCTGTGCCTCTCCAGAAAATAAATGGTTCCTATTGCCGTACTGTTATTTGTACAAGAGCTTTAAAAAGCCACTATTTCATATGTTTTTAAATCGGTATGACCAAGCAAGGCTGTACACAAGGGGGTTAAAGGGTGTGCAGGAATTAGGAACAGAAATATTAGTAATGAGTAGAAAGAGAAAAGAGTAATCCGGAGGACAGTAGATAGCGATTGACATTGCAATTAGATTTTTGCATATTAAATTTGCCTGGAAAGCATGGAGCAGGAAAGTAGTTCCTCGAGCCAGAAGTGTAAAAAAAGAAACTCTTAGTATAGAATTTACGGCTACATCTAGCCAATTCAAATGTTAATTGATTAGATCTCACCGCCAATCTAATATTGTGCTTAAATTCAGTCTAGGTACCATAGCGAAGAGTTCACCCGAACGACGGTTGGCAAGTGACTGAAGCCGAGATGTCAGGTCAGAACCAATATTGCTGATTCTTCTTTGGATGTTATCAAGGAGCTCCAGGTAAATCGCAAGAACACCAGACCATAATTGGCTGCAGTATTCTAAGCATGGACGAATGGTAGACTTATAGATATGTAAGATATATTCCAGAGAGAAAAATTGTCTCACACAACGCAGTAAACCAACTTTCTAAGTAGCTGACCTGAGCAATAGATTCAATGTAGTCTTTCCCCTCATGTCAACTCAGAACGTGAACCCGAGTCACTTTCCTGGAGGTTAGCATCAGCCATAGAAATCAGAGAGGGGTCTCTCAGATGATTCATCGAGAGATGTTTAGTTTTGAAGGCGTTAAAATTGACAAGCCATCTTCTGTCCCAGTTAACGACGGGCTTGAGGGTCGTTTTCTACATCAGCTGCCATTTTGACCTTCTCGGACTGATCGTTCCTATTGAGGAAGATGTAAATGGTAGTGTTGTCGTTGATTTTTTTTTTCGCTGATTCCTCTCGTAACCATTAACAGACATTGTTGTGATTTTCTAAGCCTAGCTAAGACGTGACACAAGGCCGAAAGTGTTGAGCATCCAGAAAGTATCGGACTCACTACTCAGTCGTAATCCATCTAGCAAGATAAGTTTACACCACCGAATTTTGTTTTATTTTTACAACGACATCCATCCTTTATAAGGCCCGGGGCCACTCGTGGTAGAGGGTTAGATTTGAAGGCCATCTGCGTGTATATGAGTGGAAGATAACGGTTGACCTTAGCCTTGAAAAAGTTAAGATTGTAGGGATCGGGGAAACATCATGTTGGGAGTTGTTTTCACATGGCAATGGTCCGTGGGAAGAAGCTGCTCGAGTGGAACTTACTTCTCATCAATGAAATACGGGGGGAATGTGGATGGTTTGCTACCGTGTAGCATGGCTTGTTCTTTCTATGAAGGTTTGCCTGAGCAGT
The DNA here is from genome assembly GCA_963932145.1 of Acanthosepion lycidas. Lineage (NCBI taxonomy): Eukaryota > Metazoa > Mollusca > Cephalopoda > Sepiida > Sepiidae > Acanthosepion > Acanthosepion lycidas. The sequence continues at coordinate 2,011,274 of OZ010606.1, read as the reverse complement.
GAAAGGGAATTTTCCAATACGGCGATTTTCTAAGCACGGCAAGGTGTAGTAAAAGGCCGAAAGGCACCCAATGAGAATCGAACTCACTATTCAGTCTGAACTGCTCTATCGAGACTAGCTTGTTAATTGTTATACAGGAATAAAGTGTCGCTACCAACACTGGGGGCTGAACACAGATCCTAGAGAGCAAACGCAGGCGATCCCTGAATAAGTAGATCACGTGATGGTAAAGGAAATGTATATATGGGGATTAGCGTGGCCTCGAAATCATCATTATCCAGATTACTTCGGAAGTGTGCTTGTCAAACTCTCTGTCTTCCGGGCAGAGAGGATGCCCTGACGAGACTATGCCAAACGGCAGTCTCGTCTGGGGTGGTAGATAGCTACCCGACCCCGTTTTTACGGGATCTACGGGGAATGTTTACCCGAGCCCACAGGCTCGGATACCGCACAATAAACTCGGCCTTATGCCACATCCGACCGCGTGGGGTGGTTAGCGAATATCATCATTATATGAATTATTATTCGGCTCACTTTTCGGCGTTTAGCATTCGAACGATTATTATCGAGCAAGTACTCTTAGTGCGAGTGATATTCCAAGACGTCTGACACCAGTATTGTTCAACGGCGTTACTATAGCTGTATCTGCGATATACAATGTAGCGAACCCCTCGAGCGCCCCCCCCCCGGTATCACAAAAGGGTGATGAGGTCACAAGAGGCCCGCTAACATTTTCGAAGACGTTAAATCTGACAAGGTGAAACAACATAGACGACAGAACGAGGATATATAAGATATAAGCTAATTTATTCTAGAAAATTGATAAAGAAATAAAGGTGGTCGGAACGGTAGAGATACAGATGTTCCGGTGCAGGCATTGATGGTTGAGGTTGGTTGTTACAGGTGATCGCTGCTGGTCATGCAGATGATCGCTGTTGGTCGTTGCAGTTGAAGTTGATGTTAGTCGTTGCAGATAATTGCTGCTGGTCATTGTAGTTCGAGGTTGATGTTGGTCGTTGCAGATAATCGCTGCTGGTCATTGTAGTTTGAGGTTGATGTTGGTCGTTGCCGGAATGCCAACTTGACGTGTTGGGAAAGAAAGAGGAGCTGGCGTTGCGATGTTGTTCGGGCATGTCAATGGTCCAGTGCAGGCGTTGCGTGTCTGCCGGTCGAGTCCGATATTAGTAACCTCCCGTAATAATTACAAACGTAGTGTACGGGAAAGGTTATGGACGACGTGCAGGCAGCCAGTAGGGACGGAATGCCGAGAGTTGGCAAGGAGCCAAAAGTAAGAGGCGAAGTAGAGAGAGAAAGCAAAGTTTCCAACTATCGTCAAGTTGGCAGACAAAAAGAAATGGGAGCGTAACTTAATACACAGCCCGGTGATCGATGTCCTGGCCACGGAGGCCAGAAGCCTGCGTAACGACCGTTTCAGTCGCCGACCCTATTTTTAGCGAGAAGTCACTGTCTTGTGATAAGGGAGACTAGCAAGAGAATTGGTAAATTAACAGAGTAAAGTCTATCTATAAAATGAGTAGAGCTTAGCTAAAAGAAAACCAAGGCCTAAAAATGCCTAGAAGTATATTACAACTAGGTTCGTAATATAACTAAACTGAAAAGGTAACTTGCTAGTCTCTACCTCAAGTTAACAGCGTGTAGGGAGCACAACCGAAAGGTCAAGGTCGAAATGACCTGTTCTCTTCCGGTTTAAGGGGCCAAGGAGGAGCTAACTCCGACAACAAAGCCTCTACTCCTACGAGCATTACGAAAATGACAACGAATATTCTTTGACACTTCAAAAGTGACAACAAGTATTCGTTTGACATCGCAAAATTAACCATTATACTATGTCGAAGTGTCCCTATTAAACAGAAAACATGGACTGGATGTTCCGATTTCAAATCCACCCTTCGCATTTGCTGTCGATATTTTTTGGTCGCATCCAGTCGACTACATTTAATTATCGAAAGTCAATTCTTGACGTAATTTCAAGTGATAAAAAGAGCGCGAAAAAGATAACACTGTCACAATCTAATTAACTGTTAAAAAAAAAAAGTTAATCTCCTTTATGACTTGAATGTAATACAATAGGTTTAACAAATCGCGATGTGGTTAAACCTAAAAGAAAACATTTTACCAATATTAGGTTCGTTTTTTCTTTCATTTTTTTTCCTTCTCATTCTTATTAATGCAAGGCACGATTTCCATTTCCCTAGTGGCAAAAGTTTCCTTCATCGTTGAACCGAAACTCCATTACGGTGGACGGGGCGTTAACATTGTGGGGTAGGAGGCTGTTTTGCTACCAGACGAGAATGTCAAACAGGAAGGATGAACATTAGAGTCGGAAAACGAAGACTGGTGTCGGGGAAAATTTTGTCCAGACTTTCCTTTGCTTACAGTTTATAGTCTAAAGAATAAATCTGGTGAATAGATAGACGAGGTTTCTCTCGTTTGGCATTGGTAGTAATTTGAATCATTGAATCGATAAAACACACACACACACACACACACACACACACACACACACACACACACATATATATATATATATATATATATATATATATATATATATATAATCCTTTTACCCCAAAGCAAAGGAATAAAGCCACTATGACACAAGGGAGTTACTGAGTGTGAAAGAATATAAGAAAAAGAAAAACATTAAGGATTGCTTGTTTTTGTTTATCGCCATATCAACACCTCTATGGCTCATTTAATGCTGAAATCTAAATATGAAAATTCAAACTTTATAATTAATTCGAGAGAATGACATTATTTCATGAGGAAATTATAATTAATTATAATTACTTACTACATTTTTTAAACCAAATAATCTTACAAAATCAAACGTGTTTCTCCTCACAAGAACTGAGATTAATCATAGAAAATTGTTTCTTTTTTTGTATTTGTTTTTCTTTTGACAATGTATGTTATTAATAGTTAGTAATTATATTATAAAAATCTATTGCTAGCAATTTTACTATAAATATGTATTCTTCGTCAGTTTACTATAAATATGTATTGTTGGTAATTTTTTTGTATAAAATTGTATTGCTGGTATTTTTTGCTATAAAAATATTTTCCTAGTGTTTTGTTTTTGCTTGGCGGTGTCACTATTTGCCCAAAGCTGAGAGGCTAACAGGTGCTACCACCGCGGATCAGGGTGAACAAAACCAATTAAAATGTGGTTCCACGCTCCTCAAAACCTCCAATCTCCCGATCAAAAGCCTTGCTGCCAGATGAGGTTCATCGTCATACTCAGGACTACACATTTGGAGGGGGGTCTTATCCCTCTACAGAAGTGCAATAGGCGTATTTTACAGCCCCAGCCGAGAGGTCGAATTATTAAGGCGAGAGAACAATAAAAGAATAAAAATTAAGAAGGTAGGAGATAACGATTGACATTGCATTTCAATTGTTGAAGATCAAAGTTGACTAGAAATCAAGGAGCTGGAAGAGATTTCCACAAGCGAGAAGTGCGAAAGAAGAAACTGTCGGAATAGAACTTACGATTGCATCTAGCCATCTCAACTGGAAAAGGATTAAATTCGTAAAGTTAACGTTACCAAAGAGGAAATTTCATCAGAACAATTAGCATGAAAATATTTATAGGAAAGGCGCAGGAAAGTGGTTGGGAGAGTGGTTGTAGCCGAGATGGCAGCTCGGGACCAATAACATTGCAGGTTTTTCTTTGGATTTTTACAAAAATCTCTAAATATATTGCAGAAGCATCAGACCAGATGTGACCTCAATAGTCATTATATGGAGGAATGGTAGATTTGTAAATATGTATGATAGATTCTGTCGGGAAAAATTGTCTAGCACGACACAAGGAAACAAATTTCCTAGCTGAAGACCTAGCAACTGATTCAGTATAATCTTTCAACTTTATGTCAGCGGAAAACTTTAGTCCAAGAAGCCATGGCAACGGAAGGCAAAAAATATGATACTTTTTCTATTTGTAAAATCTGTGACCGCATCGTTCCTATAAATTCTAAACTTAACATTATTTGTGCACTTTTTTTGGCTCTCATCAATATGACTGATGCTAACCTCCAGGAGAAAAACCAATTGTGCATCCATTTCTCAGATGATGAGAAATTCATTACTTTAATTATTTCGAACAATTGTCCTCGATTTTTATAGATGTTATTATAAACACAACGTTTCAGTCAAGTAATTACTGGCCATCATCAGGAGTCTGTTGTTTGACTGATATAGAATATATGTTAATTACTGCGTGATTTTCCCTGTGATACCAGCAGCAGATACAGGAAATGGTTCAACATGTGTTACCAGAAGATAACGATTGACATTGCATTTAAATTTTAGACAGAAGATAACGATTGATATTGCATTTAAATTTTTGAAGATCAAGGGCAATAAAGCCACTAAGACGCAAGGGGGCTACTGAGTGTTAGAGAATATAAAGAAAAACTACTATTAAGGAGACTGGACAATAAAAGAACAAGAATTAAGAAAACAGAAGATAACGTATGTCATTGCAGTTAATTTTTTCAAGATCAATTGGCCTGGAAAGCAAGAAGCCGGTAGAGAATTTCACGAGCAAGAAGTGCAATAGTAGAAAGTGTTAGCATAGAACTTACGGTTACATTTCAACTGTAAAATGATAAGACCCCCCCCCGCTAATCTAGTAATGCGCTTAAATTGATAAAGTCTAGATGCCATAGAGGAAAGTTCATCAGAACAATTCCCCAAACGATATTTATAGAAAAGGCACAGAGGAGCGGTGTGAAAGTGACTGAAGCCGAGATGCCAGTTCAAGACCGAAAATATGCCAGAATTTTCTTTGTATTTTTTCTAGAATCTCTAAATGCATAGCAGAAGCACCAGACCATATGTGGCAGCAATATCCAAAGGAAAATTGAGTGGTAGACTTATAAATATGTAAGATAGACTCTGGTGAGAAAAACTGTCTTGCTCGACACAGTGAACCAGCCTTCCTAGCAGCAGGCCTAAAAATTGAGTCAATATAATCTTTCCACTTCATTTCAGCGGAAAACTTTAGTCCGACAAGTAAAAATGAGTCACTCTCCTGGAGATTAGCATCAGCTATACTGATGGAAGGTAAACAGAGTTCCTTCATGCTATTCAAAAGAAAGCAGTTTCGTTTTGGGGGCGTTAAAATGAACAAGCCTATCCTTGTCTTCATTTGACAACAGATGGTAGATGATTTTTGAGATCAGGGTCAATTTTCTTTAATCGAATCGATCGGACTTACTATCAAGACAGGAGTAAATATTTATTTTATCCACACAGATAAGGAACTGAGAACTGATGGCATCAGAAAGATAGTTGATGAGCAATTAGAAATAATGTAGGTCGAAGGATAGAATCCTAGGGGAGGCTTGCATTCATGCAAAGAGGTCTCGATATCTAATTTATAACGTGAATCGAACGTTTAAAAGGGTTTTAAGATGGCGTCAAACAAATAAAGTTTCATCTAAAGATGAATTGCTGACATTAAAACACTAATCAACACTAGCAATAAGAAAGATTGATACATTTACTATGGCTTGTCTGCTCTTTGCAACTTAGTTAAAGCCAAAAAATTCTTTTGGAGTTGTAAGAATTTATTATTTCAGATAAACTGTTTTATTGATATATGTCTTACTAATTAACCCTTAGCTAAGGAAGAGAGAAAAGATGGATTTATAATTTAAATGTAAGCTTTCCATACAAATTTAACCGAAAGGAAATTCAACATTATTTAGTACAGTTGAGGAATTTACTTTCTTGAAAAACTAAATAAAAATGATTTTATAAATTTAAAGCGACAATAACACTAACTGTTCGATCAATAATTGTCGGATGTTTCCTGTGTGCCAATGGTAATATTAGCCGTTTCCTTATATTCATTAAGTACTACTTTCGATAAAATTTATAAATTCCTTGTATTAAAATAATTTTTTCAGGAAAATAGATTTTTTCTAATATTTTTTTATATAAGATTAAATTGTGGATAAAGTGCTGGATGGATTTTCTGTTGCTGCTAAGTAATAAACAGATCCCCCTTCTAATAATAGTAATGGCAATATTAACAATTTCCATACAAACAAACATTCGCTATTCTTTGACTGAGGAGCCAGTGCTATTTTTAGGCGGTTATTGCTTTTTCTAGTTTTAATGGGAGTTGCCTTCCTAACCTTTTATTTGAAGTAATGTGGAATGTCAACATCTTGATTATGTTTTTATTTTCCTCTTCTCAAGCCCAGTAGCTGTTATCACTCTTTCCAATATTGATGGGGGTTTCCTTCTTAACCTTTTATTTGAAGTAGAGTGGAATGTCAACATCTTGATTATGTCATTATTTTCTCTTCTCAAGCCCAGTAGCTGTTATCACTCTTTCCAGTATTGATCGGAGTTTCCTTCCTAACCTTTTATTTGAAGTAGTGTGGAATGTCAACATCTTGATTATATCATTATTCTTCTCAAGCCCAGTAGCTGTTATCACTCTTTCCAGTATTGATGGGAGTTTCCTTCCTAACATTTTATTTGAAGTAGTGTGGAATATCAACATCTGCATTATGTTATTTTTTCTCTGAGTTACATAGATAGATAGATAGATAGATAGATAGATAGATAGATAGATAGATAGATAGATATTATAATGGTAATATTAGCCATTCCCCTACAAGGAAACTTTTGGCATTCATTGTCTGAGCAGTCAATGCTGCTTTCGGTTGAAATGTATAAAATCTTTGTATTAAAACATTTTTTCAGGAAAATAAATTTCTCAAATCGAGTAACTGTTATCTCTCTTTCCAGTATCAATGGGTGTTTTACTTCCGAACCCTTTTCTTTGAAGCAAGTGTGGAACGTCAACATTTTGCTTCTGTCATTATTTGCTCTTTGAGTTACATGTGCATTTTATCTGTTGCTGCTGTTGAAATTATCTCAATCGATGTGGTTTCTCTTTTTTTTGGTATAGTTCTTTGTGATTCTGTAGCGCCAATATACACTGTTCGAAGAAGAGTGGTATTTCACTCACTTAGAATTGGTCTGAGGCAGCGGTTGTATACAGCTGACAGTTTAGAAATTTCTGAAAGGGTTTGGCGCCACGCATGACCTCTAAAGGAATATTTTGATCCGAGAGGCTATTTAAGAACAAGACTCTACAGGTCGCCATTTTATATTTTTATTTTCGTGCATGCGTTTTGTTTGTTTTTGATGTTGTCGACTGCACAGTATAGTAGGGTCAGTTGGGTGCCTTCAGCACTATGATGTAATTCACTCCACCAGAAATTTGAAAACACCATGCTGTACTTCTTGGCATTCGCACCGGAAGCTCCAATACAAACATTTCAGAGTGTTTGGGTGTCAACCTGAGGACAGTACAGAGGATTCGGAAATAATTTGTGAGTCTAATGGTGAATTAGAGTGATCATGAATGATGGCGATATTATGTCTCGATTCTTTAAAGCCTCAGTCTCAACAAGGAGGTTTACATCAAGTAGTGCTGTCGTGGGTCAAGAGGGTGGCTGTTGAAGGATCCTATGTCTGGCAACAGGACTCTGCACCATTCTACATAAGCAGGAGTACCCAGTCATGGCTATCAGACATTTTCTGCAGCCACATCACCCCTTACATCTGGCCAACTAATTCCCCAGACTGCAACCCCCTTGATTATTATGTGTGGGGTGCAGTTGAGCAAGAGATCAACAAAACGTCTTGTAACACCAAAGATGAACTGAAGGCAAGGATTATGGCACCGTTCATCAACTTAAACAAGGAGACCGTCCAGAAGAGATGCGGAAGATTCCGAAGTCAGGAGGCCGTGGTTTAAGCCAATGGCGATTTTATTGAATAAATTTACTCTTTATTATTTCAAGATATTTTTGTGTAATTTTGGTAAATATATCTGTTTAAATGAGATGTCATTTTTATTTTCATTCTTGCATGATTTAGACGACAATTTAGCCATCGTATCTTATAGTTTTCAGTTTAATGTTTTGGTTTTGCATGCATTATACTTATTGCTGTTGAAAGTCTTCAAATTATGTGGTTTCTGTTATTTAGTACAGTTCCTTGTTTGTGATTTAGTAGCGACTGTCTACAAGTTTTGGAGAAGGATTGTCCTACAGAATTCATTCGCTGGAAGCCATTTTTAATCATTGAGCTGAGAAAGCATTTTTTATACAGCTGACAGTTTAGATATTTCTGAACGTTTTTGGTGCCATGCTTGACATCCATATGAAAGTCTCGATATGACGTGACTGTTTAAGAACAGGACCCGAGTTGAGAGACGAATTTTACCATTAATGCGAAAGGGAACACCATAGACTCGGTCTGAATTGGAACTCTCCAATAACTTTACCAAAACCCGTAGCATCGCCTGATTTCAATCGGCTGGATTGCTATGGATGGGGCGTCATCAAGACTAAGATAATCCAGTTGGCCAATAATAGCAGGCGATTGTTAGAGTTGCCATCTTGGATGTGATGACTAATATAAAAACGAAACACCTGCCCAGTACATGGCGTCTCTTGCAGAGATGACTTTAAGTGAATAGTATTTTCCTTTATTAGTTATTCTGCTCGCATAATTCATAATTCATATAAAATATTCAGAAAATCATTTCTATAAGAGTCAACAGTCTGGAGACATTTTTTCGATAATTGAGAAAGGAACCAAAAAAAAGGCTTTCATTTTTGCTTTGTTTTTTCAAAGAATTTTAGATGCAATGTGACTCTACTCTGTTGATATCATTAAAGTTTTTAAACGTAATAGCTTTCTTTTTTTTCATATAACTTATTCTCAGTTACCTGGCGCACCCTACACATCAGTCAGTTATGTTCCATGCGTGATACACGCTTAATCGATCATGTGTCTTTCGATACATGACTGACGAGGCGGATTATTCTCGCGGTAGGTTGCCATTTCTTTCTGTGGTAGACCAGTTGCCATCCAAAGCTATAGACCCTGGTCTGACCTGCAATTCACCCATAGCTAGGGGGAGAAGAAGAGGATTCATACCTTACCCAAGGGTATTAACACGTAAGTGAATGTAATGATTTCGACTGGAATTCGAACTCGGCTCTCCGATTTTTCAATCTGAGCCGCTCATACAGGGTGCATTTACTAAACCTAAAAAGCTTCAAGAAAGATTTTTCATTTTTTTAATTTTATTTTAAACCTTCGTTATCGCGTTTCTGTGGAGGTATCTACATTAGAATATTGACTTGGATAATAACACACACACACACACACGCACACAGAAGAGGAAGAGAGAGAGAGAGAGAAAAAGAGAGAAAAAGAGAGAGAAATATTGACTCAAAGTATATACACACTTTAACAACTGATAATTGGATTAGATAAGTGTCTATCGTCCGGTTCTCACTCCTCCCCAGTTTTTTGAACAGCAGTAGAGGTTTTAACCATTGTTTCCTGTTTCGTGGCCAAGTGGTTAGAACGCTTTCCAATCTCACCATGGTTGACTTGTCAGGACGCAGACTTCCTGATGTTATCCGGCTTGTAGAGGCGACCCAGCGTGTGGCACTTTTGGAAAGTGTCTGAACACCATATCATGGGTTGACCTAAGCCTTGTGAGTGAAATTAGTTAAACGGAACTATTTGGGAGCCATCATTGGTTGAACTAGCACAAAGTCGCAAGTCATCGTGACCGAGGGTTTGAGCGTACTGGCCTTGTTTAGATTGTTGTACACGCCAGACAATGCCCCCTCTCCCAGAAACTGTAACTAAGGTCCTCTCAGCATAGCTGCAGTATAACACAAATGTGTCTGATCAGGCGTCTGCAATAGGGATTGGCTAGCCGCCCTAGTAGACAGACATCCTTGGATACGTTTGGTCAGCTATTATCATTGCCTTCCATATTTTGAATGATTATAAAAATCTTTTTATGAGAAAATATTTCATTTTCAATATGTAATACAATCGTCAGGATTTAAATTTGTCTATATCGATGCCTGCTTCTAGTCTCGACACTGTCGCGAAACAATGAAATTGAAAACATCACGAAACTCTGATGTTCGTTAATATATGTTAATTACTGCTTGATTTTGTAACCATACGCAAATGTTTAGCGGCGTATTCTACAGAACCTCTTTGTCCAATGAAACCTATCTGACAAAATCTCATCAAGGCCCTTACATCCCGATGGTAATGTTATGGCGTCCCTTCTTTTTGGAAATAAAACCCGTCAATCTCAAAGTTTTCTTGAATTCGTTTTATGACAGCCTGTGTCAGCCCCTTCAAGTAAACGCGACCAATCACAACACTTTAACAAAAGAATAATCCAATTAATACTCTTGGTGATAAGCTGTAGCACACGCGTGGTAAAATGATGCTTATCCATAATACGCAGTATCTCTGATCCACAGTAGGTGCAACTGTGCTGGTTAACTGAGCATGTGTTTTATTAGATTGGTGCAAAAATAATGTCGGTTTTTGACGTATTTTTAACGTCAAAAACCGACATTATTTTTGCACCAACCTAATAAATGTACCCTCATCACTTCAAACAAGGTTCGATGGAAAGTGTGCATCTTCTACGCATCTTGCCAAATATCACTCGCAAAACAATACTCTTCAGGGTCCAGATCAGGTTCTTTGAGAGCAGGAACCATTCCTGAAATTACTTTGAATGTACTTCCAAATGCGATGAACACTGAATTTTGTAAACTTTCTATCGCACAATTAGCTTGCTGGACCGATTTTCTTGAACTTTTGATATGTTTCTCAAATCCTTTTCTTGCTTCCTGGCACTTGTCGAGATTTGCAGTCTTCCGAAACGTTTCTAGTAGACATTTCGAACAGTTCCATCTGCTTCAAACTTATCTCTAATCGGAGTGATGGTAAATGACAAAGGTGGATCTGTTTAAAACTCTCTTTTGAACAGTCCGCTACATTTTCTAACTTCCAGTAGCAATTTTAGGATAGTGGTCTTTTGTTCTTTTTATCTCTAAAGGGTTAAATCTGAAAATAATCTTTTTAATCAATTCATCCCAAGCAAGGTGATAATGCAGCTAAAACGCAAGGGGGTACTGGGAGCGAAAGAGAAGAGGGGAGACATTAGAAGGAACCGGAAACCAAATCCTAAACAGGAAACAATGGATAAACCTCTACACATGTTCAAAAGATCGTGGAGGTGTGTGAACCGGACGACAGGCAAACCTATTTACTTCTATTGTAGAGAAAAATTTTTAAAAATAATAAAAAATATTAAATAAAATATCAGAGTTCTGATGGAGACGTTAGAAGTATAGAGTTGAATTAGACTTTAGAAGGAACCGGAAACCCAATCGTAAAGCGGAAACAAGGGATAAAACCTCTTTTATGTTTGAACGCAAAATTCAAGTCATGTCATTCAAGCCTGAAACAGACCGTTGCCACTTGTTGCTGACCTCAGTGTCGATATATATATATATATATATATATATATATATATATATATATATATATATATATATATATATATATTATAATTATTGAAAAAAAAAATATGTATCCATCGCGACACAGAAATTACTATGTTTCTAAACCGAAACTCAAATCTTAAATTAAAATTAAAAAATCAAACTTAAAATTTGAAGCATAGTTCGATTTTTAAGAGATACTGAGAATAACCTTCGAAAAAATTGCTTTACTCTATTTATAAGCCAAACGGTATTATATGTTTTAAGTTGGCGGGCTCATAAAAATTGAGGATTTTTTATTAAGTGGGCGTTGGCTTTTTTACGAAATAGAGTAAATCAATTTTTTACGAAGTTTATTCTCAGTATCACTTGAAAATCGAAGTGAGCTTCAAATTTTAAGTTTAATTTTTTAAGTTTAATTTAAGATTTCAGTTACAAGTCAAAATACAAGTATACGAGAATACTGTATTTTGATTGGTCATTTCAGCTCATGTGACAGCGTTTCCCCTTACGAGGGGTGGTTAATTAATTTGAACCTTTTAAAACCTTTATTCTACAATCTACATCATCAGTTGATAAGACACCAAAGGTATTGAAACAAAATGGCTATTTTTGTAGTGATTTTATAACATATTTATGTTATAATTTTTAAAAAAATAATTATAATTTTTAAATAAATAATTATATCCACACATATATGTGTGTGTGAGAGTGTGTGTGAGTGTGTGTGTGTGCGCGCGCGTGTGTGTGCGTGTGTGTGTATGTTGTTTTAGACGTTATTTTTAGTGAATACATCATTTAATTTATTAAACATTATATTTATATATTTTCATCTACCTACCTGGATATTTCGAGAAATCTTAAAGAAAATAACAAGATTTCTCAAATATTCAGACCGGTAAACAAAAATAAAGAAATATACTGTTTAATAAATAAATGAGTATCCACTAAAAATAACGTTTAAAGTGATAGCAAATTGTCAGATTGATAAATAAAATTCATTACCTCAGAAAAAAAAAAAAATATATATATATATATATATATATATATATATATATATATATATATATATATATATACACTGCGTTCTGCTTGATTATGCAAAGTTATTTTTTACCTAACGTGTCAATAAATTCTGTTTTTTTTCAGACTTAGTGCTTCTTACAGATTAAATTATACTTTCAGACGAGTAAATATGGTCAATGAAAAAAAACTTGTATAGTAACATAGTTCTTTTTCTCAAAGTATGTAAAAAGGCACAGTTTCAAGTGTTCGGTCTGATTAAGCAATCAACTTATAAATCCTTAATATGGATAAGAAAAAGGGTCTTACTGAAAACGATCATGCTGAAATTACTCGCATGCTTGGAAGTGATCTGTCAACGCTAGAAATTTCAAAAAAGTTACAGAGAGACCACCGTACGATCAAAGCATTCATCTTAGGCAGCAAATCATGCAGAAAGACACCTAAACGATCGCATTTGCGAAAGTTAACTGCCAGAGATCTTCGTAAAATTAAATATGAAGTCTCGAAGAAACCGCATGAAACTAGTAAAAATAAGCATTTATAGGGCGCGATGGGTAAATTGTCGCCATTTAATAGTTTTAATTTTGCGCATGCGCGTTATTTGTTTTTGATTTTGTCGACTGTACACTATCGTCGGGTCAGTTGGACAAACATTTACAGCGATGAAACATGTGACTGAGTCATTTTGCTCGAGTGGTTGAGGGTCAATTGCCATACGTTTCCGTGAGTGAACATCAAAGCTTGCGTGCGTCAAACCCACAGTGGCAGGTAAAAGGCTATCATTAAGAGGAGCATCATGGTGCCATCTTTCTTTAATATTTGTATGCAGTTGATCTTGATGTTAAGTCAGCCTCGCCCAAATCGTTTTATAGATAAGAAGCAGGACAAGTGCCCAGCTCCTTCTATCTGTGGGTTTGAGCTTGTCTTTATAATGCAAGAATGGCCTTCTAACTGATCCGCTTGTTAGAAGCTGGCCAAAGAGGAGACAGATGTCCTGCCCATCTGAGTTGGATTTTCATTAGATAGCTTCAATGCCTGTCATGTTGATCGATGTGTCGTTGGTACAGAGTCCAAGATTATAATCCATAAAGTAGGGATGTCAGTACTATCTACTTGTATATATATATATATATATATATATATATATGTGTGTGTGTGTGTGTGTGTGCTGTATACTGACTCAACGTTCGGTTCAAATAAAAATGGAAAATAATATTTCATGGGGAATAGAGAAAGTTGACAGGAAAAAACACCAGAAAATATATACCGTATTTTCCGGCTTAAAAAATGCACCTTTTTTCCTAAAAAATACCCTGAAAAATTCGTGTGCGTCTTCCAAGACGAATGTAAGGCGACTCCCAGGCTCAAGTAAGCTTGGATGGTCACCTAATTGGCTTCCTGGGGCCGAACCACAAGCTTAAACATGCTCTGTTTACTAGCAGCAGCGGGAGACTTTCTGCTCTTGACGAGTATGTCATTGCCATACAAACAAAATCGGACGAGTGATTAGCGTAAACAATACATGGCACTAGTATGTGAGGGATGCATGGTGAATGTGCTGTTGTATGAGAATGACTTTTTTTTCTTAGAAATTTATTTCCAATATTTGGGTGCGTCTTCCAAGCTGCGGAGTCTTGTAAGCCGGAAAATACGGTAATTACTTGCTGTTTACGCAACGCGTGGTATGATTACGGAGCAAAATACATCAAAACGGACAATTTACAGCTATACATATATACATATTTGGTGACACTCCAATTTCTAGAAGGATGAAAATAACAAAATTGTCTTGGTTATAATTTCAACCCGAATAAGTTAAAAAAAGGAGTAAGACATGGTTGTGTCTTCCCACCGGATTTATTTAATCTATACAATAGTAAGAGAACTAGAAGTTCTACCGGGATTCATTATTGGCAAACATAATCTTAACAATATAAGATATTCGGATAAAACTGTGTTGATAGTAGACCCAGAAAAGAAAAATAATTCTTAGAAACGGTAGTAATTGAAAGTGAGAAGAAAAGACAGTTAAGCAGACAGAATGCATGCTTTTTAGCAAAAGGGGCACAATTCGAGACGTGGATTACATAATGGAGATGTCAAACTCAAGCAGGTACAAAAACATAATTGTCTGTGTCATATCGTAACATACGACGGAAAATGTGATTTATAGGTACTGACCACGTTTGATGTTGCTTAAATTCGGTGACTGTACCAGAACCAGTGTTTCAACGTGATATGGTCAGAAGGAAAACTGAAAGAACATTTAGATATACTAGTAAAGGAAAGCAAAAAAAAAGGACTATTGACTGTAAGTCAGAATACATGGTCATCAGCAAAGAGGCAGTTCGAAGTGTGGGTTACATATCAGGGATGTCAAGAAGAAACAGGCGCAGAGATTTAACTATCTGGTTAGCATACTAACAAACGATGAAAACTGTAAAATTCGAAATGGCATAGTAATAGCAATAGATGTCTTCTATAAACTAAGCAAAGTATTAAGAGATAGGAAAATTTTGCTACAAACAAAGAAAAGAAATCTGAACTGCTATGTAATATCTAATCTCGTATACGGCTGTGAATGCTAGACAATCTCCATACAGTTGAAAAGAACCTTCAGACGAACGAGATGTGCCTTCTTTTTTTTAATCGTTTCAACCCAAGCAAGGCGACAATGCTACTAAGACGCAGAGGGGGTACAGCAAGTGAAAGTGAGAAATCTGAGAATGGAGAGGACTGAGAAAAGGACAAAAAAAGAAGAGGGTTCAAGAAGACAGAAGATGGTGATTGGCATTGCATTTGAATTTTTGAAAGTTGTAGTTATCAGAGAAGCAAGAAATCAGAATGGTGTTCTACAGGTAAGCGCGAGAAAAAAACTGTTAGAGTAGAAATGGTAGTTGTATCTATCTAGTCCAACAGTAAAACAGTGAGACCTAATTTCCAATCTAGTACCACACGTAAATTCGTGTAGTCTGGGCATTAGAGAAAAATGACATCAGAGCAGCTGCCATGAAACTATTTGTAGAAAAGACAGAAGGACGTTATATCACGTCGGTGAGAAAGTGATTGAAGTAAAAATGCCTGGTCAGGATCGATTATATTACAGGCCCTTCTTTGGATTTTGTCAAGAATCTCGAGATGTACACCTGACCAGGTATGACAACAATATTCAGGGTACGGACAAATGGTAGATTTATAAATATGAAAGATGGATTCCAACAAGACAAATTTTCTGGTACAACAAATTGATCCAACTTTCTTAGCATTCGATATAGTCGTTTCACTTCATGTATGTGGAAAACGTAAAGCCAAGAAGGGTTAGTGCGTTGCTCTCCTGGAGGTTAGCATCAGCCATGCTGATGGCAGAGAAAGTTCTCTGTGGTAATTAAATGAAAGCAGTTTTGTTCTACAGACAAATGCTGAGTATACAATTGACGAAACATGATAATATTAATGGCGTTTTAAAGAAATATAGTATACTAGAGTAACAGACGACTGGAAATAAGACAGAGAAATAAGGAGGCCCATTGGAAAAGAAAATAATGCCTTCCAGAAATAAAGCTAAGTAACAAAAAATAATATCTTTAAAAACAAAGAAACTTCGATGTAATTCTTAATCTCTTAAATAGCAGTGAATGCTGGATCATCTCCTCACAAATAAAGGGACTTCAAGCAACAGAGACATAATTTTACCAAGTAGTACTGGAAAATAAAAGTTACCAGCGATGAACTCTCCCCATAGAGGTGGCAGCACTGGTGTTGGTTTTCCCGGAGATTTGACTGAATCTTCTTGTATTCTCCTCCGGGGTTAAAATGTGATCGTGCTTTGCGCTTAAAAGGGATTCTGCTAATAGACAAAATGGTTACTATTGTTAACCACTCATCTGTTCTGCTTCATCGCAAAGAGCATCTTTTACACAACTCTACCAATTGAGCATTCTATGCATCTTTGCTATGTTTTGAAGATAGAGCTAGATCCGCGTCTCAGTCAAAAAATAGCGGAATTTTCGACAGAAACAAAGAATCTGCGATAGAATTCATTATCTTTTATATAGCAGTGAACATTGGATAATCTCCTCACGGATAAAGAAGAGACTTGAAGCAGCAGAGGGCATGAGTTAACCATTAACCCTAACCCTAAACTTAACCCTAACCCTAACTCTAATTTAGTACCGAGAATACCATGGACAACTCATGTATTCAGCGAGGATTCTTTAAGGGAAATAAAGACGACAATAAAACTTACAAGAAGTGGTTAGTTAAAATTTCAGAGATAATTAACGAGGAAATGGTTCACTTAACGAGGAAAGGGTTCATTTAACGAAAAAAGGGTTCATTTAACGAGAAAAGGGTTCATTTAACAAGAAAAGGGCTTACTTAACGAGGAAAGGGTACATTTAACGAGAAAATGGTTCACTTAACGAGGAAAAGGTTCATTAACGAAAATGGGTTCATTTAACGTGAAAAGGGTTCATTTAACCAGAAAAGCGTTCATTTAACCAGAAAAGCGTTCATTTAACGTGAAAAGACTTCACTTAACGAGGAAAGGCCCATTAAACGAAAAAAGGGTTCATTTAACGAGGAAAGGATACATTTAGCGATGAAAGGGTTCACTTAACGAGGAAAGGGTTCACTTAACGAAGTGGGTACACAGCGAAAATGAAAGATGCGGGGGCAAATATCGGCTAACCTAATTAACGAAATTGTGTAAAAGGCAGAAAGTGATGTCTATAAAGGTACAGTCCCCACCTCCCAAAATATGGGAACGATAAAGGCAAATTCCTGGATAATACAAGAACTGAAAGAAGCTGCGCTAAATGTCTGGAAAAGCATCACAAATGAAGAATGCAAGTTTGGTGATGTCAATGGGTTGCAAGCTTCATGCAGTTATTGCTTGCAAGTGTTATGCAACCAAATATTAAGTGTTATTTACATTAAGACTATCCGTTCCTTTACTTTTGCTCATCTAAAAATGGGGTAATCTAATACAAAAGATGCTATGTCCTAAATTCTTTAAGACATCTAAATGTAAATACCAGGAAATAAAAGCTGAAATTCTAAACTCTTTTCTCATATTCATCTTTTGATTTTAAACCCAAATGTCTTCAGTGAACAACAAAAACAAAGGAATTGGTCTTGCCATTCCAAGACTTTTGGCGAGGACTGTATATAGCGAATAAAAAAAGAAATATTTACGAAAGTAGTCGAATCGGCGAGACTATTTCAAATCCCGGCCTAGTGTGTTGCGTTCACTTTAGCACTATACTTAGAAATGGAAAAACTCCATCTCTGTCCCCACCAATTATGGGTTAAATAGTAGAGTAGACTGCGTAGCCTTGAGTGGCAGCAGATCAAAAGACTACTCTGTAAAATATGCCTCTACCTTGAGTAGCCCTTGGGCCTTGGATTGGGCGAACTAATAGTAAAACAAATCATGACACTGTGGAAAACACAAGGGGAGGACCACCTCATTATCCTACCTAATAAATTGTCGCAGTTCACAAATAAAAAAAGATAGGTATTCTGTGGAGGGCCATGATCGTCTAAATTCAAGATGGACATAGATTTTACATTTTTCCTTTCATGCTTCTTCTATGTCCCATGTACCTTCAGGACATTAGCGATCATGGCGCTCCACTATTTCCTCTCCTTTATAGCCTTTAATAAATTTTGTGTTTTTGCTATCTCTCCTAAACATTCTCCGCCATCCATTTATCAAACTCTCTAGAAAGGTTATGCGTTGTTTTACTCGGACCCTCATGCCTTCAAGCTGTCCTGGCTTTTTTTTCTGGCTTGAAATAACCTGCAAAGGGTTGATAAGCCGTAAAAAAACAAATCAATAAAAAAAAACTAAAATAAAACATTTGCTAAGTTAAAGCTCTTACAATAATATAAAAATGATTTCCTTTAGTAATGCCGAAATCGATTTTAGTGTTTATCTGTAGCAAAATCAAACAAGTACAACAATTTAAATATCAAGGAAGTGTTTAAATAGAGGCCGGAAAGTGCGACACTGAAATCCGAAGACCAACTGGGATATCGAAAGATGTCTTCCAAAAGCTAAACAAAGTATTAAGATACGGGAAAAGTTCATTAGAAACAATTGTACTAAACTGTTATGTAATATAAGTCCTCCTATATGGTAGAGAATTCTGGACAATTTCCCCACAGATAAAGAGACTTGAAGGAACAGAAATGTAGTTCTACAGAAGGATGCTGTGAATTCCATGCTTCAAAGACCGCTGATGATTGCTGCTTTGTATATCTCAGCAGGTACGCCATCCTTTTCCGATGCACTGCAAAGAGGTTTTCCCGGTGTCCACCATATTGGACGGTACGCCAAACACAACCTTTACTAACTGTTGATGTATCTTGCTGTAAGATCAACTGTTGAAGGCCTGTTGTTCAGGTTGCTGAAATGATAGACTTATCCTGTCTCTGAAGATGTGTAAGACCCAACAAAAAATGGGATACAAATCCAGATGAGTTCTTGCGAATTGAGGCGTAGTCGACCAATTGTTGACTATTCACCCAAGTACAATGACGAACATTTACCCATAGGCTCAAGTATAAATAAACGACCTACAGTTGCATAGTCTTAAGTATAAATAAACGTAAAAACTCGCGTATAAACCTACAGACTCAAGTATAAATAAAGCCAATATTTAGCAACAGACTCAAATATAAACGCGATCAAAGCTTACCCATAGAGAAGCGTAATAAAAAAATGTTTTGGTAGCATAAGGGTTGCTATGATGTAAAATCCTTCAAACAAATTGTCACAATGGTCGTATAAGCTCGTTGTTCCAGTTATTGATATTGTAAGGACAAGGGGATTAGGGAATAAAAGGTTTAATCACATGAGAGATATGGATTAATGATACAATAATAGCGAAAACGGTAGTTCAGTGCAGCAATGCATACGACTCAACGCTACACCTTGTTCCTATCAGCAGACGTTCTACTCATAGCGAATGAACCAGGCTATGTTCAACAATTAATGTAGCGAAGGTCGGTTTCTACACAACACCAACCGAACTAAGTAATTTACGGTAACTGTGCATTGTAAATGGGTTTCCTACAAAAATGCATGCACAATTAACATGCACATGGAAATGCATTATAAACGATTTTGAAATACAGCTGCTTTGCAAATCAGAAAAAGAAAGTGATTGTCAGTGGTTCTGTGTATATTATTGAAAAATCGGCAGACCCCACTCTCAAACACTGAGATTTATTTTTATTTTTCTTAGAGGGCGATTGGGATTAAACAACTGATCTTGCAATTTTCTATCAACAACGATCAGCACTACATTCTCTCATTGAACTGATTTATTTTGACACTGAAACCAAGTAGTGTCTTTTCGCCTCTTTCCATGTGATCAAACGGAATAGTCTATATTTTATGAGGTATTATCAGAAGACTTTAAATACTTCTATGTTTCTTGCTTTCTTTCATTCATTTTCTCACTGAAACCAAGTAGTTTTTTCCCCTCTTTTCACGTAATCAAAACCAAATAGACCATTACTTATGTGGTATTTCGTAGGAGACGTTAAACACTTTTATCTTTTTTTCTTTCAAGCGAAATTCCTGTCTTCCGAACATTTATTTTAATAATAATTTTAACATAATTCAGCAGACGATGCTATTTTATGTATGGTAATCTTTTCTTTACTTTTTTTTTTTTTTCTTTTTTTCTTTTGGCAATTACCTTACTCGTTTTTGCCTTTCAATACTGTGCATTTGAAAATTGGTTGCTTTATCGTGGTCGCCTCACTTCGTGGCCTTTTGGCTAAGATCAAAGTGTAGCATCTGTTCTTATCAACTTAATCTGATTCTGGTTCTCTCTCCAATTCTATCTTCTCTTTCTTCCTTTCTTTCTTTCATGTTCTCCCTGAAACTAAGTTGTGCCTTCCCAACTCTTTCCATGCGATCAAAACAGAATAGTCTATCATTTAATAGATATAGGCAAAGCGTAACGGTCGTGCAGACTATCGAAGGGATGGAAAAATACAATTTTAATAGGATAGAATATACAGTTGCTAACGACAAAGGAGAGGTAGTTGTGGAGAGCCATGATCTCCCAAGGAGCCGAGGGGACACCGCACAGAGAATAAGAATGCCTTTGGAAAAGGCGTAAATCTCTCTCTTCGTTCGTCTATCTATTGATAAAGTAGTAGGAAGTTGAAGGAGAGCTATGATCGCCGAAGAATATGAGAGGACACGGCACAGAATAAAAATGCCTTTGGAAAAGGTGTAAATCAGCCTCTTCTCTCTTCTAGCTATGGATAAAGAAGTAGGAAGGTGTGGAGAGCCATTATCACTCAAGGACCTGATGAGACATGGCACATGGAATAAGAATGCCTATGGAAAAGCCGTAAATCAGTCTCTTCTCTCTATGGATACAGTAGTAGAAAGTTGTGGAGGGCCATGATCGCCTACTTCTTGAAAGGATATAGAATTTAACGCAACAGAATTATTCCTTAATTTCTAATCGTTTTTCGATTGTGTTTCATTTCTTCTCTCTCTTTTTCCGTTTCCTTTTAAGTCTTCTCTATTCTTTATTGCCATCTTTCTTTCTTTTCAACAAATGCATTATTGCAGACATTTCGATTTGGCGAAAAGTCATATTGACTCACCATTCTATTCTCACCCTTCGTTTTCAGTTTCCTTTTTTCGTGAGACATCTTTTTTTGAATTCCTCCTTTGAATATTTTTTAACGTATACATTCTTAGTTAATAGGTTATCACCATGGAGACATCGTAGAGAACAATGACTGAAGACCATTGCATAAAGAGTTGGTGTTTTTCATTCTTTTTTCATTTCGAGTTAGTGTCGTCTGCTATCGTAAATTGTTTACTAGCATCGTTATGATCAGGCAATCATTTTCATGAAACTATAAACATTCAGGAAGTGGAATTGGTTAATACCAAACACTTCAGATAGCTTAGCGTATAGATCAGTGATAACAGATTTAGCATAGGAGATAAGGAAAAAGAACATAGAATAGGATGTGCCAGAGGTAGTTTTACCCAGCACCGTTTTTAAATAGCCGCATCAGATCAAGACTTTCATATGGATGCCATCCATGCTATCAAACGTGTCCAGAAATATCTAAACTATCAACTCAACCTCTTTCTAAAGATCATGGTTGAAAAAAGGCTTCGAGTGAGTGAGACATATGTGTATTTGTAACGATCATCCTTGTTTGAACTTTGTGGACTGGAACTACAGATTCACAAAGAAGTGTACCAAATAACAAACTAATATCACTTAAGGATTACCAACAGCGGCAACCATTAAAATGGATAGCACATGAAACTTGAAGAGAAAATGACGTAATTAAGATGGCGACATTCCACACGAATTCAAATAAATAAAAAGTTAAAAAGGAGCCCCCATCAATACAGGAAAGAGTGATAAAACCTGTTTTCCTGAAAAATTGTTTTAAGAGAAAGGTTTTATCAGTGAATGCCAAATGTTTCCTTATAGGAAATGGCTAATATTACCATTGCCGTTATTCAGGAAAATATAATAAAAACATTTATTGTTAGTTGGTTTTAAGATATGGATATAAAAAGCATAGAAGTTAAGGATGTGAATTTAGTTAATACTAAACACTTCAGATACCTTGACGTATGTATCAGTTATAACAAATTTAGAATAGGAGATAAGAAACATGAACATAGAATAGGTTGTGCCAGAGATAGTTTCTCCCAATACTACCAATTGCTACAAAACCAAAACATTAACCTGAAAATATCAGTCATCTACTTAAATAGCCTCATCAAATCGAAACTTTCGTATGGATGTCATGCAAGGCACCAAATCTGTTCAGAAAAATATATACACTGTTAGCTGAATACAACCGCTTTCTAAGATTAAAGGTTAAAACGGCTTCGAACGAAAGCAACCTGTCGTTTTTATCAAGGATAATGCCTTTTCGAATTTTGAGGATCAGTGTTACAGAACTTGCTTCACCTGTGGGGGGGGCGTCATTGGTTCTAACATGCCTAATCACTCGGCCACGTAGGACTTACGTTAAACAAAGCCCGAATAGTACTTTTGAACACTCTGCTCATTCTCTATATGTACTCTGTATGGTATCCTAACATAAAGATAATTTATTTTGAAGAAGACTCTCATTACACCTCTCCGGACCTTTTGCGTGGGAGTGTGTGTGTGTGAGAGAGAGAGAGAGAGAGGGAGAGATAGAGAGAGGGAGAGAGAGAGACATAGAGGGAAAATTTTATTAACAACAAAGAGGAAACCTAAGAAAAATAAAAGTAAAAATTTCCGCTTCGATTCAATCTCTTCCCTTCATTCGGATACTATTATATATCGTATAAACATATATCCTATAAACATATATCCTATAAACATATATCCTATAAACATATATTCTATAAACATATATCCTGTTGACGTGGAAAGTGCAACGACAAAATAATACTTAATCAGAAAAGGATTTCTTGCTTTCTGCCCAGATTTTACAGGTATAGATAAAACAAACACACAAGCGGTCAGACACTTCAAAGTCTGGACATTGGGAGGTTTGGTTTAATTTGTTTTACAGCGTATCAACCTCAATGGGTTATTTAATGCTGACAAAAATTTTTATTGCTGGTAATATTTTGTTTTGTCAAAAATCTGTTTCTGGTAATATTAGGTTGGTGCAAAAATAATGACGTAATAATGTCGTTTTTTGACGTATTTTTTAACGTCAAAAAACGACATTATTACGTCATTATTTTTGCACCAACCTAATATATTTCTTTCAAAATTGTATTGCTGGTAATAATTTTTTTCAGAAAAGTATTGCTGGTAATAATTAACTATTTGACCATAGCTGGGACCCTAACAGGTGCTACCACCTCGGGTTAGGGTGGACCTGGGAACACCAGCAATTAGGAGGTGGTCCCACGCTCCTCAAAACCTCCTGATCAGAAGCCTTGCTGCTGGACGTAGTTTTACGTTTTACCCACGACGCGGATGTAGTTTAACGTCTTACCCAGGATATACATTGGGAGGTAATAAGCTAAGGTAATTAATCTGGTTTATGATTCCGACTTAACCTCGGAGATCCCAACGCATTTTCTTCCCACATAGTTTTGTCTTTCTTCCATTTTAACCCGAGGAAGCCATAAAGAGTATACTCTCTCTTCATTCATCTTTCTTTCTTTCCATTCTATTTAAACATCTCTATTCCCTCCCCACCTCTCTCTCTCTCTCTCTCTCTCTCTCTGAATTCATATTTTCTCTTCCCTCAAAATTTCTCTCCTCTAAAACAGTCTCTTTTTACTTTTCGCTCTTTCTCTCCCTTTCTATCGATTACTTACACTGTTCGAAAACAGCAATCGCGCATTTTTCCAGTTTTTTTTCTTCTTTCTGTCATTCTGCATCTTTTTCCCCTGGGACCAACACCGACAGCCAATCGGTTTACAGTTTGCGATTAACGCTTGGAAACTCGAAAGCCGCCACCCGTCTGACACTAGCAAAACAAAAAAAAAATCCCCCCAAAAAATACAAAAAACATTAAAACGATTTTGTTCACCGGACTAACAAGTTTCCTTTTGTTTCGTCCGGCCCGGCTAAGATAGAAAACTTTCGTCAGAAACAAAGCAAAGAGTACTGAACTGTTACGTGATAGCGGTCTTCCTGTACGGCAGCGAATACTGGACAATCTCTTCGAAGATGAAGAGATTTGAAGCAACAGAAATGTGCTTTTACCGAAAGATGCTAAGGATGTCATGGACCGGAAGTGAGTGACAATGAGGTTTTCGAGAAAATGGAAACAAAAAGGAAACTAATACTTAACATCAGGAAGAGGCAGTTGAACTTTCTGGAGCACGTAATGCGGAAGGAGGGCTTGGAAAACCTGATACTCACAAGACAGATTGAGGGCAAGACAGAGAGAGGAAAGCAGTACCTAACATACTTGATGGGGTTGAGTGAATGTGTGGTAGAACAGGGTTTGGAAGAAATAACAAAAAGACAAAACTTATTAAGAGCTACTAGGGACAGAAAGATGTGGAGGTCCTTGATTGCCTACGTCCTGAAGGGACACGCACATAAAAGAAGAAGTATTTTTAATGACGTTCCTTCAGGACCGAGACGATTATGGGTCTTCACATGTCTCTTCCACTATGAATTGCCATTACTTCTTGGATGAAATAAATAAATATATCATTATATATATATATATATATATATATATATATATATATATATATATATATATATATATATATATATATATATATTGTTCTTGTAACGGCATTTACCGAGGTGGGTTGAGCCGGCTCCAATATTGGAGTTTCATGGGAATTTGGGCTTCACAAGCGGTCCCCAACCCGCATGTATAGCACATGAGATTTGATTATAGTGGTGAAGGTTTCGTGCAGGACCATCCACACTTTTTGAAGGCCCGAATTCAGAGACCTGGTGCACTACGTGCCACAAGGTCTCCAAACGATCCTCCGCAGGTTTTGAATTCAGAGTTTTTCCTTCTCCTAGACCAGTTGTTATCCCAGGCTATAGAACCCAGGCTGTCCTGCTATTTACCCATAGCTGGAGGGAGAAGAAGAGGATTCACACCTTCCCAAGGGTATTAGCACGTAAGTGAATGTAATGGATTCGACTGGAATTCGAACTCGGCTCTCCGATTCAAGCCACTATCCATTACTCCACCGTGCCTCCCTCCCTCCCTCCCTCCCTCTCTCTCTCTCTCTCTCTCTCTCTGTATATATATATATATATATATATATATATATATATATATATATATATATTAGGTTGGTGCGAAAATAATGACGTAATAATGTCGTTTTTTGACGTTACGTCAAAAAACGACATT
Organism: Acanthosepion lycidas; assembly: GCA_963932145.1. NCBI lineage: Eukaryota > Metazoa > Mollusca > Cephalopoda > Sepiida > Sepiidae > Acanthosepion > Acanthosepion lycidas. The sequence continues at coordinate 1,985,991 of OZ010606.1, read as the reverse complement.
ATTACGTCATTATTTTTGCACCAACCATATATATATATATATATATATATATATATATATATATATATATATATATATATATATATATATATATATATATATATATATATATATATATATATATATATATAGTCACTTTTTCAACATTGCTAGTAGAGGCTGGAGCCCAACATGTCATACCATTTTGGAATCAGGCCAACTTCATGAGCGAATTAAAAACATTCTGGCCTGGATCCGGACCCGCAATCGTGAAATTTTGGATTCGCAAGTTTTCATTACTGCAATTGTTTTCTGATTCCACTATATTGGCTTCTACTGATAAAAAAATTAAAGCGACACAACTCTCTAGGGTTTAATAGATCAAATTCAAAGGAAAAAAATACTGTTCTCAAATTACAATGTTTCAAATTAAAATTTACTCCTAAAGGCCGTAACCCAACATATCATAGCATTTTGGAATCAGGCCGACTCCGTGAACAAATTAAAAACATTCCGGGTCAGATCCAGACACGCAAACCTCAAATTTTGAATTCCCAAGTTTTCATTACAACGATTTTTTTGTACGATCAAAATTTTTATAACTTTGAAATAAATTTGGGAATAATCAAAATTAATTGCAAAAGTCACCCATGAAATAAAAATAATTTTTGTACGGAAGCTAAGAACCTACATACATGAAATGCTGTCTTTAAATTAAGTGGCGGCAGAAAAATTATCACTGACTTCTTAAAAGGAAGGCTTAAATAATAATGCAACGATTAATCTTGAGATCTACTGTAGTTTATTGTTGCCTATCGTATCTTCTCCTCCCTACCTATTGTGATGAAGGCCTAATCAATAGCAGGACTTAGCTTAAATGCCGCTCGATAATATGTGTGTGTATATATATATATATATATATATATATATATATATATATATATATATATATATATTATTCGGACTATTGTCCTCATCTTTGTCGCTATATTTCTCCACTGCCTTAGCCGGGTATTGAACTCACACTCTTTGGGTTATGTCACTGGACCTAACCAACGCCTTTATCCACTGTGCCATGTGGAGAACTTTCAGAGGGAAAATTAACAGGAGATAACTGATATCTGACATTCATTAAACATGGCACGTGGAACTAGAACAGTTTACCCCAGTGAGCGAAATAAAGGGTTCGGTTCGACATTCCAACCACCTGAAGAAGGCCGGAGCGTACAACGGCCGAAACGATGAGGACAGTAGTCCGAATAATGTAAATAATGTACATAATACTCTGAAATATATATATATATATATATATATGTGTGTATGTGTGTGTGTGTGTGTGTGTGTGTGTGTGTGTGTGTGTGTGTGTGTGTGTGTGTGTGTTAGGTTGAGTCATAAATAATATATATATGATAAAATATAGTTTTATGTTATGATATATTTATGGGGTAAAATTGCTCTATATCCGGGATAGGGCTGTAAATTGTGTGGACACAAAGATCAACACTGAATGGCGGTAGCATGTTTCTACAAATTATCTAGCATTTCTCGTGTCTCACCGGATATTTTCCAGAGACATTCCACACATGAAAAAAAACATTTCCATTATTAATTTTTTTTCCTCTTTTTTTAATTTTTTTTTGAAAAAGGGACAAATTCAATTTCCACCCAAAAAATTGATTAAAATCCATTTGTCCTTTTACAATCTCTTAATTTTTAAGAACGAAGTGGGTGGCCATATTCTATATGCGGTCTCTCCTTCTCTGGTCGCTTTCCATTTTACCTACCTTTTTTTTTTTTTAATCTCCATTAACTCTTCGACGCGCCACTCTGCTATGCTCAGGTCACGCGTACTAAGTTCTCGGTGATGTCGCTGATACGTAATTGATTCGCGCATGCGCACTCGTCCTCGAAGACAAGCACATGAATAATGGCGTCGGGAGTGGATGAAAGCAGCTGAACTCGTGGAATAAATTATAAACAGGCGCAAACATGCAAAAGAAAACGCAAAATCCTGCGCAGAAATCGACCGAGCAATTGTTCCAACCAGACAAACAACGCAACAGCAGTGTGACAACAGACATGAATGCACACACACACACGTGCACACGTACACACATACAAATGAATAAACCTAAAAACGAAGGTGGTCGTAGGGTTACTGCGCATTTTATTTATAAACTTATATATGCATTTTTTTAATAAAATAAACACCTTAAAGAAATAGGGCGAATTTTAATATCATAGATATTGATTGATTGATTTGCTTATTTTTTACGGGTTGTCAGCCCGTTGTGGTTTATTTAAAGCCGAAACATATTCCGAGTTGTAGGAGGTTACTTACTATAGCACGGTGTTCCCCAAAACCCTTCCATCTAAATACTATCCGGGCTTAGCTTCTGTGATCAAACCGGTGTTTCCAGTATGAATTGACCGTAGGTTTAACTGGACATAAAAAGAGGGTATCGGTCTTCTGCTGATATTACGTAATAAACTGACCCCCCCCCATAATTACTAGACCTTAATGAAATAATTGAGAAATTTATTTAATGACACACATATGAAAATATTCTGATACGAAAGGCTTCACAAAATATTCCGTCATAATATTAGGTTGGTGCAAAAATAATGTCGTTTTCTCACATAGTAACATATGTGAGAAAACGACATTATTTTTGCACCAACCTAATATCTGGATAAGCTAGTATCCTGCTGGACATAAAGTGGGGGGTCAGTTTTCTATTGTTATCCAGTAATAAACTGTTGCCCGAATTAATTTTTATTAATCTCTGTGTTTCTTTTAATTATCTTCTAGTTCACTCAGTGATGTTGTCAGTCCATTTTAACTCCCACCAACCTGTTGTTTTTGCCTCGAGGTGGGGTACCTTGTGGGATGGCAGTGGGAAAGATTGTTCGTTCATGTGACGTGTGCATACCGTTTCACCGGTCATGGCCATACCGCGTTGAAACACCGGTTCCTATATTTTTACCGAAGTTAAGCAACGTCGAGATTGGTCATTACCTAGATGGATAACCGCTTGGGAATACCAAGTGCTGTAAGTTTGGATGTGTGGGTGGTGTAAAGGATAATGGCAGAGAATTATTAATCGGCGAGCCGTGTTCCAATTCTAGTTGGGTTCATTATATTCACTTACGTGCAAAGGTACAAATACACTTCTCCCCAAGCTATGGGTTAATTAGTAAGACTTGTATTACTAAATCACTATTATCGCCAAAAATAGTCTTACAATCTAAAAATATTTTCTGGCTTTAAATAATCTGCAAAGGGTTGATAAACCGTAAAAACAAATCAATAAAAAAATAAAATAAAAATATTTATTAAGTTAAAGCGCTTATGATATTTTCTGTCATAAAATGCTTTCAGTAAAGATAGCATTAATTCCTGACCAATGACCATACCTTTCTTCCTGATTCTATAGCAAAATCTATTATAGTTTTTATAATACCAAAATGAAACAAGTACAATTTCAATACCTGGGAAGTGTTTTAACACAAGACGGAAAATGCAACACTGAAATCCGAAGGCGAATTGGGATAGCGAAAGATGCCTTTCAAAAGCTAAGCAAAGTATTAAGAAACAGAAAATGTCGTTAAAAACAAAGAAAAGAGTAATGAACTGTTGTGCAATATCAGTCCTCCAATATGACAATGAATACTGGACAATCTCCTCACAGATGAAGAACAGACTTGAAGCAAGAGAAATGTGGTCCTACAGAAGGATGCTGAGAATACCATGGATCGAACATATGAGCAAAGACGAAATTTTAGAGAAAATACAAATAAAATGACACTTATGCTTAACATCAGGAAGAAATTTTTAAGGTAAATAATGAGGGAAGAGGGCTTGGAAAATTTGACTCACACAGGGCAGTTTGAGGGCAATTATTAGGTTGGTGCAAAAATAATAACGTAATAATGTCGTTTTTTGACGTATTTTTAACGTCAAAAAACGACATTATTACGTCATTTTTTTGCACCAACCTAATATTAGCTTGGTGCAAAAATAATGTTTTCTTACATATGATTTCTGAATTAATTCATTGATATATATATATATATAGCCATGTTATATATCATTTTGAAGCGCGTTTTTCGCTCTATCGAATCGTGTTATTCATTACCTATCTCATTCTCTTTATTCTTTTTTTTTGCAGGCTTTTCGACAGCATGGACAAAATTCAAATCCGCACGATTTTCTTGTTCCAGTTCAAACTAGGCCGAAAAGCTGCCGAGACAGCTCGTGATATCAATGATGCGTTTGGCCCAGGAACCACTAACGAACGTGTGGCACAACGGTGGTTCAAGAAATTTCGCAATGGTGACGAGAGCCTCGAAGATGAAGACGGTCGCGGCCAGCCGACTGCGGTTGATAACGAACATTTGAAAGCCTTAATTGAAGCCGATCCTCGCAAAACCACACGAGAAGTTGCTGTTGAACTCGAGGTCGACCACTCAACAGTCGTTCGCCATTTAAAGCAAATAGGGAAGTCAAAGAAGTTGGATAAATGGGTGAACGATAATCAAAAAAATCGTCAAAAAACGACATTATTTTTGCACAAACCTAATAATATAGCTTTTCAATTTTCTCTATTTGACGGGAGTTTTGCGGTCTTTCAATTGTCTTGTTCCTTGTTTGATGGTGTCTCGCACTGAATTATTTCTGATTCAGTCTAAGATGGACGCACCTAGGATAGTTTTGTATTCTAGCATTTCTAATGCTTGGATTCTTCGCAGTAATTTTGCTGTTAATGTCCAAGATTCACTGGCGTACGAAATAAGATTGAAAATGCCAATGCATCCAAGAGGCTTATCTTTGATTCCAAGTCAATGTTCTTTACTTTCCAAATGGTTCTTGGCTTTGCCACAGTTGCCATTCTTTGTGTTTCTCTTGAAATTATTTGTCGGAATCCTCTTCGTCGAGCCAAGATGCTTGTATTGGCTCACGACTTTAACTTCTGAACCAATGATTTTAAAACATTTTTTTCATTATTCGTTTGTTTGTTTTTTTCCGGCATCTCCAAAATGCGCACACACTCAAACGAAAAGTAACCATATGTTAAAAAGTACACCGTGCCTTTTCGTGGACTAGTTCATGGCTTTCCACACATTCCTTTTCTTTAATATATAAAAATTGCTGTGATTTCTTAGGAAATAGTCGTGTAGTTTTCTGTTGCTTTCTCTACGGTTTTTAATTCAAAGTAGTTTTCTCCTAGACTGGCTTTCAGCCAAGGCCAAAGAGTTCAGCTTTCCCTGCTTTTTAGCCCATTGCTAATAGTCTCATGCTTTTCTTGGTATGTGTGTGTGTTTTAGTAGCAAGAATCCTATCAAACAAGTTTTATAAAATTTAATCGACAAGGTCTGTCTGTTTAATTTTGTTATTGCATTTTTCCAATTTGCAATTCGGTAACAGCATCTCAAAATCAAAAATATAAAAGTACCCTGTCTAAACTTGATTTTTCTTTTGTTGTTGTTTAATTCCTATACTTTCGACCGCCTGAAGAGAAAAGAGATTAATTCAAGTCTTTCCTAATGAGCATTAGTGCAAATATGACCGCAACAGACGATAACGGATTTCGAACTCGAATCGCCGGCCTCAAAAATGCGAATGCAAACAAGAGAATATATATACATTTGCCCTGGTTAGTATATTTCAAAAGCTATTTACTTTTTTCCGTGCAGTAAATCGCTGGTAAAATGCTGCACACAACTTATCTTTACAGAGAATGAAATAATATTTTTTCTTTAATTACTGTAATGATTAACGTCGACAGAGCAAGGAAAATAAATCGTTTATCTTCCTTGCAATGGCGACGGCATATATCAGCGCCATTTTTATAAGAATGGCGACGAGTTCTATATCTCTGAAGCCAGAAGATAAGGGCGGAGTTCCGTCATAAGAAATTAAAAATATATTTAAAGATCCACATGTGGAAAACTAATAACAGTAAGGACGAGTATTAATATTGGACATAAAGTGGGGGCTCTGATTTCTGTTCTTATTAAGTACGAAACTGATTCCTCACTGAATTAGTACATATAACTATAAAATAGGTTAGTTTGATTTTGTTTAGCGGCATATCAACATCTCTATGGGTTATTTAATGCCTAAATCTAAATATCTTGTACGCAATTTTACACCTTCAACTACAGATATGTTGTACATAATTTTATGCTTTCGGGGTAAAGGTATGTGTTTATAGATATTTTTAATTAATTAATTAATTTAATTAATTATAGATTTTTTATATATACAGGGTGCGATGGATAAATTGTCGTCTAAATGAAGCAAAAAATGAAAATAACATTGCCATCTCATTTTAACAGATATATTTACCAAAAATTACACAAAATTATTTTCAAAACACTGAAGAGTAAATTTATTCAATAAAATCGTCATTGGCTTCAATGACGGCATCCGGATGACTTCAGAATCTCCTGTATCTCCTCTGGACGGTCTCCTTGTTCAAGTTGGTGAATGATGCCATAATCCTTGCCTTCAGTTCATCTTTGGTTTTACAAGCAGTTTTATTCGTCTCTCGCTCAACTGCGCCCCACACATAATAATCAAGGGGGCTGCAGTCTGACGAGTTAGATGGCAAGAGTTAAGGGGTGATGCGGTCGCAGAAATTGCTGACAGCCATGACTGGGTTCTCCAACTTGTGTGGCATGGGGCAAAGTCCTGTTGCCAGACATAGAGTCTTCCAGCAACCACCCTCTTGACCCAGGGCAGCACTACCTCTGAGGCCTTGCGATAAGAAGAATGGAGGCATAACTTCACTCATGATCATTCCAAACACCTTCGTAATCACCATTAGACTCATTCAACTCTTTCCGAATCCTCTCCGCTGTCCGCAGATTGACACTCAAACATTCTAAAATCTTCGTATTGAAGCTTCCGACGCGAATGCCAAGCAGTACAGCATGGTGTTTCTAAACTTCCGGTGGAGTGAATTGCATCATGGTGCTCTTTTCTCACAGACAGTGCCCAACTGACCCGGCGATAATGTGCAGTCGACAAAAACTAAAACAAACAACGCACATTAATCGGACTATTGTCCTCATCTTTGTCGCCATATTTATCACAACGTTTCGGCCGTTGTATGCTCCGGCCTTCTTCAGGTGGTTGGAATTTCGAACTGAACAATTTATTTCGCTCACTTGGGTAGACTGCTCTAGTTCCACGTGCCATGTTTAATGTATGTCAGTTATCTCCTGTTAATTTCCCTCTGAAAGTTCTCCACTGCCTTAACCGGGTATTGAACTCAAACTCTTTGGGTCCTGTCACTGGATCTAACCAACGCCTTTATCCACTGTGCCACGTGTCCTCAAAATCGTTCTAATAATAGTTAGGACTTAACAACATTTCCGTCAGTTTTTATGTCATGGATAAACTAGTATTAATATAAGATTCTAGTGAGCGTAAAGTTGGGGATCAGTTTTCTGTTGTCATTAAGTAATAAACTGATCCCACTCCAGAAATGTTATATATTAATATAATAATTGAAAAACAAAATATTTAAAAACCCGCACGTGCAAACCTACTAATAACTGTAAAGGCGTGTATTTTATCGGACATAAGTGGGGGACCCGTTTTTTGTTCTTATTAAGTAATGAACTGATTCCCCATAATTACTATATATTAATATAATAATTGGAAAAATTCCATCCTGGGTAAGACGATAAACTACATACGGCAGCAAGTGCTCTGATTGGGAAGCTTTGAAGAGCATGGAATTTTAATTGCTACTAGCAGTAGCGCCTGGCGTTGCCCGGGGATGTAACAGTAAGAGATAGATCAAGTATCATAAAGACTGAAAAATAAAATTGACAAAGATTATTGTTTAAGGTTGACGGACACGCATGTATTAATTAGTTGTTTTTTTTTTACGAATTGGTCAAACCCAAACTCGAACAAAAACATTGTTTTCAATCGTTATGAGTCTACCGATTGAATAGAATTTTATTATAAACAATTGTCTTGTAAATGGAATTTTTAAAGCATTCTGAATGTAAAAATAAAGAAAAAAGTGTGCAAGACAATAAGAAACACTACCTGCCAAAAAAAAAAAGTGAAGTTTTGTTGAAATCGGTTGAAAAATGTAGGAAATCCGATCCCATATATAAACGAACACACACACACACAAAAACAACCTGGGGTTTTATAATAAGTATAACTCGATATGAGTTGTCATCCTTTCATTCTCGCAACAATCGTGTTTTCAAATTGATTTCGTGCAAAAACAACTGTGTTTTTCCAATTTTTGGCGCTGTCAGAACCACCGCAAGGTAATTTTACGCAGTCCTGTGAAGTTTTGTTGAAATCGGTTTAAAAATGTAGGAAATCCGATCCAATATATAAACGTACAGAAACACACACACACACACACACACACACACACACAAACGCACACACACACACACACACACAATCTGCGTTTTATAATAAGTAAGATTACCAGCAATACATTTTTGTAAGGGAAAAGATTACCAGCAATGCATTTGTCAAAGAAATTACTAATGCACCCAAGAAAATTAAATTTCGTATTAAATGACCCATAAGGTGTCGATATAACGTTAAACAAACAAACAATTAAAGAAAATAATTTTCAAGGGCCACATATGAAATCCTTGTGTTAAAAGTAATACACTGTCAATTTTTATTGCATGGGGAAAGTAGCATTAATACGAGATTTTATTGGGCATAAAGTGGAGTTTCAGTTTTCTAATGTCCTAATTAAATAATGCATCCGATATAGCCCACGGGAATCACTTTTTCCGGGCTTACCAGCATGACAGTTTTAATCACAACAATTTGTGTCCGTTCGCATAATAGTAAATGTCTTTACTGATGGAATGAGGCTCCGTATAGCCTCTAACAAGTTTGCTTCTCGTGACTACTGGCGGCTCTGTAAGAGTGTGTTAAATAAGAGTGAGTCTTCTATCACTACTCTCTTCATTCAATTTAACATCTGCTGCTGATAAAGCAGAATGTTTTGCTCGTACATTCTCTTCCAATAATACTCTTGTCTCATCTAAAGTACCTTTCCCTGACTTTCCACTTAACACTCAGTCTCTATTGACGGATATTCATATAACTCCATCCATGGTTTCTGTCATCATTTCTAAACTGAATCCTTACAAAGCATGTGGGCTTGATAGTATCCTTGAAATAGTCCTTTAAAATATTCTCCTGAACTGGCTCATGTTCTCTCTAAACAACACAATAAATACCTTGCTGCTTCTTGTTTTCCTGCTTGTTGGAAATACTCTTCTGTAGTTTCAGTCTTTAAGAAAAGCAAACTGTTTGATCCTTCTATCAACCTGTTGGCCTTCAACTTCTTTTTGGTAAAGTACTAGATGCTCTAATAAACTCTGAACTGGTTAAGCATCTCACGTCGCAGGTCTTCTTTCAGATAAGCAATATTGCTTTCGCTTTTCTAGGTCAACTGCTGATGTATTAACGATAATTGCTGAAATAGTCTATGAAGCTCGGACTGTTGCTTTGGATATCTCGAACTCGTTTGACTGGATTTGGTATACTGGTCTTCTTCACAAGTTGAAAAGCTATGTTATTCTGGGCGAATTTTCGAACTGATTCAGTCTTTCTTATCAAATCGCGAAATGAAAGTTGTCTTTAATGACCACTCTTCTAGATCTTTTTGCATAAAGGCAGTGTCACCCACGGGCCTCATATCAGTGTACCTATGTTGTTCCTCATTTTCATAAACGACCTTCGCTAAGGTCAAATTGACAACTGATATAAAAATGACTTTCAGTCTGTTGTTAATTGGGGCAAGGAATGGATTGCTAATTTTAACGCGCCCAAAACGAAACTGCTCTCTTTTAATCGTCTGTGTGAACCCTTTTGACAGTCCATCAAAATGGCTGATGCTGACCTCCAGAAGAATCATTACGCCTTCTGGGAGTGGAAAGTTTAGATCGAATCAATTGCTAGGTTTGCTGATAGGAAAGTTGATTCACTGAGTCCTGCTAGACAATTTTCTTGCTAGAATCTATCTTACATGTCGCTGGTATGTAATCGATTCGCGCATGCGTAGTTGTCCTCGAAGACGAGAGCTTCAATAATGACGTCCATACTTTGAATATTCTTGACACATATGCCCTGGTGCTCCTGCTATATATTTAGAGATTCTTTATAAAACCAAAAGAATAATCAGCAATTTTATTAGTCTTCACCTGGCATCACGGCTTTGGTCACTTTTCCATTGCCGTAATGTAGCTTCTCTGTACTTTTTCTATAAATGCACTCATGGTAATTGCTCTGACGAACTTTACTCTATGGTATCTAGACTTTAGGAATTTAAGTGCAGTACTAAATTGACAAAAAGTTATGATTTTAAAGTTGAAATGGCAAGATGCAACCGTAAGTTCAATGATAACAGTCTCTTCTATTGCACTTCTTGCTTGTGGAACAATCTTTCGGCTTCTTGATTTCTAGGCAAGATTGATATTTCAAAATTTAAATGTAATATCAATCGTTATCATTTGTCTTCTTGTTCTTTTATTTTCCTCTCTCCTTAATAGTAGTTTTTTCATATTCTCTAACACTCAGTAACCCCTTGCGTCTTAGTGGCTTTATTGCCTTTGATCTTCAAAAATTGAAATGCAATGTCAATCATTATCTTCTGTTTTCTTAATTCTTCTTCTTTTATTGTCCTCTCTCCTTAATAGTAGTTTTTCTCATATTCTCTAACACTCAGTAACCCCTTGCGTCTTAGTGGCTTTATTGCCTTTGATCTTCAAAAATTGAAATGCAATGTCAATCATTATCTTCTGTTTTCTTAATTCTTCTTCTTTTATTGTCCTCTCTCCTTAATAGTAGTTTTTCTCATATTCTCTAACACTCAGTAACGTCCGTTGCGTCCTTAATAATGTTTGTATTTTTCTTATTGTTTCACACTCAGTAACCCTTTGTGTCTTAGTGGCTTTATTGCCTTGCTTTACTTATCACTACGATGTTAACTTTCTCAATTTTCAGGTCAACTGTTATTTATCCTATACATCCTCATTATATGTATGTCTTACGTCCACCTTTTTGCCCTTACAACAACCTTATTCATTGAACCTCTAACTTGAGTGGTTCTTATGCCTTCTATTAGGTGAACAATAATATAAAATGCAAGCGTAAACTGTCTTAACGGGAATTCGAATTTATTTCTTAATCTGCTTTCCGTGATAAACAGCGCTCTTACAGCAATATTTCTACTTGTACACTTTCCTGCCTTCGCTGGGCCTTAATTAAATCCGGAAATCTTCGAGAGCTTTTAAACGGAACGATTGATGCAAAACCAGCATGTTGTTTTTGCTTTCCTGATAACAGCTACACTCACACATCCACCTACTCTATCTCTTCTCCGTCAAGTGTTGAACCACTGAGCTGACATCCATACCACAAACGGATCATATGAATTGCATTTCATCTTTGCTCATTCAAATCTCTTCATTAAATCTGATTAGATTTCATATATTTTCTCTCCTCTCCATATCTATCTATCTATCTATCTATCTATCTATCTATCTATCTATGTATCTATCTATCTCAGTCTGTTCATATCTATCTATCTATCTTTATATCTATCTATCTCAGTCTGTTCATTATCTATCTATCTATCTCAGTCTCTTTATATCTATCTATCTATCTATCTATCTATCTATCTATCTATCTCAGTCTGTTCATATCTATCTATCTATCTATCTATCTATCTCAGTCTGTTCATATGTATCTATCTATCTATCTATATATATATATATATATATATATATATATATATATATATATATATATATATATATCGATCTTTCTCGGTCTGTTCATATCTATCTATCTCAATCTTTATATATCTCTCTAAGCCTGTTCATATCTATCTATCTATCTCAGTCTGTTCATATCTATCTATCTAGATATGAACAGGCTGAGAGATATATATAAAGATTGAGATAGATAGATAGATAGATAGATAGATAGATAGATAGATATGAACAGACTGAGATAGATAGATAGATAGATAGATAGATAGATAGATAGATAGAAATAAACTGATAGATAGATAGATAGATAGATAGATAGATAGATATGAACAGACTGAGATAGATAGATAGATAGATAGATAGATAGATAGATATGAACAAACTGAGATAAATCGATCGATCGATAGATAGATAGATAGATAGATAGATAGATATGAACAGACTGAGATAGATAGATAGATAGATAGATAGATAGATAGATAGATAGATATAAAGAGACTGAGATAGATAGATAGATAGATAGATAGATAGATAGATAGATAGATAGATAGATAGATAATGAACAGACTGAGATAAATCGATCGATCGATAGATAATATCTATCGATCTATCTCAGTCTGTTCCTATCTATCTATCTATCTATCTATTTTTTTTTTTATCTCTGTTCTTGCCAATCTATATATCTCTCTATCTGGCTATGATCCCAATGTGTCGCAAAACTGGAAAGTGTCTAAAGACAAAACCACGGTTGACCCAAATAATAATGGTCAGACGGAACCGTTGGAGGAACCGTCGATGATTGTGTAAAGACGAAGTCACAAGTCATCGTGACCGAGCGTTGAGCTTATTGGCCTTGTTTAGATTGTTGAATCACGCCAGATAATGCGCGCTCTCACCAAAACTGTCACTAAGGTCCGCTCAGCATTGTTGCAGTATAAATCGTAGTGGAACTCTGAACAAACACAAATGTGCCTAAGAATGTGTCTATAACAGGGATTGGCTAGTTGCCTCAGTAAATAATCATTCTCAATTAAGAATGGTCAGCCATAATATATATATATATATATATATATATATATATATATATATATATATATATATATATATAAATATATCAAACTGACCAGGGGAATTCAGAGCAGCATAGATCCATTCAGCTCTTATCTCAAATAACAACTTAAAAGAGACTGTTTGACCAACACAAGGAATGTTAAAAGATTCATGTTAAAAAGATAAAAAAATAAAAAAACAAATGAAAACTACAGACAAAAGTTCATTTTCTCCATCAAGACATTAATTTCTGTAGTTTACTGCTACCAGCAAGCAGAAATATTTCTTCTCCTGATGATGGCCATTTTGGCCGAAACTAGTCGAGGAATCTAAATGAAATAATAATAAAAACACGAAAGAATATTAATCTACAACCCTGTGTGTCTGAATATTTTAATTTTTTAATATTTTTTTTATTGTTCAATATATATATATATATATATATATATATATATTAGGTTGGTGCAAAAATAATGACGTAATAATGTCGTTTTTTGACGTTAAAAAATACGTCAAAAAAATACATTATTTCGTCATTATTTTTGCACCAACCTAATATATATATATATGGATGGATGGGTAAATTGTCGTCATTTTATATTTTTAATTTCGCGCATGCGTGTTGTTTGTGATTTTACCAACGGCACAGTATAGTAAGGTCAGTTGGGCACAGTCTGTAAGTAAAAGTACATCATGATACAATTCACACCACCTGACATTTAGAAATGGCTTGCTGTACTGCTTGGCATTCGCACCGGAAGCTCCAATACGAACATTTCAGAGTGAGAACCATGCAGAGCATTCGGAAAGAGGTAGATGATATATCCAGTCAACATCATAGTGTTTGGATTGATCACTAATGATGGCGACGCTTTCCCTCCATTCACCTTCTCACAGGGCCTCAGATGCCTACATCAAGTGTCTTCAAGTGGTAGTGCTGCCCTGGGTCAAGAGGGTGGCTGCTGGAAGACCTTATCTCTGGCAACAGGACTCTGCATCATGCTACATAAGCAGGATAAACAAGTCATGACTGTCAGACAATATCTGCAACGACATCACCCTTTGCATCTAGTCACCTAATTCTCCAGACCGTATCCCACCCCAACTTGATTATTATGTGTTGGGCGCAATTGAGCGACACACCAACAAAACTAACACCAAAGATAAACTGAAGGCAATTCACCAACTTAAATAAGGAGACCATCCAGAAGAGTTGCAGGAGATTCCGAAGTCGTCTGAAGGCCATGGTTGAAACTAATGTCGATTTTATTGAATAAAATTACACATTAGTATTTCAAGATATTTTTGTGTAATTTTGGTAAATATATCTGTTAAAATGAGATGTCAGTGTTATTTTCATTTTTGCGTAATTTCAACGACAGTTTATCCATCGCACATATATACGGTCTATTCAGCATATTAAGCACATTTACCCTATGAATATAGCTTAAGTTATATATATATATATATATATATATATATATATATATATATATATATATATATATAGCCAATTGACTAACAGTTCTGGTTCTGCCATTGATGAACATTTGATAAATAGAAGGGAATATGTGGAAAATTTTAGTGGTGACGATTTATTATTTTATCGAGGTCCCACTCCACTTTTCACCTCAAGGTCCTGGAGACCTTGTATATCAGATCCCGTGAGCCTTCCCTTTGTAAACAGAGGGAATGCTTGCTGGGTCTGAATATTATTGGACTCTAGTCTCCTTGTAATTCATAATTTTTTTTTTTTTTTTCCCCATTTAATTACATTCGATAATTAAATAATTTACACGCATTTAAATTCCCAGAATAAATACTTGATAAGTCCTGGGACGAAACCGGTCGTTCTTTTTTGGCTTTTTTAAAAATGCCTTCTTACTATCTGTTCCTTTCTATTATTAAATTCTGTGCCACAAAAAACTTATTTAAATTTAAATATATATATATATATATATATATATATATATATATATATATATATATATATATATATATATATATATAACTTAAGCTATATTTATAGGGTAAAGGTGCTTAATATGCATAATAATTACAGTAATGTCACACTTATCCGAAAGTTGCACGTAATTTCTGTAATTATTGAACAATATAGTTCATGCCATATTGACGGAAAACTTACCAGTAAAAAAGAATTCTCTTATTACTATATTTGTACAAAAACGCACAACCTTAAAATTTAAAATTCAAAGTCAGCGTTGCGACTGCACGTTCCAAAATAATAACACATTTCTCATAGCATTTTTTCGGATTACATCTATATTTTCGTTGTCCTCTTATTACCGAGAAGTAAAAAACAAGAACAAATCTATTTCCATACCTGAGGATGTTTGTAGGAACAGACGAAAGCTTGTAAAAACTAAAAAAGACCTTATGAGACTGGAATTTATAAACAGGGATCATATCATTCATATACAGGTTCGGGGTTAGTGTAACTTATTGAAATTGTTTGCGAAGATGAATTCTCGCCATTTAAATCATTAACCTCTATATTTGTTTTTGTATGAATGATTCATGTAATTATGAGTTGAACAGCACCTATAATCGATATATATATATATATATATATATATATATATATATATATATATAATTCCTTTTCTTTTATATAAGAGTGCTCTATTTTAAAATCTTTTAAAAGAACTTATTAATATATAAAATAAAATAATGTTTAAAGTAATAGATATTGAAATAGAATAAAAATGGTATTTTTTTTCTTTTTTGTGTGAAAGAGAGAGAGAGAATTTTTCTTTCCCTCTTTCTCTGTCTTTTTTCCATTGTTCTCAATCTTCTCTCTTTTCCTCTCTTTTTCTCTCTTTCGTCTTTGCATGTTTCTTTTCTTTCCTTTTCTTTCTTTTTCGTTCAATCCTCCCATCTAACATATTTCTTGCCACTTTTCCGACCTTTTTCTCTTCTTTCTTTTCTTTTCGTCCTTTCTCTCTCCTTCCCTCTTCTCTTCTGCCCCCTCTCTCTATCTATCTGTCTATCTGTCATTACACTCTCTCTCTCTCTCTTTCTCTCTCTCTCTCTCTCTCTGCCTAACCTTTTCGGCTACACTGTCACGTATCCTGGTTGGTGCCAGTTGACGTCTTGCATCAAGTACTTCGATTGTCAGCTTGGTTGTCATGGTTACGTGTTTGGAGATGCGATAAAAGCAAGCAAAGATGGCCAGACGACGACTCTACGTCGGGACGCTGCGCGAGGGAAATACGACAATTGGACAAGGACAGTGGTTGTGAGGTGGGGGACGATCGATCCGAAGGTGGGGGGGCAGATGACTGAGGACGGAGAATAATTACAGAAAGAGAAAGGAAAGAAATATTGAAAAAAGATTAATTTGAAAGAAAGAAAGAAAAAAAAAGAAAGAAAGAAAGAAAGAAAGAAAGAACAAGGAAGAAAATATTCGAGAAAAAAATCTATTAATTGGAAAGACCAAAGAAATAAACAAACATAAGAAAGAAAGAAAGAAAGAAAGAAAGAAAATGGTGCAAGCCACAAAAAACTCCCAGCACTGTAATTATGTAATTTTGTTTCTCTTTACCAGTTTAGGAGAAAGACTGTCCTTATTTTTAAAAAATACTGATAAGGACTTCAATATTTTAATAAATAAATGCAGAAAATATAAGATATAAGAACATATTTTTGCTGAACACCCTATTCTTAAATATTGAACTGAATATAATCGCTGACTGCATACCCTGCATATGGGAAAGATACCCCGACAGGGACCACCACCCGTGTAGATTCTTGCAGAGTCACATATGCACAACCAATGATTTACCCATAGACTAACGTATAAACACGACCAATGTCACCAGCTAAAGGTTTCTAGCTATAGTTTATATATCAAAGGATACTGGGTACTTTAGTCTTGGTTGCCAACCAATTTAGGAGAAAGACAAAGGTGAAAGTCTTTCTATAGCCACAATTATAAACCTGACCAATATTTACCAATAGACTCAAGCATAAACAGAACCAATATTTGCCTTTACACTCAAGTACAAATACAACCAAAATGCAACTATACTCGAGTATAAACACACGACCAATATTTACTTATGTAAAAACACGACAATATAGGAATACAGAAGGCGATTATCTCCCTTGGTAGAGATAAATCTCATGAGCCACAAGATGGCGTCATAGTGACGTCACTCCATACAGTGTCGAAAGCGGCACTCAATTTCAGTTTTGTTTACAGCAGCCATAAGAGAAAGTTTACTTTCTTTATCACGCCCCACCCCCATGGCCCAAGCAGAAACTAAATACAGTTCACGAGTCCATGGTGCTGTTTCCCTTTGGGAATATATCTTTCCCAGACACAGAAAGAAACTCCAGCTCACAGTCCTCAATTTGGGCAAAACCCAAGATTCACTGTTTTCCCTTTGTGGGATATGCCCTTCCCTGGGAGATTGTAGATGAAACAGGCCCGTTTAAATCTAGAGTCCTAAACATGGCTTCTCCAGACACAGGAATATTTCCATATTTTATGTAAGATTCTTTCTTTTTGTTTCTCTTTACACTATGCTTTGCTATGTAGATAAATATGAGATATTATTTTCCGCGTGGAACACGTATATATATATATATATATATATATATATATATATGATATGTCCCGGGAAGGGATATATTTGAACGAAGTAGCTAAGTGGTTTTGGCTACTATAACCAAGTAGAATATGGTAGCAGTAATCGATTGGTACGCGTCGTAGTAGAAGTGTAGATCAATGGCGTAGTCCAATAGGCGTCGTTATATACTTAGCTCTCAGACTAAGGCTCTTAACTCTCCTACACGTCCGTCAGTATTTATGACGGACACCAGCCAATCATATTCCAGTGAGGGGGAACACTGGTGTTCGCATATTCCATTATATCAATCAATATATATATATATATTATTTATACGTTATACATGCGCGGTACTTATTGGAAAGCGCTCAATATCAGTGATAAAGGTAACATATTTAGTTGCGTTGATGTGAGTTTACCCTGGGTAACATCAACATAACTATATATATATATATATATATATATATATATATATATATAGTCGACTCTCCCGCCGAGTTCGACGTATGAGGGTCAAGCAGTTCAGTTTTCAGGAAAACGACAGCAGCACATGAGATTTGATTATAGTGGTGAAGGTTTCGTGCAGGACCAGCCACACTTTTTGAAGGGCCGAATTCAGAGACCTGGTGCACTACGTGCCACAAGGTCCCCAAACGGCCCTCCGCAGGTTTTGAATTCAGAGTTGTCCTTTTCCTAGACCAGTTGCCATCCAAGGCTATAGGACCCAGTCTGTCCTGCTATTTACCTATAGCTGGAGGGAGAAAAAGAGGATTCATATCTTTCCCAAGGACATTAGCACGTAAGTGAATGTAACTGGATTCGACTGGAATTCGAACTCGGCTCTGCGATTCCTCAATCCAAGCCGCTATTCATTACTCCACCGTGCGTGCGTGCGTGCGTGCGTGCGTGCGTGCCTGCCTGCCTGCCTGCCTGCCTGCCTCTCTCTCTCTCTCTCTCTCTCTCTCTCTATATATATATATATATATATATATATCTCTATATATATATATATATATATATATATATATATATATATATATATATATATATATATATATATATATATATCTATATATATATATATATATATATATATATATATATGATTTTGCGTATGTCGTAGTAGTATAAAAGTCTCTCTGAGAATAAAGCATGTTTGTTATTCCTTTTCCTTTCAGCCATTCCGTTGCGTCTGTGAACTACGGTGTTATCATGGATATAATACTGCTCATAATGGGGGAAATAGAAATGTGAGAATGAATCTTTTTACTCTAGCTCTCTCCCATTACAACAGAAAAAAATTGGTTTGTCAAAATTTAGTCGAAACCTCCAGAGGAGCTAATTGAAAAAAAGCCTTCTTTTCTTCGTTTGAGATTCCTTCAAAGCTTATAAAATTGAAAAAATACAGGAAAATGTTAATGAGTTAAATATATATCTGTTTGTTTTACCCGGTGTTTTAAAAGTCAATGAATGGAAACAGAGTTGACATTCTCTTTGATCATAATACTGAATTTAATGATGAAATATCAGAAATGTCTGATATTAAAAGCAAGAAGGATTTTCGAGGTTTTGAATCAAAGTAAATTACAGTAATTTTTTCTTATTTATTTACGGTATTTTTATATATATATTGAGTTTATTTAAACTATTTACATTGCTCGAACATTTGTCATCATCTTTATTGTCCTATGTACGACGTTTCGGCCGTTGTACGCTTCGGCCATCTTCAGGATCTGTCTATATTTCTGAGATGAGGTTATTCATCTATTTACACTACTTTGTTCAGACTGTTGTCTTCATCTTTATTGTCATATTCACGACGTTTCGGCCGTTGTACACCCTGTACATGTAAGGACGCCGAAGTTTAACTTTCCCAGAGTGCTAGCAACCCTAGGGTCCGCCATGGTGGGAGGTAGTTCAGTCGCACCATGAAAATGCGGTGTATTTATTAAAAATAAAAGTTTCAAACAAGGAGACATGTTTTTTGGTTGAATTTCCGTACACAAAATGTTTTAAGGATTTTATACGAATTTCTTCGGATTAATCTCTTTGTCTTTGTTTTTGCACAACGTTTCGAACGTTGCATCCCTGGCCTTCTTCAGGTGCCTATCACACTCGGCAACCTCAAAATTTTAGATCCTAACTAATTATTCAATCTACGCTGTAAATTTTTCTCATTTCTGTTTCGGAATTTTGGGGAATATTTTAATTAATACTCCCCAGTCTACTCGCATTTGGTTTGGCTCTGAAAACGTGCACAGTAGACTTAGCATAATGATGAACACCATTTGGAAACCTTCGATTAAGAAAAAAGCTCACTACATCATTCAATGACTGGTTCATTCATTTTCTACGACGTACCAACCCTTTGCAGGTTATTTAAAGCCAGAAAATATTTTTAGATTGTTAGCGTTTTTTTTTTTTAAGATAATAATGATTTAGGGATACACGTCTTACTAATTAACCCATAGCAGAAGAGAAGAGGATGATTAATACCTTTCCCAATGGTATTTACACGTATGTAAATATGACGAACCTAACTGGAATTGGAACTCGCCTCTCGGATTAACAATCCCGATCCATTATCCATTAAACCGCCTACACACCCAAGTGACAAGCACCTTAACTTCGGAAAGTTACGGGAACCGATGTTTCAACGTGATGTGGCCGTAATCCTTGACCTATTGCTGGGAACATCAAATATTAAAGGAGCTTCATCCATGTTAGCTATTTGAAAATATTCAAATGGAGTTATAATTTCGGTGTATAGGACGCATCAAATTTTGGGTAAAAAAAGGTGCGTCTTCTACACTGAAAAATACGTAAGTCGTAATTAACAAAGATCAGTCAGTGAAGAACAAATCCGTAAGCTGACAGCTCTTGCTAATCATTGATTGTATCTGTGTAGATTCATTTATTTACTCGCTTAAAAGCCGCATTCTGTGAAGACTTTTAAGCAAAGCTTCTGCGGAAGGCTATTTGGCCATCCGATCCAAAACTAAAAAGAGCTTAGAAAACGGCAATGATAATTTTTAAAGAAATAACTTTAAGGCTGATTTGAATCGAAACTCAGATTTGGGCCGAAATTCCAATTCAGGCCAAATATTAAGTTCTTCATATCACAAACTCAATTGTGCTGAGTTCTTCAAATCAAACTCTGCAGAAATTCAAAACCTCACATCACGAAACCTTTCGCCTTAACACTGATTTCTTGGCATTTTGAAGAAATAAAATTGATTTCCTCAATCCACGAAGTTTTGGAGATATTTTAAACTGATTTTTAAATTGGTGTTTCAATGTCATATTGGCCATAAGCCACACTCGTTTAGAATGCAACTATTCATCGTGACAGTTTAGTCTGGCACAAGGCATGAAGTGTGAAGCAACAAATGATGCTAAATATCATTACAGAATCGTAGCGGCCTTCTCGCCTGAGATTACTCCTTGGCAGTGTTCCCATAAAGATGAAGTAACCCTTTCAAGAAATAATTGATCGAAACTGATCTTCAGTAATTTTGTCTGGGGAATATAAGATGTGTTGGTTACTGATTAAAAGAGAAAATCATGTCTATCCTCATCGTTATATTGTTTAATTACACAGTGACAGATTGATAGATAAAAAAAAGCCCTGCATTTTTAATTACACAACCTAATCGGAATTAAGATTAAAGAAGCCATCTCGAGATAAAAATAAAAATCTTCCTTCGTATTTCTCTTTTTCTCAAACTCAATAAGCTTTCTGTTTATCTATTACAGTCAATTTATCTATCTTATCGGACAATTTAGTATCTATCTCAGTCTATTCCTATGTATCAATCATTAAAAATGGCTTCAAACGTATTATTCTTTTAGGTTTTAAAGAAGGAAATTTATGATATAGGTAGGACCGTTTGGTAACCCGAATCCCTTTAGGTCTGACATCCAATTCTCAGTCATATTGGTTCCAGTCCAGCTAAGAATGACTGTCTCTTCTTCCTCAAAATTTATAGGCAGAAGCAGACAAATGTATTCACTTCTCGGTTTCATCTGACTCAGTCCCGGTCTGTCTTGTTTTGATATGCGAACGCTTATCCGAATTCACTCTTGTGTGTAGACCCCGATTCTTAGTTTGTGAACTTTTTGCCTTATTACTGTTGCTTTGCCTTATTACTGCCTTGCATATATTGTTTGCTTGCTTTATATTTATTTTTCATTGTTCTTCTCCTTTCTTTATCTTGCTATTGCTTATTCAAAACTTTGTCAATTCCGTTTGTTGGAAAGTTGTCATTTATTTTGCATTTAACCATGTCCAATCATTCTATTACTACCTACTGCAGCCGTAACTTTATAACAACATTAAAGGGTGTTGTTTTCTTATGTTGGAGACATATATTAATTGATATGATAGGTTGTAGTTATAGTTGTGCAATAAGACATGTGGTTCGCTGGGGAGTAAGAAGTCCCTTAGATAAAAAATGAGACACGTCCTGCTACTACAGCATCCTGTATGCAAAGAAAGAAAGAAGTGGGATAAGGTTTCCATAAAGGAAGTTCAACTGAAACAGCTTCTTCTCGAGAACCGCTACTTTATGGAACAAGCTCCTGTGAGGATGCTTCCATGAACACTACAATATCAATTGCTTCTTTTATATGGTCAATCTTTATTTATCCCACATTTCCTGATAACCAGGTTTATGTCCTAGGTTTATGCAACAACATTACTCAGTAACCCTCTATCTTGAGTGGCTGTTGGCCCTTTTAATGGGTGAATATTTAATTAAAAAATGAAATTAAAGAAAAGAACAAGTTCGCCTTCTAATTTTTTTAGTTTGACCAAATCTACCGCACGACGTCTACACGCTTGCAAAATCCAAGCTGTATCGGAGTTTTATCTTGTCAGGGTTTTTTTTTTATTTTTTATTTTTTTATTGTGATAATTATATCATGCAGGCATTGAAAACTTTAACCATTTCTTGTTGCAGCTGTCTGTCACGATTCACGCATGTGAAAAATCGCGCAGTGCATTTATTTGTTTATTTATTCAGGTTTTCTTTTCCTTTTGCTGAAGATTTAAAACGGAATGAATGGCGGTAGATGCGCAATGATGGTTTCTTAAAGCGTTTTCTGCGCACATCCGGGAATATGGATCATGAATCGTGGGTAAACGACAAGAATCGAAATGATTTCGTCTTTCAAATGTTCTTTCTTTACATTCCAAAGGTTTCTTTCCTTTTTGTTATAATTATTATTGTTTCATGAATTTGCACGTTCACACCAGATATCTATCGCCAGAGACTAACTGACACCAGTTTTTTATTAGAGACGCGCCTTCGATCCTCATTGGGTTACGTTCAATTGGCTAATTTAACGACATATAAATCTGTTTTAGATTATGCAGTGATGAAAACTTTAATCAAATAGTAAAAATTAATCGGTTTGTACTTGGTTAAGTTTATACTTAAGGCAAAAGGTAAATGTTGGTACGTAAGTCAAAAATGAAATATTTGTCTGGTTTATAATTGAGTCAAATGGTAAACATAGATCTTGGAGTCAAAATGTAAACATTGTTCTAGTTTATACTTGTGTGAAGTTATAACACACTAGTCAGTCATCCAAGACGTCCAACACAGCGGCTGATTGATGATGATCGCTTCGATCTCAGACCTGCCCTATCCGACGTTATGATTTAGTTTCATCCTAAGAAGGCCAAGACCGAATCATCGCAGATCTCTTCAATCTCAGACTGGCCCAAACAGGGTGAAGACTCACAGGAAAAAATAGCACACGAAGAAATTGAACAAAAAGTAAATACTGTATTATATTAGGTTGGTGCAAAAATAATGACGTAATAATGTCGTTTTTTGACGTTAAAAAATACGTCATAAAACGACATTATTACGTCATTATTTTTGCACCAACCTAATAATTGGATACATCAGAGTACAAATGCAATGATTATCGGCCCAACTAAATCAGAAGTTATATTATGGTTGTTTACTTAGTAACGCTTAGTTCGCTGCTTTGGTAAAGGCTGGAGTCGGGGGGGAGTTGTCGGCCGTTAATCACGCGAGCCTCTCTCTTGTCTCTGGTCTCGTCTTCGTCTCTTCTGCCTCTGCTCTCTCTTCTCCTTAATTCGCTTCGCCCATTCGTATTTATGAACATTCGCCCAAACTGGCAGGGGGGTATTGTGAGGTAGAAGCATTTCAGTGAATTCCCACTGACTTACATCTTAACTTTCGGGAATTCCCTCTCTCCACCCTCTATTTTATTATACTCTCTCACCGACCTCTTCAGTGAGCGTGGGTGGTTCCTTCATCCTCTTTGATGTCTTATCTGTGCCTGGTACCATGACCAGGAAAATCAGTTCCAAATTCAGTTGTTCACAAAATCTACTTTTTCGCTTTCCAGCCCGCATTTGCAGCTGCGTGTCAATCAACATTTCCCCCTAAGTCTGAGTCACTTTTCCATTGTTCACACGGCTCAACATACAATTCAAGTCGTTTATGTGTGAATTAAATATCCAATTCTTCCCACGGGTTTTTGGTATGAACCTTTCTCGTTTCAATGCCTCTCAGTAGATAACACTTTCTTATGTTTTAACAAAATTTTCTTCCGTTTCACCGCGGCAATGACAAATAGTATCACACTTTAGTCAAAGTGTAAACATCATTCTGGTTTATACTTGAGTCAAAATGTAAACATTGGCGTGATTTATATTTGAGTCAAAAGGCAAAAATCGATGAAGTTTATAACCCTAAAGCTGCCAACCCGACGAATATTTACCATTTGAATCATCAAATGGTAAATATTCGTCGGGTTTGCATTTATCTCTGCAAACTTCTGCAGAGAATTCTACTTTTTTTCCTGCAATTTTCCAGGATCATTTTATTTATTAGCAGTTGATCTTTGCAACCATATAAACCTCTTGGACATCCCTCCTGTTCCAAAAGAAGAATGCTGCTTTCATCAAGAAAAGAATAAATACTGTTCGTCAGGACAGACGTGCTTTTACCCGTTTTTGGTATGTGATATGTCATACCTTCATTCTGTTATTTCATTGAGGTTATTAATTAGCATTGATAGTTTGTGCAGGAGTTTTATGAATTGTTGACAGATGATAAAGCCAAAAGTTGGGTACCTTGTCATTTCCTGAGGATTTCCATTTTAGGGATCCTGTTAAAACTTGCCTTACATTATTCTTGGTTGTTTTCCGGTATTTTAATAATTTTTGTCTTTTTCAGTCTGTTTGATTCATAATTAGTAATTTGTGCTTGTTTTTTTCTGCAAATTTTCGTTTCAAGTTTTTTTTTTTTTTTCTGTTTTTTTTTCTTTCACTTCATTTAACGCTCTTTGTTATTTCGTCTACTTTTTCTTTCGTTTACTCATTCATCCTTTCAGATTCAAAACAACAGATTCCTTGTAAAGGTAAAATCTAGTTTTTTACGAAAATATTTCTCACAAAAAATTTAACAAACGATCTTCTAGCAAGAATAAAGAATAACAATAAAGAATAAGAATAAAAAATAAGAAAAGAGAATAAGAATAAAGAATAAGAATAAAGAATAAAGAATAAGAAAAAAGAATAAGAATAAAGAATAAGAATAAAGAATAAGAATAAAGAATAAAGAATAAGAAAAAAGAATAAGAATAAAGAATAAGAATAAAGAATAAGAATAAAGAATAAGAATAAAGAACAAGATTAAGAATAAAGAATAAAGAATAAGAATAAAGAACAAGATTAAGAATAAAGAATAAAAATATGAATAATAAAGCTTTCTTTTCCTGGCATACATTTTAACAATAATGATTATTATTGATCCGATTTCTTCATTTGCGTGTAGACACGAAATATCGGTTGGCTATCATTGGAGTCTCATCAAATTTTCTTGCATCGTTCTCAGTCACTTAGCGAATCACAGCACTGCCCTTGTCTAAACTGTCTTAATTAGTCTTCGAATCCCTATTATTATTATTATTATTATTACTACTAATACTACTAATACTACTACTACTAGTACTACTACACCCTTACAAAGAATGAGGATGGTTACAAGAAAGACTTATAATTTTTTGTAGATTTATATATTTTTATACTTGAAAAACACTTTTTTAATTATAATTTGGAGACAGACATTCAGTCAAAATATTGTTTATCATTGTCAAACAATTCTTTTTTCTTTTGGTTATCTTTTCTCAAATCACCCTGTTCTCTTAACTATTATTATTAGTAGTAGTAATAGTAATCCTATATCTCTATTGTTATTACTTTAAATGTTATTTTAAGAGGATACTCATATGTAAGTCGTATGCTCATTTTTTTAAAAGTGTCTATTTATATTCAGAATCTACTGATCTTTTGATTCTGAAAATGCAGGAAGATAGTCACGTATGCAAATTACTAACTTCCCAGCCCAAGGGAATGAACGGAATGACAGGAGAGTTCCATAAGATTTATACTCAGCTGTTTAATTAATTCTAATTAGTGTACCCATACCCGACTTCCCTCTTAGAACTGAGGCCATATTGAGTGGGTTAAACATAACCCCATCTTTGGTACTGGGCGTTATCTCCAATTTAGACCCCAACAAGGCTAGTGGTGGAGACGGGAGACCAGCCATTGTCTTGAAGAAATGCGCGCCTGAACTGGCGCCCGCCCTTTCTAAACTATACAACTACTGCCTCAAGAAATCTTGTTTTCCTGACTGCTGGAAGTCCTCTTCGATAGTTCCTATCTTCAAGAACTCCGGCGACCCCTCTGACCCTTCCAACTACCGTCCTATTAGTCTCCTTCCCCTCTTCGGCAAAGTCTTCGAAGCCCTAATCAATACCGACGTGGTTAACCACCTCACATCCCATAATCTGCTCTCAGACAAGCAATATGGTTTCCGCTTTGCCCGATCTACAGCTGATGTGCTTACGGCCATCACTGAAACTGTCTACCGAGCTCTTCCAAATAACGGGGAAGCCCGTGCCGTGGCACTAGACATCTCCAAAGCATTTGATAGGGTTTGGCATGCCGGCCTTCTTCGCAAGCTCCAGGGTTATGGCATTACGGGTCGATTGTATAAACTAATACAATCATTCCTGTCAAACTGTGAATTGAAGGTCTTTCTCAACGGATTCTCCTCCAGTTCCTATCCCACGAACGCAGGTGTTCCTCAAGGCTCCATGCTAGGCCCCACTCTATTCCTTATCTACATAAATGACCTTCCTGACGCCATAACTTCCCAAGTTGGCCTCTACGCGGATGACACCACAATTTATTCCTGTCTCAAAAACAAATCTAGTCTCACTGACAAAACTCACCTGGCCGTGCGTCTCGGAAAGGACCTCCATTCGATTGTGAACTGGGGTAAGAATTGGCTGGTCAACTTCAACGCTTCTAAGACAAAACTGCTCTCTATTAATCACCAGAGATCCTTCCCTGCCCTCCATTAGAATGTCTGACGCTCAACTTCTCGAGAGCAACTCTCTACGGCTTCTCGGTCTCACGTTGACTGCTGACCTGAGATGGAATAAATACATTGAGTCAATTGCTTCGTCCACCGCAATGAAAGTTGGCTCCCTGGGCCGCGCCAGGAAGTTTTTCTCCCCGGAGTCGATCCTCCAGATCTACAAATCAACAATTCGCTCTTGCATGGAGTATTGCTGCCATATATGGTCTGGTGCCCCTTCTGTTCGCCTCAGGGTTCTTGATAGGCTCCAGAGGCGGATATGCAATGTAGTTGGCCCTGCTCTGGCGTCTCGTCTACAGTCACTTTCTCACAGACGCGCCGTCGCCTCCCTCTGTCTGTTCTACAAATACTTTCATGGAAATTGCTCCGAGGAGCTGCATTCGCTGGTTCCCAGACGTCATGAGTTCAAGCGCCATACGAGGCTGCCATCCCGCTCTCACCTCTTCACTGTCGAAACTCCTAAATGTAGCCGTCTCTTCTACTCTAATAGCTTCATGTCTCGCACCTCTCGCCTGTGGAACTCCCTTTGCTATTCCTGTTTCCCTGAGAGCTATAATCTCCAGCTATTCAAGTGTAATGTCAATCGACATCTCCAGTTGCCTCGATCTATCCACTACCCTCCTCATCATCCTTTCTTCTATCACTCCTATCTGATCTTGCTCTAAATTTTCTGTAACCCCTTGCGTCCTAGTGGCTTCCCGCCTTGCTTGGGGTGAAATGATTTAAAAAAAAAAAAAAAAAAAAAAAACTAATCTACTAACAGAAAATTCCAAGATGAACATGAACAGCATCATATTAAGCACGTTTCAGTTGTATGCCTTCATGGTGGCAGTGTTTCATTTGTTTTGACACATTCATTACCAGGACAGCCATTTTTTTTTTCATTACAAGACAAACAAGATTTTTTTTCCATCCTCTTTCCTTAGCAAGAGAGAATCTTGATTTTGTCGGAAGACAAAATACAGCGGTCACTGGTTCTATTACCATCATTCATTTTCAGTTTTTCAGGGTCATCACTCTCCCCCATCATTTCATTGATATAATTTTTATATATATTTTTGTATACACAATTTTACATATTGAAATTTTAAGTCGGGGGGGGGGGCGTCTTTCAGTACGGGCCCTCTGTGGGTCGGGGCATTATGATGTAGGAGAGAATGGTGACTGATAGATTCTTATAGTGAATAAAAAAAATTGTAACGAATGACTGGGTCGTGAAACTGATTAGCTAAGTATAGGATAGTGTCGACTAACCTTGACCAATCTCTTCTCTTTTTCGGCCTTGTGCCACAATTACTGTATTCAGTCAGTAATAAATCGTAGACAAGCAACATTTGTACAAAGACTTATAATTCTTTGTAGATTTATATATGTTTATACTTGAAAAACACTTTTTTAAAATATAATTTGAAGAAGACAGGTATCTTGTCGAAATATTGTTTAACATTGTCAACCACTGTTTTTTCTTTTCGTTTTCTTTTCTTAAACCGCGCTCTTCTCTTGGAAATAGTTACTTTAATCATTTGTTTATTATTATTATTATTATTATTATTATTATTATTATAAAGCGAACATTAAGATCGATGTTAATTTACTTTCTATTCTATTTTGTAAGTATTTACAAATAAATAAAGGGAGACTACTTTGTATTTAGCCAAACTCCAACTACATTTTTAAATTTTAAGTTAGCTTTACTTGTACTTCTACTAATCCATAATCAGCAAGAATCTAGTTACAGTTTAGAAAGCAAATTTGACAAAGTTTGTAAAGTTACTGTATACGCAGTTTTTTAACTATTATTTTTAGAATTTTAATTAAACCCAAACATATAAAACTGAATTTATACTTCTTTTTCGAGAATAGGCAACAAAGATGAGGACAATAGTCCGAGCATAATAATGAAAATAACATCAATATATTTCATTTGGGTGGAGATGGTTTCATGCCATTTCTCAGTCTGTGTATGTGTTAGCAAGTTTGTTTTCTAGTTTTCGAATAGTTTGTTGCTTATCTACATCTAAACTGTAAATAAACGGTCCGAAGTTCATTTTTTTTTTCGAGTGCTTCCGATTGTAATTATCGGAAACTAAATGTTGTCAGTATCATAGTCAATACTCGTATCGTAGCCAGTTGCATCCCCAATACCAATAATCAAAAACAACATTAAATTCTTATATTGGCCACATATGCACCGCATTACCTCGTAGGTTAACCTGTCACTTATCGAAACTTAGTGAAATTCGTACACATATTGTGTATGTGTGTGTGTGATAAGGACAATAGTCTGAGTAAAAATAATATAAATAACACCTACATATTTTATTACTTGTATAAAGTATATAGTAAGAATAAAAAAAGTTTTAAATGAAATGTGTGTGACTGTGTGTTTAGGCAGCGAGAATACTATCAAACAAGTTTCAGAAAATTAAATTGACACAGTCCATTTGTTTAAATCTTTGTTGAATTATCGAATTTTCGAAAAGAATGTAGCCTATCTAGATACAAATTTTAGATAAACGGTCCAAAGTTCATGTTTTGTTTGAGTGCGTTCGATTGTAATTATCAGGAACTAAATTATCATAACCAATTCTTGCATCGTGGCTAGTTGCAACTACAATACCAATAACCAAAAACAAGATTAAATTCTTACATTGGCCACATATGCATCAATCACATTTTCTCGTAGGTTAACTTGTCACTAATTGAAACAGCGCAATTCTTACACATATTGTGCGTGCGATGGAGACAATGATCCGAGCATAAATAATGCAAATAACATCAACATATTTTATTGCATGAGTAAAGTATATACAAAGAATAGAAAAGTTATGAACGAAGGTGTTGGGTGGGTGATGTCCTTTTTCATACGTACCTGTGTGCAAAGTCCGACTAAAAATATTAAGAGTTTTACATTTGAAAAATTATTTTGTACCTTTTTTATGGAATTACGAAATACGCGTGTGTACATGCATTTGTATGCGGTGTACTATTGTGTACAATGCGATATGTAGTTCACCGGATAACAAAGAAGTTTACGGAGGAGACTAAAGACACGTCTTATCCCAAAGGCATCGTGTGGTTAAAAGAGGAAAAAAAGAGAAAACGACTTTTCTTATACACAGTTTTAGCAACGCCATCTAGTGCCCGTTAACAGAAATTCTTTGGAAGAAGTGGGATAATCCTACACTACATTTTTTAATATTTCTACATAAAAATATGTAATCTTTTACAAAATAATAATATAATTATTTATCGGGTAATCTTATTTTATGAAAAAATTAGTAATATTTTAACTTTTTTTCGGCTTTCGTAACAAATATAGGAGCATACAAAAAATGGATCAGTATTATCAGAGTGGAGGCATTATGGATGACAACTGGTCTAGCACAGAAGGAAATGGCAACCTACTGCGGGAAAAAAATCTGCCTCGTCAGTCATATATCGAAAGATACATGATCGCCTAAGCGTGTATTACGCATGGCACATAACTGTCATAATATCAGAGTGAGCACGAACGATGAACTTATTATTTTTAAGTTGCAAATTGAACTGGAAATTGCATTATTCTACAATTTAAAGTACAGTGTAACCCGGATATAAGAGAGTTGTCGGAACCGGAGAGGACATCTCTTATATCCGGGTTTCTCTTATATCCGGGTTTCTCTTATATCAGGGTTTGGTCTATTTTGTTTAGGTAAGTATGGCTCTAATTTGGGAACGGATAAAAAAATCTCTCTTATATCCGGGTTTCTCTTATATCAGGGTCTCTTATATCCAGGTTACACTGTATTTTAAAGGTGTTGCCCTAACAAAAATCTGTCGAAGATGTGATGTTTTTTTTTTCTGTATTAGCTCAGCAAACTAACGAGAAACTGATTAGTATCGTAAAAATAATAAGAGCATAAAATTCCCGTAATTATACAGGATTAAAAAAGCATTAAAAATGTAAAATAAATAAACAGGTTTAAAGAAGTTGCCATTTTTTTGTTTGCTTTTTTTTTTTTAACGAGCTTATGGGAATGCATGGCAGAAAAGTGAGTGGAAAGGATAGTAAAAAAGCAATCACTGCTAAAAAGAAAAAGACAGGAAATTGTGGAGAGCCACTATCGCCTACGTTCTGAAGTAACTCAGCAAATAAAAGAAGCCTATATGTTCAGAAATCATTTAAGACGAGACTCCTGCAAGATTAGGGATTATTAGAAGTACAATTTTAAATTTTAAAGTCAGTTTGGATAATTAAAGAGTAGTCTCCCCTTATTTATGTCGAGGAGGATGCAAAGGTAAGTATACAATAAGTATTATACCAGTGTTACCAGTATTAGAATAACGATTCTAGGATTCATTTAATACTAGAATTCATTAAAATCATTGTTAATATTTTCATTTTCATAATTATTATTACAGTAGAATCCCTCATATCCGGAGTGCCTCATATCCGGAATCCCTCATATCCGGAATCCCTCATATCCGGAATCCCGCATATCCAGAAAGCTTCATGCCCGGAATCCCGCATATCCGGGCATAATTTTGATGTGTATATTTGAACTATTAATATTTGGGTGATATGTAACTGATTTGAAATTTATGTTTTACAGGAAAATTACTTTGGATAACTGCTTATGCTTATTTCATCTTAATGTCTCGTATTGGTGCAAAAGACGATGGAAATAAGAGGAAAAGAACAACTTTGGAATTATCGCAAAAAGTGGAAATTTTAAACAGACTAGATACAGGTTAAAGTTCATTGTAACTAATGGCTGAATTCAATATGGGAAAGTCACCATTGTATGATATAAAATCTTCCAAAGAAACTATTCTCCAGCCTTCACACTGTCACAATGAACAAGGAAATAAAAAACATGTCTGTCATGAAACCTGGACTGAAATTAAAAAAAAACTATTGAAAAGGTTGTCAGTTTTATGGAAAGAAAGCCAGCATCCAGCTATGACGATTGCAATAACGCACACAGAGTTAAAAAGTGTCTTTCGTTTAAAAAATTTCAAGAACAAAAGCAAAACGAAATGCGGAAAAAGTTGAGAATGACATTAGAAGAGAAAGAATCATCATGCAACAGCGATTAAAAAATCCTCGTTACATTATTTGTTTTGCAAACGTGGCATAATTAATTTAATGAATTTTCATTAACATTACATAATTTATTTCTTTTTCCTTAAAATCAATTCCATTATATTTCACTCGCCATTAGCTTGTTTTGTTTGCTATAAAATATTGAAAATAAATGTTAAACCTGATTTCAGTTCTTTTATTTTAATCGAAATATAACCCGTCATGTTTGTAACGAATTCCAGATATCTGGAAGGGCTTCTTAGTCCGGTTGTCAGGGTTTCTACTGTATAATACATTTAGCATAACTAGTTTTAACCCGTGAAAATTTCTATATTTTATTATTTGAATTCGCTGATGAATCTTAATTCTTCAATTAATGACTGAATAAGCTCATAGCGAGTTCTACGGCAATAAAATATCCGTAGAAATTTCCCTATCGTATCGTCAAAAATGTTTAAGCTCGATATTTTAAGAAAATATTGCAATAACAAATCATAAATATGAATGCCTGTCGTTATTTTAAAAATTGAGTTGGTACAAATGAAAAGTTAAAAATAAAAAAAATATTAAACACTTCTTTTTTTTATTTTTTTTCAGTGAAACCAAGTAGTGTTTTTACCCCTGTTTCCTGGTGGCCAAAATGAAACAGTCCATTATTAATGAGGTATTGGCAAGACGTAACGGTCGTGTGAAGTAACGGAGGGAGGAACAAGCATAATTATAATAAGATTTTTAGTTTGTAAAAAATAATAATAATAATAATAATGAATGTTTTGCAGGTAAAGTGTGTGAATGATGGGGGCAAACAGTTTGAATATTTGAGGGATTGATATCTTTATTATTGATACGGTATTATTGATATATTTGTATCATCAATACGTTATATTTTGGACGAACGTTTTGTTTTTCATTACTGTATACCTACTTTTGCACCCTGTATTTTTTAGTTGTAATTAAAACTTAGGCCGTAATTATGGAGCACCTAGTGTGGATCGGACTTACTAATCAGTTATTGATATGACGAGACAAGCTTGTTAACCATTACACCAAGTTGAAGCGCTCAATTTGCAATTAATTGCTTTCTTTCACAAGCAAAGTGATATTATATTGAAATCAAGAACAAGATGTCTTCAAGTCAATATTTACTAGCCTCCCCACGAGGGTAGATGTGGCACAAGGCCGAGTTTAACGTGGGTCTTCCGAGCCCGTATACTTGGTCAAAAAATCCCTGTAGAACCCGCATAACCTGGATCGGAACAGTCTACCTCCCCGAACAAGACTCTGACCTTCGGCAAAGCCTTGTCCAGGTTCCTCTCTGCCCGAAACAGAGATTTCGACTGTATAACTGTAACAGATCGCTTTAAGTCAGTAACAATTGCAATATGATTGGAATAATCAAAATAATTAATTCTGTTTTGTTAGATGGCAATTGTAGTATTTAGTTTTTTACTAACTTTATTCAAAATTATCATTTTTCATTGTATTATGACAACTGTGAAATCAGCGTCTATTCTAAAAATAATCGTCAGAATTTGTTTATTGATTACAACCCTGATGATGGAAAAAATAACATTTTCAGCATATTATAAGGATTTCAGAAGGAAATTATCTCCTTTTTGACAAGATCAGTTTACTCTTATCTTAAAAGGGCCCTTGAGAGTCACATGACAGCCGATTGGTGAGAATAATCAGTTGCTGCTTAGATGCATGTCCTAGAAAGAAAAGGAATAAAAGTGAGTAAAAAAATACAAGTAAAATATGAAAAGAAGAAATAATTACGGCATACTACACATGTGCACATACGCACACGTACAGGTGTACTCACACATGCATATACACGCACGTATATGCACACACATGCACCCGCACAGACACAAAGAAGAAAAAAATCAACCTAAAAAAGCATTATTTTTTTAACTTAACATAAACATAACGAAAATGAGAAAATCGACAGACAATGCTGATATCTCCTGACGAGTGGACCGAACGATTAGACTAATTTTCGTCTATGAAACTTTGGAGTAGATGTGTTTGAAATAATATCAATCAGCTAAGTGACAAATTTTATATGTCCTTTATGTATGGTTGACATTAAATAAATAAGGCCAAAATGCGGACAACGTATTGTAAATGTCAACATCAAACAAGTACAGGTGTTTAAATATCTGGTAAGTGAGTTCAACCTTTGGATCTGGTTTAGCAGGGACAAACAAGAAACAGCATAGTAAAGATATTAATAATCAACATATACAAGATATTCACTATCAAACAAAATAATAGATACCTGAAGATGGCCAAGGTGTATTTGGTCGAAACGTTCTGTTTATAACATTTATAAAATTCAAAGATAAGAATAATAAATTGAATAAGTAAACATGTTGTTCAGTGAAATTCCACTCCTGTAACTGTTACTGGCGTGGCAAATGAGCCCTGCGATCCGAGTTCAAATCCCGAGCTCGCCAGTTCCGTTCACATTTACTCCCAGCTATGGATAAAATAGCAGTGTAGAGAGGACTTTGTAGCGTTAGCTGGTAGACAGTCTAAGAGAAGCACAACTCTAAATTCAAAACCTCGGAGAAATCACTCCACCATGATTCTCAAGAAGGGATAGCAATTCATGGACATTAAAAAGAAAAACTGTGGGGTGACTATATGCTGAATGGAAAGAACTGTGGGGTGACTATATTCTGAATGGACATAGCTATAAAAAATAATGTTTTTATTGGCAATGGTACTTTAATGATTATCCCATACCTGACTTTCCCCCTTCTCAATGAGCACAAACTTTCCGGACTCATCAAAACCTTGATTCCACGAAGGCTACTGCTTCTGTTGTCTTTAACGATCTTATCCGCGGTTTATCTTCAACTAGCAGTAGAGCCCGGCGTTGCCCGGGGATGTAACAGTAAGAGATAGATCAAGTATCGACCATCATAAAGACTGAAAAATAAAATTGACAAAGATTATTGTTTAAGGTTAACGGACACGCATGTCTTAATTAGTTTTTGTTTGTTTTGTTTTTTTACGAATTGGTCAAACAAAAACATTGTTTTCAATCGTTATGAGTCTACCGATTGAATAGAATTTTATTATAAACAATTGTCTTGTAAATGGAATTTTTAAAACATTCTGAATGTAAAAATAAAGAAAAAAGTGTGCAAGACAATAAGAAACACTACCTGCAAAAAAAAAGTGAAGTTTTGTTGAAATCGGTGGAAAAATGTAGGAAATCCGATCCCATATACAAACGTACACACACACACACACACAACCTGGGTTTTATAATATGTATAACTCGACATGAGTTGTCCCCCTTTCATTCTGGCGACAGAATCGTGTTTTATCGTGTTTTCAAATTGATTTCGTGCAAAAACAATTGTGTTTTTCCAATTTTGGGCGCTGCCAGAACCACCGCAAGGTAATTTTACGCAGGTCTATGAAGTTTTGTTGAAATCGGTTGAAAAATGTAGGAAATCCGATCCAATATATAAACGTACACACACACACACACACACAAAATCTGCGTTTTAAAAGCGTTTGATAGGGTTTGGCATGCCAGCCTTCTTCGTAAGCTCCAGGGTTATGGTATTACTGGTCGACTGTTTGATCTAATACAATTATTCCTGTCAAACCGAGAATTAAAGGTCGTTCTCAATGGATTCTCATCCAGTTCCTATCCCACGAACGCAGGTGTTCCCCAAGGCTCCATCTTTGGCCCCACACTTTTCCTTATTTTCATCAACGACCTTCCTGACGCCATAGATTCCCAAGTTGGCATCTACGCGGACGACACTACAATTTACTCCTGCCTCAAAAACAAATCTAGTGTCGCTGACAAAACTAACCTGGCCGTGCGTCTTGAAATGGACCTCCAATCGGTCGTTAACTGGGTCAAATTTAACGCCTCAAAAACTAAACTACTCTCCATTAACCACCATAGAGATCCTTACCTGCCCCCCATTAGAATGTCTGATAGTCAACTTCTTGAGAGCAACTCCCTCCGTTTGCTCGGTCTCATGTTGACTGCTGACCTGAGATGGAACAAATACATTGAGTGAATTGCATCGTCCACCGCGAGGAAAGTTGGCTCTCTGTGCCGCGCCAGGAAATTTTTCTCCCCTGAATCGATACTTCAAATATACAAAACAACCATTCGCCCTTGCATGGAGTATTGCTGCCGTATATGGTCTGAGGCACCTTCTGTTTACCTCGGAGTTCTTGACAAGATCCAGAGACGGATATGTAATGTGATTGGCCCTGATCTGGCGTCTCGTCTGCAGCCACTCTCTCACAGACGCGCCGTCGCCTCTCTCTGTCTCTTCTACAAATACTTTCATGGTAATTGCTCCGATGAGCTGCTTTCACTGGTTCCCAGTCTCCATGAATTCAAGCGCCCTACGAGGCTGGCATCCCGCTCTCACCCTTACACTGTAGAAACTTTTAAATGTAGCCGTCTCTTCTACTCCAATAGCTTTATACCTCGCAACTCACGCCTGTGGAACACCCTTCCCAATTACTGTTTCCCTGATAGATATGATCTCCAACTATTCAAATGTAATGTCAATCGATATCTCCAGTTACGTTGATCTACCTACTATCCTTCTCTTCATCCTTTCTTCTGTCACTCCTATCTGCTCTTGCTCCAAATCTTCTGCAACCCCCCTGCATCCTAGTGGCTTCATGCCTTGCTCGTAAGTAAGATATTGCCAATGTTGATTAACCGCTGCCTGAAAGGGAAATGTTTCTCAAATCTATGGAAGGTATCAGCTGTATGCCTTGTTTTCAAGAATATTGCCCATCAGCCTCCCATAGTGTTGTTATGGGTGGTATATTCGCTCGCAAATAGAAATTGAATGATGGAAGACAACAACAAACAAAAAAAGATGTATTGCCAAGTTTATTTTTGTTAAAGAAAATACATAGACAAAAATAAGGTGACATTGCACTGGGCAAAAAATGTCTCTGCAAGTTAATGTTGAGGGTGAGAAGAGCATTGTCCGGAAAAGTTTTGTATTCGTCGGAAAGTGTTGTCCTGAAAAGGACAGTTTATTGCTTATCGTTCCTCCTTGCGAGGATGGCTGCCTGGAGCGGGGACTGATGGCGAGTTGATGATGACGATGATAGCTGAAACTGCTATGGCTGGAGACATGGGCTGGTTGTCTGCTGCTACAACAGATACTACACTTTGATCCTAGTCATCTTGTCCGTGGATTGTTTTGATTTAATATAAAAAGACATGATTGTGGCACAAGGCCGTAGGGGAAGTGTAAAAAAAAGCCGTTCGTCACTGACTATTCTAAACTTAGATATTGTACTTTAATTATAATTGTGGCACAAAACCAAACAGGAAGTGGGGTTAGACTGGTCGTCACTGACTACCCTAAAACTAGTTAATCTTATTCATGGCCTATTCATTATAATATTGTACGCGGACTCTCTCTCTCTCACTCTCTCTCTCTCCTCTGTGTGTGTGTGTGTGTGTGTGTGTGTGTGTGTGTGTGTGTGAGAGAGGGGCATTTTTTAGGTATTTTTACATGCTGGATCAATTTTAAAATCATCACTGGCCCTGGAAGTTGAAGTTTCTTCTTTCGGTTGTTTTAAAAAAAAATGTGAGCGTGCCGACAGGATACGACAATGTCATCAATCAACTCTTTGTCTATTATAAAGGAGGCAGTCACTCACCTTTTCAGAAAAAAGAATTTCCTCAGCGGCGAGTAGTGTGTATTTCGCTCTTCTATGTCCACTGCTGATATATTAACTGTCATACACATAG
The DNA here is from genome assembly GCA_963932145.1 of Acanthosepion lycidas. Classification (NCBI taxonomy): domain Eukaryota; kingdom Metazoa; phylum Mollusca; class Cephalopoda; order Sepiida; family Sepiidae; genus Acanthosepion; species Acanthosepion lycidas. The sequence goes on along the minus strand of OZ010606.1, from coordinate 1,948,305 downwards.
AATCAGTCAAGCACGAGAGCAATCACCTTAGATATATGTAAGGTCTTTAACAAGGTGTGGAATATGCGGCTGCTACACAAACTCTCCAGCTTTGGCATCTCTGGAAGATTTCTCGCAATTATCAGGTCTTTTCTTGCAGGTAGGAATCACGAAAGATACAGTTAATAGGTAGTTTTTTGAAGTCCGTGAGATGAATTTAGGCCTTCTCCAATGTCTCTACTCTTGGTCCTACAATCTTTTGTTTTATATTAACGATCTGCCTAGATTCTTAGTAAACATCTATACAGATAACACCACAGTTTATGGGTGAACCTCTAACAATCAAGATCATCAGAAACTGACAACGGGTTGCACTTCTGAGCTCACTCTAACAGCATAATAGGAGCAGGAACTGTCTTGTAACATTGAAGACCCCCCCAAACCAAGTTAGTAACGTTCAATCTTCACGGAGCAGACTCTTAATTTTTTCCAGTTATGATGAACGGTTTATACTCTCAATGAGAACGTCTATTAGGACTCATATAAACGTATATCAGGAGAAATCTAACAACGAAAGATTTATTCTCATATTATTTCCCCCATTATAGGTATTATCATATCCGTGATATTATTATATCAAATAAGTTCACGGACAAAACGGAATGGCCGAAAGAAAAAAGAATAACAAACACGCTTTGTTCTCAGAGAGACTTTTATACCAGTAATACATGCACAAAGCTATATATACATATATTCACGGGTCCCACGCAGAGAAAGTAACATATATCTACACAGCAAAGCAGAAACAAAAAGGAAGGATCTTACACATAATATGGCGATACTCCTGTGTCTGGGACTCAAGATTCAAACGGACCAGATTCATCTATGTCCCAGGCGAGGACATATTCCATGGAGGGGAAACAGCGAGTCTTGGGTTTTCCCAAATTGACGACTGTAGGACGGAGTTTCTTTCTATATCTGGGGAAGATATATTCCCAAAAGGAAACAAGATCATGGAGATGGAAGCTGCTGGGGAAGCAGATTTAACCTCTGCTCGGGTCCTTTGGGCCAAGCTAAAAAAAAAAAAAAAAAAAAAAAAAAAAAAAAAAAAAGCAACCGCTCGTTTTGGCTGCTGTAAACAAAGTGAATGAAGGATTACTCTCATCACTGTATGGAGTGACATCACTAAGTGGCGTCACGTGACCATTCACTTTATCTCCACCGAAGGGAGATAATCTCCTTCTGTATCCCTACATACGTGTGCATTTTTTTATTATCTTTTAATTAATGCACAAACACCAAAAACTAAATAATAATTATTTCAACAAATAAAAACGTCTATAAATTAAGAGCCCGCATCTTCAAATGTATATATAAAAGAAACATACACGTCACACCTCGCTTACGTCACAACACTCTTTGTCTATATCACAACACTCTTTGCCTATGTCACAACACTCACGAGTTCTATGAAACTCATCAACTGTTTCTACCTAGCCTGATAATGACTTAAGAAAATAGAAAGTTTGGACCATATTTTTTGGATTTTTCTTCAGAAATGAACTACGGACAATTTCTGATGGAATTCCCTGCTTTTGTGAGAAGCATTATTCTTATTTTGGAAAAGTCGATCAATAAAATTAATAGACACAAAATGTCTGTTGTTCTTAATAATATATGCCTTAAAGAACAAGCCTAAATATACAGAATATATATATCAAGTAATGTCATAGCTTCATTATAAGATACTTAAGTTGCTTGAGTTTGTTTCGTTTGCTTTTCTGAGAGAAAGAGTTGGATGAGTTTAATGGTGATTACAAAGGTACGGCAGCTCGGAAAACTTACTCTGATCGTTCTGATAAGAAAAAAAAACACCCGAATTTGTTGGCGAGGGCCTCAAACTCAATGCAGAGGCCTACATAACGTGCCTTGAGGAAGTAGCGCTATCCTGGGTCAAGAGGATGGCTGCTGGAAGACACTTAGTCTGTCAACAGGACTCTGCACCATGCTACACAAGCAGGGGAACGCAGTCATGGCTGCCAGATAATTTCTGCGACCACATCATCTCTTACATCTGGCCACCTAACTCCCCAGATTGCAACACCTTGATTATTATCAAGAGACCGACAAAATTCCTTGTAACACCAAAGATGAACTGAAGGCAAGAATTATTGCAGTATTCACCAGCTTAAACAAGGAGACCGTCCAGAAGAGATGCAGGAAATTCCGAAGTTGTCTGGAGGCCGTGGTTGAATCCAATTGTGTTTTTATTGAATTTACTTTTGAGTATTTTTGTGTAATTTTGGTAAAACTATCTGTTAAAATGAGATGTCGGTTTTATTTTCATTTTTACGTAATTTAAACGACAATTTATCCGTCGCACCCTGTATATGCAAATGGATATTTTCAGCCATTTTTATTTTAACGGAATGTATTGATTGTTTTATAAACAAACTTTATTTTTTTAGAAATTAAATGTCGCATTTTTTCTTTTCTGATTATCATACCTGCAAAAATAATTTCGAACCATTATTGTTTGAAATCTTGACGGATTGAACGGAGTTCAGATTAAAGAATTAATTGAAAATTCTGGATAAAATAAAGCCAGATTTCAGGCCATACTTTTTATAATATTATCAATGGTGTTGCAAATTAGACGGTTAAAATATAATTGTCAACACGCATGCGCCGATGACAGTGTACGAAGAATAAGCGTTAAGCCAGCCGCCCAGTCAATCAGACAGCCGATGCAGTAAAGAGGCATACTAGCAGACAAATAGACGAGTGCAGTGAATATAAAGCCAAGCAAAACACAGACAGCGGCTCGTGAAAAGAACATCTTAACAGATGCCTCCGATAAACATATAGATTTTCCTTTTCCTTATTAGGCAAAGCCTCTGAAGCCGTTAATGAAGCTTAGGTTCTAATCTCAATTCTTTTCTTAATTCTGGGTCAACGTCTGATGGTCACAATCTTCTCTGTTTTAACCTTTAAAAGAGAATGACCATTCTACTACGCCGGCTTTTCTTTGCTTTCTATTAAATGCTATTTATAAAACTCTGAAACGCATGAATTATCCCGCTCCCTATTTATATTGAATGATACTGTACTTGAAGGAATGGCTCAGCGGTCATATATCAGACAAAAGAACCTGAAAATAAAAATCTCGACACCGTACGATACTTCGCAAATTGGTCTTGTCACGTAGTTTTTATACTAAATTTGACCAAATACAAGACTCAAAAGTTACTTAATGTAGGGGGTCAATTTCAGTTTTTATGATGAATGGGTTGAGTGATATGAATAGAAGATATGGCATGAAACAAAGATGATATGGATAGGATTAAGGCTTTTGAAATTGCGGTAGATAACCCGTGTCGTGAAATCATAAAGATTGTGCTGTGAGGAGAGCATCCACAAGGGATTTAGATCCACAAAGTAGCATTTTTTAAGAAAAAAAAGTTGTCTGAGTAGAACTTCCTCTTTACAATTGGAATACGGTGAAAATGTGGCTGATTGGACCCCGATGCGGTTGTAGAGCGGAAAATATGTCTTCCCTTACAAGACAGGCTTACGACCATATCAAGTTGAAAGACCGGTTCCTGTACGATCACCGAAGTTAAGCAACGTTGAGCGTTGTCAGAACTTAGATGGGTGACCGGTTGGGAATACCAGGTGCTGTACGGGCGATATAATGAGTTTGCAGCCATATCACGTTGAAACATCGTTTCCCGCACAATCACCGAAGTTAAGCCTAGTCGAGCCTGGGCAGTACCTAGATGGGTAAACGCAGGGGAATACCAAGTGCTATAAGCTTGAATGTATGGGTGGTATACGACAATATTACTTTGAAATACTGTTTTTGGTACGATCGCTGAAGTTAAGAAACGTTGAGCCTGGTCAGTATCTAAATGGGTGACCGCTTGGGAATACCAGGTGCTGTATGCTTAGACGTACGGGCGGTATAATGGGATTACAGCGTTGATCACGTTGAAACACCGGTTTTCACAAGATCACCGAAGTTAAGCAACGTCGAGCCTGGTCAGGAACCAGATGGGTGACTGTATAGAAATACCAAATGTTCTAAGATTGTATGTATTTGTGGTATAATGAGCGTATGGACATATTACGTTGAAACACCGGTTTTCGTACGATTATCGAAGTGAAGCAATGTCGCGGGAGTTAGTACCTAGATGGGTGACCGCTTGAGAATACCAAGTGCTGTAAGCTTGGAGGTGTAGGTGGAATAATATATAATGGCTAAGAATTATTAATCGGTAAGCAGAGTTGAAATTCCAGTTAGGTTCGTTAGATTCACTTACGCACAAAAAACCTCGGGAAAATTATGTATACACCTTTCTCCCCCCCCCCAGTTATGGGTTAATTAGTAAGAGTTGAATCACTAAACTATTATCTCAGAAAAATATTTTCTACAACCTAAAAATAATATTTCAAGATTTAAATAACATGTAACGGTTGATAAACCGTAAAAAATGAATCAATGGACAAAGACAGCGAAAACGATTTTGAACAAGTGAAGAAAGATTCGATTCTCACCATTTATGTCAACTACATCAGATCAGATATTTCAATACTTCATTTTTGTTCTAATAGAATTCTTGTACAGGTAAAGAAAAAACTGCCGAATACAACAGCTTCCTGAAATAGAATGAAGCAACTGACCATTTAAGTAGGTATCATTACTGTGAACAGGTTGGGAAATTAATGTTACAATTACAAACATAGACTGTTTAACAATCATTGCTTTTACCTTTCTATTCCTTTATTAGAGATTTTTATTGTGAAACTGTATTGGAAATGATTTTTATTAGGAAAATGCATTGGAAATGATTTTTATTAGGAAAATGCATTGGAAATGATTTTTATTATGAAATTGCATTGGAAATGATTTTTACTAGGAAAATGCATTGGAAATGATTTTATTATGAAAATGCGTTGGAAATGATTTTTATCAGGAAAATGCATTGGAAATGATTTTTATTATGAAAATGCATTGGAAATGATTTTTATTGTGAAAATGCATTGGAAATGATTTTTATTATGAGAATGCATTGGAAATGATTTTTATTATTAAAATGCATTGGAAATGATTTTTATTAAGAAAATGCATTGGAAATGATTTTTATTAGGAAAATGCATTGGAAATGATTTTTATTAAGAAAATGCATTGGAAATGATTTTTATTAGGAAAATACATTGGAAATGATTTTTATTATGAAAATGCATTGGAAATGATTTTTATTATGAAAATGCATTGGAAATGATTTTTATTATGAAAATGCGTTGGAAATGATTTTTATTATTAAAATGCATTGGAAATGATTTTTATTAAGAAAATGCATTGGAAATGATTTTTATTATGAAAATGCATTGGAAATGATTTTTATTAGGAAAATGCATTGGAAATGATTTTTATTATGAAAATGCATTGGAAATGATTTTTATTATTAAAATGTATTGGAAATGACATTTATTATTAAAATGTATTGGAAATGATTTTTATTATTAAAATGCATTGGAAATGATTTTTATTATTAAAATGTATTGGAAATGACATTTATTATTAAAATGCATTGGAAATGATTTTTATTATGAAAATGCATTGGAAATGATTTTTATTATGAAAATGCATTGGAAATGATTTTTATTAAGAAAATGCATTGGAAATGATTTTTATTAGGAAAATGCATTGGAAATGATTTTTATTATGAAAATGCATTGGAAATGATTTTTATTAGGAAAATGCATTATAAATGATTTTTATTAGGAAAATGCATTGGAAATGATTTTTATTAAGACAATGCATTGGAAGATTTTTTTTATGAAAATGCATTGGAAATGATTTTTATTATGAAAATGCATTGGAAATGATTTTTATTATTAAAATGTATTGGAAATGACATTTATTATTAAAATGTATTGGAAATGATTTTTATTATGAAAATGCGTTGGAAATGATTTTTATTATTAAAATGCATTGGAAATGATTTTTATTATTAAAATGCATTGGAAATGATTTTTATTATGAAAATGCATTGGAAATGATTTCTATTATTAAAATGCATTGGAAATGATTTTTATTATGAAAATGCATTGGAAATGATTTTTATTATGAAAATGCATTGGAAATGACATTTATTATTAAAATGCATTGGAAATGATTTTTATTAGGAAAATGCATTGGAAATGATTTTTATTATGAAAATGCATTGGAAATGATTTTTATTAGGAAAATGCATTATAAATGATTTTTATTAGGAAAATGCATTGGAAATGATTTTTATTAAGACAATGCATTGGAAGATTTTTTTTATGAAAATGCATTGGAAATGATTTTTATTATGAAAATGCGTTGGAAATGATTTTTATTATGAAAATGCGTTGGAAATGATTTTTATTATGAAAATGCATTGGAAATGATTTTTATTATGAAAATGCATTGGAAATTATTTTTATGATGAAAATGCATTGGAAATTATTTTTATGATGAAAATGCATTGGAAATTATTTCTATGATGAAAATGCATTGGAAATGATTTTTATTATGTAAATTCATTGCAAATGATTTTTATTATGAAAATGCATTGGAAATGATTTTTATTAGGAAAATGAATTGGAAATGATTTTTATTAGGAAAATTCATTGGAAATGATTTTTATTAGGAAAATTCATTGGAAATGTTTTTTATTAGGAAAATGCATTGGAAATTATTTTTATTATGAAAATGCACGGTAGCCTTTTATTTTATTACACCTCGCCACAGTGAAGATTTTCGATAACTAGTCTTGAAAATTATCTCTAGATTTTATTTCACATGAATCTGTTTTGTAAATACCAATACTAGATCAGTGAGACGATTTTTAAGATATTTATTTGTCGGAAGACAAACGTCAACAAATCGTGGTGACCTTTAGCGTCCAAAGTCACCTACCATAGTGTGATTTGTTAAAAAATTAATCTTGAAGGTCATTTCCTACCTCACAGTCGTTCAAATTCTATGATTTTATCTCAGACAATTATAACTTTGATAAATACTTGATGTTTGATTGATTTGTTTGTTTTACGGTATATCAACCCTTCATTTAATTTTGTTATGAATTTTGAAGTAATAAAATTATGAGATATGTTATTCTGTTTTCACAATTGAATACATGGTAGATGATACTCGGCTTTTGTGTATATACATGTTAGTGTGAACATAATTACTAGAGACGATGTTACATGTGTTTTCTATTGTAGTTTTGTTGAAGTTATATTTTGGAATAGAGTTTGATTTCTTTAAGAAATTGTAGGATAATATATGGATTAATGGATTAGGATAATATATGGATTAATCTCATGAAAGTATTCTTTCATGTTAGTTGTTAGTTAATTTCTTTTAGCAGCATATCATCAACTATGTGTTAGTTAATAATGAAATCTAAATTGTTTAACACAATTTTATGGCTACTCCTAAATATATTTTGAACACATTTGAATGCCTGCAACTACAGATAAAATATATTGTTGGTACTTTTACGTTAAAATATATTGCTGATCATTTGGCTTTAAATATGTATTGTTGGTCATTTTTTTTTATAAAAATGTATTCATTGTATTTTACTATAAAAATGTATTTTTATACTTTCCTATTATTTTGTTTTTGTTTGCGGGGTTCACCATTTTCCTATAGCTAGGACCCTTACAGGTGCTACCACCCTGTGTCAGGGTGGACCTTGGAACACCACCAATTAAAAGGTGGTTCCACGTTCCTCAAAATCTCCAATCTCTCAATCAGATACCCTGCTGCTGGATGTAGTTCATCGTCATACCCGCTACTAAACACTTGATGCAATATAATCAGTAATATGGCGTTACCGAAGAGGGCGACGGTTCACGTGATTATAGGACGCGTATGGCCTCTGCTTTGAAATGTGGTGATTGAATAAAGACATTACACATCACGAGATCTCGAGATCAAGTAAGTATACGTTGCAAATTGCTAATTGGATATACGCCATGTGGTTTGTACCTTGCCACAGAAAAGTGTGTATTCAATATAAAAGAGGAAGAAAAGTCGGCTTTCACATTCAGGCTAAACCGTGGATCTGTACGCTTGGACACTACTTCTCTCTAAGTTGGAAAAGGTCAAACGTTTTTGAAATTGTTTGATTTCTCTTTCATACAACGTCATTATACAGCATCAAACCTACTATAGAAGAATGGCATTAAACACTAAAAACAAGAAAAGATGAAGTAATAATTTCCAGACTTCATATCGGACACTCCATGATAACACATTCTAAAACAAGAGCCATCTCCGATCTGTATAGCATGCCAAGAATTGTAAGTTAAATAGTAGTTTATCTATTATCTTTACGGGGAAGTGTATCACTGCTCCTTTGAGAAGTCGATTTTGATTGGCTGAGCCAGCGCGAGAACGATAGATAGAAAAAGGTTTTCACTGAGTTATTTCTTAACCATCAAGCAATGTAGACATGTTGACTTTCGTGTCTGAAACGGCTCCCTAGTGGAAGGAAAAAGCAACTCCACTGGCTAGTTAGAAGATGTATACGTCGACGTTAATAAACTAGCTAAGTTAAAATACTCTTTGTTGATATCTTATCTCTGAATCAAAAACATTTCGCTTGAGAAGACGTGACAGAGAAGATACAACATGTAAGGGAATCGACACCGTCACCCCAGAACTCCCCAGAACGAGGGAGCTATACAGCATCGTATTAATTGGCGCATTGACCAAGGCCTCCCAGCATGAGGGGGCTATGCAACATATACGCAATAAAACACATACTAACAAATTGTAGCGACTTCAGCCAAATCCATTTAAAAACTACCGAACTACTAACATATTTAGCTTCCGACATTAAATAACCTATAGGGGTTAATATGCCGCTAAATGAAATCAACAAAACAACCAACATGGAAGAATTCTTTCATTACATTAATCCATCAATTTCTGGAAGAAATTAAAATATATTCCAAAATATAAGGACTTTGAAGTCTCTCGGCTTCAACTTTTACGGTATCCAATGTGCATGCTTTTGAATCATTCCCAATGCTTTCAAACGCTTCGAAACTTGTGTGGTCAACTCCTAATGATTCTGAAAGTTCAACTTGCGCCTGACATGAGTCTTCATGCAGTAATGCCTCCAATTCTTTGTCTTCAAGCTTTTTCTTTATATTCAACATCAAAATCATTATTTTTGAAGTATCTAAACCAATCTTTGCATGTTGTTTCCGAGAGAGCATGGCCGCCGTAAGTCTCAACAAGATTTCTGTATGCTTCAGCTGTAGATTTCTTTTGAATGAAGTAGCGCAGTAAAATTCACTACAAATAAACTTTCTTTGGTACGAAATCCGACATGTTTAACGCTATAAAAACAATTTCAAGCTTGCTTATAGTACTTCCTCGTAAACGAAGGCGAACTCCACCGAACAATAAATCTAATGAGCCACATGACAAACCTCATCATTCGTATTGTTGAATAGAGCGCTCAGCAGAATCAGATCAGAGATAGGAAAAGATCAGTGTGGGTTCGTTAAAGACACCGGAACAAGGAACACGATATTCATGCTCAGAATGTTATCAGAAAGAGTAATACAAATGCAGAAGGACGTGCACCTATGTTTCATAGACTATGCAAAGGCCTTCGACAAAGTACGCCACAAGGATCTGATGGAACTGCTCAGCAACCTTGATATATTTGAGAAAAATATCAGGATAATCAAGAACCTATACTGGCAGCAAACAGTATGCATACGCATAGGGAACAAGTTCAGTGAATATACAAAAATAGAAAGGGGTATAAGGCAAGGATGTCTTCTCACCCAACCTGTTCAACCGAGACAATGAGGCAATTCTGAGAGAATTGTAAACCCTACCGGGATTTAGCATTGGTGGCTACAATCTTAACAATGTAAGATACACAGATGAATGACACAGTACTGATAGCAGACACAGAAAAGAAATTATAAAATCTCCTACAGAAGGCAGTGATGGAGAGCATGAAGAAGGGACTAAACATAAACTACAAGAAGACAGAATGCATGCTTATCGGTAAAAGGATAGCCCTGAAATGCGATTTTCAGGTTGAGGACACTAGAATCAAGCGGGTGTGGAAGTTTAAATATCTGGGAAGCGTTTTGACAGAAGACGGTAAGTGCGACACTGAGATCCGTAGACGTATTGGGATCACCAAGGACACATTCCAAAAGCTGAGTAGAGTATTGTGAGACAACAAGATTTATTTGGTAACCAAGAATAGAATACTGAGCTGTTACGTGAAATCTGTTCTTCTTTACGGCAGCGAATGTTGGACGATTTCCTCAAGGATGAGGAAGAGACTCGAGTCGACGGAGATGTGGTTTTATAGAAAGATGCTAAGGATATCATGGACCGAGTGTGTGAGCAACGATGAGGCCTTAAAGAGGATGCAAATAAGGAAGAGGCTTATACTTAACATCAAGAAGAGGTAGCTGAAGTTCCTGGGACACATAATGAGGAAGTAGGGCCTGGAGAATCTGATACTCACGGGTCGAATAGAGGGAAAGAGAGACAAGGGAAAGCAACGTGTGACATACCTGACGAGCTTGAGCAGGTGGACGACAGAACGTGGTCTGGGGGAGGAAGCAGAGGGAAGGAGCTTGCTGAGAGTTGCAAGGGATAGAGGGAGATGGAGAGCCATGATCTCGCCTACGTCCTGAAGGAACACAGCACATAAAAAGATATAAACAACGAGATTTGAGATAGGCCTCCAGTTCTTGCCCTGATTTGCATTATGACTTGGCTTTAAGTAAATATCGCCATGTTACAAACACAATTCATTTTCTATCCGGTTCGGGGTTGTTATAACATTTTTACCGAGCAGTTCAAATAGATTTTGGCGTCAGAGATTATCAAATACTTTTTACATAATCTATGAAACCTACGTGTAGATCCATCTGCCTTTGTATTACTCTCTCCGAAAGCATTCTGGGCATAAATATATCATTTCTTGTTCCAGTTTCATTGACAAAACCACACTTCTTGTCTTATTTCTAACTTACGGCCATATCACGTTGAAACACCGGTTCTCGTACCATCACTGGTTAAGCAATGTCGAGCCTAGACCGTACCTAGATGGGTGACTGTTCAGGAATACCAGATGCTGTAATCTTGGATATTCGGGTGGTAAAAATTGATCAAGGCCATATCACGTTGAAACACCGGTTCTCGTAGCATCACTGGTTAAGCAATGTCGAGTCTAGTCCGTACCTAGATGGGTGACGGTTCAGGAATACCAGATGCTGTAATCTTGGATATTCGGGTGGTAAAAATTGATCAAGGCCATATCACGTTGAAACACCGGTTCTCGTACCATCACTGGTAAAGCAATGTCGAGCCTGGTCCGTACCTAGATGGGTGCCGGTTTAAGAATTCCAGGTACTGTAATCTTGGTATCCTTACGACAGTCATAGATTCATAAATATAGCAAAGCTTAATCAATATGAAAACCGTTAAAAATCCGTTCTAACGTTTCAGTGTTCATCTGTCCTTTCTTACAGAGAAAAAGCAGTGTAGAAATGCAGAAGGTGATTATCTTCCTTTTGAACGTGGTGGTCGGCGTCTGCTCGCATCAGATCATCGATATCGTCTCTTTCTCTCTCTGGGTGGCGGAGGTTGCTTGGTTTTGGTTTGGTTTGATTTGTATTATGGCATATCAGCCTCAATGGGTTATTTAATACCGATAAGATTTTTATTGCTGGTAATATTTTTCAAAAATTAATTGCTGGTATTAAAACCTATTTTTACATTTTCAAAGTGTTTTGACCCTAGTTTGTGGTTAACTATCTGCCCATAGCTGGGACCCTAAGAAATGCTATCATCTCGGGTCAGCAATTAAGAGGTGGTCCCACGCTTCTCAAAACTTCCTGATCACAGAGTTTGCTGTCAGAGGGTACCCAGGACGCGGATGTAGTTCATCGTCATACACAGGACGGGCGGGGGGTTGCTGTGAATCAAAGAGTTTAACGAGTCCATTCGCGTGAATTTGATTTTGGTGGATAACTCTGCGCGACGGAGAAGCCAGAACGTTCATTTTCGTAATAGGCTTCGATAACGTTAACACATTGTTTGATTGTTAATCTTTCCATGGTTGAAATTGCCAAAGACTTTAGTTGTTAAATCTGAAAGATAAAGAAAAAAATCATTAGACGCTTATATTAGGTTGGTGCAAAAATAATGTCGTTTTCTCACATAGTAACATTGTGAGAAAACGACATTATTTTTGCACCAACCTAATATATATATATATATATATATATATATATATAGTCCATTATTATATATATATATATATATATATAGATAGATAGATAGATAGATAGATAGATAGATAGATAATCAAATGGGTAAATATAGGTAGATGTATGAGCAAGCAATTCTATACAAATATATATAAACACTGTATAGTGTAAGAAAAAAGAGTGTTCAATGATAAGTAGCAGAGCTATTTAATATACATATATATTATCAACTGCTGGTATTTTTATTTTTTATTTTAATTTTGCCTAAATTAAAATTAAAATAGCAGCAGTTGATAATTACTTTGACATGAAACTCAGAGTTGTGCAATCAATATAAAGTATTTTATATATACCTTAATATATATATATATATATATATATATATATATATATATATATATATATATATATATATCAATTACAGTGGAACTTTAGATGATGAAATCATGCATCGGATTGCTAAGGCTACCAGTGCTTTCGGAAAACTTCGCCATCGCTTGTGGAATGAGTGGGGTATTCGACTGGATGCAAAAATTCATGTTTACAGAGCTGTTGTACTTGCCATCCTTTTGTATGGCTCAGAGTCATGGACTCCATACAGATACCATATACGCCAGCTAGATGTTTTCCATAAAAGCTGTCTGCGTGCAATCTGTGGGGTTAAGCTTCAAGATAGGACATCTAACATAGACCTGTTTAACAAGTGTAATATTGGAGGAATCGAGACTTTTATCATAGTCTCAGTTACGGTGGACTGGTCATGTCTTGAGAATGTCTGACGACAGGGTACCCAAGATCCTAATGTACAGCCAGTTAGATCAGAGCTACAGGACGCCCATGGCTATGATACAAAGACAAACTGAAAAGCAACTTGTCAGCAGTCAATATACCGCATAACACTCTTGAGCGCTTAGCTTTGGAGCGAGTAGAATGGAGATCAACGTGTTTTAGTGGACTCAGCAATTTTCAATCTGCATGTTTAAATCCTCTTCAAAAAGCGAGAGCAAGAACTAAAAGGTCAGCCGATCTAACAGTGATCTCATCTCACAATCCTCACACTTGCTCCATATGTGGCCTTCTTTGTAAATCACTAGAGGGTCTTAAATGCCATTTAAGATTATCGCATAAACTTTCATAACTGAATCAATAAGCTGTCAGATCCTCATACGTCGAAACCGACGGGAGAGTCCATTATTGTTATTATATATATATATATATATATATATATATATATATATATATATATATATATATATATATATATCGGAATAAACACTCATATTAAAACAACTCAATAATTAAATACAGGTTAAACTGTCAAAACAACACTAAATGCAAAAAAAAAAACATTGAAAATAGCTAAATAAGCGACCGAAAGCGCGTGGAGCAATGAAAATTATGGGAAATCTTTGTATTTTCTTACTCCTACGAAACGGAAAAGCCTAAGGATGGTGTAAAAACTAAATAAAAAAATGAATTAAATCTTCTTTGTCTGTTGTATTTAATGAAAGATGTTTAAAAGAAAGGTTGCTGTTGAAGTATACTTTAATATACAATATATATACATATATATGAAGTGGAAATACTATATTGAGTCCATTACTATGTTAGCTGATAAGAAAATCGTTCGCTGTGTCGTACGAGACAATTTTTCTTTCCAGAATTTATCTTACATATCTATAAGTCTACCATTCCTCTATGCTTAGAATATTGCTGCCACATATGGTCCAGTAACTTTGCTATACACTTTGAGCTCCTTCATATGATCCAAAGAAGAATCAGCAATATTATTTGTTCTGATTTGCTGACTCCATTTCGCTCACTTGCCCACCACTGTAGGGTTGCTTTTCTGTGCCTTTTCTATAGGGTGGCCACTTAAAGGTTTGAAAGAGTCATAACTTGTTCGTTTTCAATGTTTTTTATTTTATTTTATTTTATTTTTTTGCATTGGAGATTAAAATGGCTACGTATGATGTCCAGCAACAAGTAAAACCCATTGAGTTTTTCTATTCCAATGAAAGATCAATTATTCAAACTCAGAGAAAATACAGGCAACATTTTAATGTCAGAGTATGTCCTAGCGATAACATGATTCGGAACCTAATCGCCCGGTTTGAAAGAACTGGATCAGTCAGCGATCTTCCGGGAAGAGGCCCTGAGCGAACTGTGTACACTGACGCAGCCGTGGAAGCTGTACGGAAGTATGTCTTTGAGGATCCATCAGCTTCTACCCGTCATTGCTCTCCACAACTCAGCATCGCCAAAACATCGCTTCAAAAGATTCTGAAAATGGATTTAAAAATGTTTCCATACAAGATCCAAATTGTTCACACTTTACTACACCAAGATGTTTATGTGTTTGTAAAAGTTATTTTTGTTTCATATCTTTCAGTGGCTACCCTGTATAAATATTTTCATTGTAATTGTTCGGATGAGTTCATCGCTATGGTACCTAGACTTTTTGTAATTTAAACGCAGTACAAGACTGGCGTTGAGGTCTCATTAATTTACAGTTGAGTCGGTTAGATGTAATTATAAGTTCTATGCTAACAGTTTAAAGTTCCATCAGAACCCATTTAAACACACACACACAAACTTAGCAAATTCTATCCAAAACATACTGGTAGAAAATACAAACTTAATAACCTCTTCCACATGTAAAAAAGATTAAAAATAATGGAAACCTTAATAATAAAAAGAAAAACCCAACACTCAATAATATTAACTACAAAAACGGCCACAATGTGCTGACCGTGTTCAGAAAATAAAACATCCCTATAACTCCAAATACAAAGGCACAATCCATACATCCGGTTAAAAAGTAAAAATAAAATCATCCTTGATAACGGCTAAAAGTAGAGCAGAAAGCGTTCGGAATTACAGAATATTTGGACAGTTTCTACGGACTCTATGTCCAGAAAAGAAAACATTTGTTCGAACACAAGAAAAAATTAATAAAAAGTTTAATCGCAGTTACGTGTCTATCGTCTTTAATGAAACGTATAAAAGAGGGATTGCTTCCTAAATACAGAACAAATATATATATATATATATATATATATATATATATATATATATATATATATATATGTGTGTGTGTGTGTGTGTGTGTGTGTGTGTCTGTACGTTTATATATTGGATCGGATTTCCTACATTTTTCAACCGATTTCAACAAAACTTCACAGGACTACGTAAAATTACCTTGCGGTGGTTCTGACAGCGCCAAAAATTGGAAAAACATAATTGTTTTTGCACGAGATCAATTTGAAAACACAATAAAACGATTCTGTCGCCAGAATGAAAGGGGGACATCTCGTATCGAGTTATACTTATTATAAAACCCACTTGCTGCCGTATGTAGTTTATCGTCTTACCCAGGATGGAATTTTTCCAATTATTATATTAATATATAGTAATTATGGGGAATCAGTTCATTACTTAATAAGAACAAAAAACCGGTCCCCCACTTATGTCCGATAAAATACACGCCTTTACAGTTATTAGTAGGTTTGCACGTGCGGGTTTTTAAATATTTTGTTTTTCAATTATTATATTAATATATAACATTTCTGGAGTGGGATCAGTTTATTACTTAATGACAACAGAAAACTGATCCCCAACTTTACGCTCACTAGAATCAAAAAAAAAAAAAACTAATTAAGACATGCGTGTCCGTCAACCTTAAACAATAATCTTTGTCAATTTTATTTTTCAGTCTTGCTCCATATGTGGCCTTCGATACTTGATCTATCTCTTACTGTTACATCCCCGGGCAACGCCGGGCTCTACTGCTAGTATATATATATATATATATATATATATATATATATATATATATATATATATAAAGAAATATAGTCTTAAGGTGTGCTATATTTATGGAATAAAGTGCTCAATATCAGAGATAGAGCGTGTGTAAATATAAAAGTGAACATAGAAGTCAACACTTAGAGGCGACAGTCTGTTTCATGCTATATGCCACCGTATCGTGGCTTGACGATTGCATATAGCATGAAACAGACTGTCGCCTCTAAGTGTTGACTTCTATGTTCACTTTTATATTTATATATATATATATATATATATATGTGTGTGTGTGTGTGTGTGTGTATGTGTGCGTGTGTGTGTGTCTGTGTGTGTCTGTGTGTGTGTGTCTGTGTGTCTGTGTGTAGAGAGAGAGAAGGGGAGAAAGATGTGTGTGTGTCCCAAGCATCTGGTGTCGTATTTGGTTGGAGAAGTCAGATTAGTTAATTCTTCTCGTTCTGTGTTCGAGTCTGAAGAACGAATCAAATAAGACCTGACTGACAGAAGACAGTCTTGTGGGAATTCTGTGCAGAACTTCGTTAAATTCGTCTTTTGATATCGAAGAAAATCACGCAACAAGGAACGCTGGGCGAAAATATCAATTTTAACATGACTTCTCATTCATCATATCTTTCTTTCTCTTCAGTTCTTGTTTTTCCTTGTCGTCTTATTTCTTCATCTTTCTTCTCATTTTTATTTTCATTGTTTCTTCTTCATTTCTTTCTTCTTCTTGTTCGTCTTTTTTCTTTGTCTTTCTTTTTGATTTTGTTCTTTCTTTTTCTGCTAATTTTCTACTAGTTTTTCTTTTTCTTTCTTCTCCATTCTTCCTCCCCTTCCTTTCTTCTCTCTCCTCTTTCTCCCCGTTCCTCTTTCTCCTCTTCTTCTTTCCTATTTTTTGTTTATTCTTTCTGCTCTCTTCTTCTTCTTCTTCTTCTTCTTCTTCTTCTTCTTCTTCTTCTTCTTCTTCTATCGTGTCCGTCTTTTTCCTATTGTCGATTGTATTAATCTCTGTTGTTGTCTCTTTCTTTTCATTCTTCAGTTCACTTTATAGAGTCTTTTTTAGATTTTTAAAAATCTTTTCTTCTCTATCCTTCTTTTTCTTTCTTATTTCTTCTTTTTATGCGTTTTTAACCCTAGCTCTCCCCATCTCTCCCTTTTTTTCCTCTTCGACTCTCTTTACCCTCTCCCATTTTCTACTCGCTCTACTTCTCCTCTCACTGCTATCCATTTTCTACTCCGACTTCCTCCTCGTTTGCTCCTCTCATTCTCTTTACCGCAGAAAATATCTGACTTGAATCACGTGACACAACCGAATCTGCTCCGAATTCTGATAATGACTTAAAAAAACACAAGGGTATTTATCATTATTATTATTATTATTATTATTATTATTATTATTATTATCTTAGTAAAAGTATCAATCACTTTCCTCCAAAAAAGCATTAAAACCTCCATTTTTCCTGAATGCATGACATAAAATAAAGACAAACTAGTCACGCTTTCTCATTGTCATTATCTCATTTTCTTTGTCCTTTCTTTCTTTCTTTCTTTCTTTCTGTCTTCGTTTTTTTTTTATTCTACTTCACTTTCCTCATCTCAGTTTTCTCGTTTTTTTTCTCCTCCTTTCCTGTCACTTTCTTTTTTTTATCTCCTGCGTTGTGTCTATCGTCTCTTTTTAGCCCCTCCCCCTTTATATTCTTGCATTTCCTCCTACTGCCTTTCATTCCCCACGACACCAATCCTTCGAGACAATTACTCATCTTGAAAAAAATGTTTTCCTATTTTTCCTACAACAATCGAATGGTATAAATTACTTTCCCCTCGACACAGCAGATCGCCTCTGTTGTCGAGCCTACGTTCTGACTTTTCTTCGACCTTATCCAAGCTGAAAGTATCCCTTTTCCCTTAGATGAGATAAACAAAATACGTTTTTCATACTTTTGTCATTCAGTTCTTTTCTAGTCAAATTTATTTCATTTACTGCCTTCTGTACTATGTATTTGCTTTTAAGGTGGGTAAAAGGAGTTCTTTTCAAAGCCAGAGTTAATGGAAAGAAGCAACAAATAATAAAATACAAAGACTTAATAGTCACCAATGGATTCTGTTAGGCAAACTGATTCATAGCTTGATATAATTTGAAATTGAACCCAGCTTGCAGTATTTACATGCGAGAAAAGGGAACGTTCACATTATAACTGGTAGACCTGCCCGGCGATGCCCGGCATCACTATGCTTTCTGTGTCTTGAACGGGGGTTCTCAACCTTTTTCTATTCATGGCTCCCTTTTGATTCGCGAAAAAAGTTCTGCACATAAATGCACACACAAATTTTAAAAAGTCCTGCAAAATAAAGAAATTAAAGATATGCAAAATAAAAATGTTTTTCACAACGATTTTACATAAATGCACACTAGTAACATAAAAGTTACTTGAAAATTATTTGATAATACATAATTAATACATATAAAGGAAAATATAATTTATTTAAGCGATCTTTACACCAACCTAGCATAATTAATAATGAAAATTAATTTTTAAAAAAGGGAAACATTCAGCGGGAAAAATAGGGAAATTAATACAAGCGGATTTTGCGAGTTGTTAAATATGCGTGGAACACTCAGTAAATACAGTCCTGGGTATGACAATATACTACATCCGGCAGCAAGGCCTTTGGTCGAGAGATTAGAGGTTTTGAGGAGCGTGGAACGACCTCTTAAATGCTGTTGTTCACAGATTTACGTTGACCCAGGGTGGTGGTAATTGTTAGGGTCCCAGTTATAGACAAATAGTGAACCCCCCAAACAAATGCAAAACACTACAAAAAATACATTTTTATAGTAAAATAACCAACAATAGATGTATCTGTAATTAAATGCATACAATTGCGTTCAAAATATTTAGATTTTGACATTAAATAACCTTTAGAGGTTGACATGCCGCTAAACAAAATCAACCAAACAATCTGAAATAATTCTTTCATGACATTAATTCATAAAATATCTTAAATTTTCTGAAAGAAATCAAACTGTATTCCAAAATACAACTTCAACAAAACTACAACATAAAACACACATATCACCGCCTCTAGTATTAGGTTGGTGCAAAAATAATGACGTAATAATGTCGTTTTTTTGTGTATTTTTTAACGTCAAAAAACGACATTATTACGTCATTATTTTTGCACCAACCTAATAATTATGTCCACACAAACATCTATATGCACAAAAGCTGAGTAACATTTACCATGTATTCAACTGTGAAAGCAGAATAACATATTTTTATTTCTTCAAAACTCCCGAGAATATTAAATTTCGCCATTAAATGAGCCATAAGAATTTGATACGTCTTTAATCAAACAAAAAACATTCAAAAGATAAATGGAAGTAATTTTGTAAATAAACCTAAATATACATTTCAATTACATTCATTAGAACTAAAATACAGAGGTCAACAGGGTTGTAGCACTGTGGCCCCTTTTATTGAATTTATGAATCCCCAAATCACAATTTATTTTCTGTGGTTCCCATAAAATTTATCAGGGGCCCTTTGTAGGTATGTGGCCTCCAGCCGGTTTAGAACCTCTGTTCGAGAATTGCCTTTTCTCTTCTGCATATGACAAATAAATAAATGTAATTTAATTTCAGTCATAATCATCATCAGTCTTTCATTTTCGACAAATAGCAATCTCATTAATACATCCATAATTATGTGATGTCGCCAAGATTTGAAGAATGATTGTCAAAGAAATTATCTAAGAACTGAAGAGTCTGACTGTTTGGCACTTCTTTCTGGGGATTTAGAAAAAAAACTAATTTTTCCATCAGTCACAAGAGATCAACAGACCATTATTATTATTCCCAAGACAAATCTTTCTTCAATGCAAATGCGATCAAGTGTTCTCTTATTTCATGACTAAACCAATTACGAAAACAACCCTACGACCACACCCACTCATGGGATTGAAGATAGATAGATAGATAGATAGATAGATAGATAGATAGATAGATAGATAGATAGATAGATATGAACAGACTGAGATAGAAGAAACTGCTTGAGTGGAACTTACATGTCACCAAGGGGATACGAAGGGAATGTGGGTGGTTCGCTACAATGGGCGTGGCATGGCGGCTCTTCGCCCTGAAGGTTAGAACTGGTGGAACTAAAGAGTGTAATTCGTTTGAGCTCCATGCTTTCCAACCAAATTTGATCTTTAAAAATTTAAATGCAATGTTAACAGTTATCTTCTGTCTTCTTCATTACTTTTCTATTGTTCTCGCTTATTAACAATATTTCTCTTTTTTTCTGTCTCTTTCACACTCATTAACCCCTTGTATCTTAGTGGCCTTGCACGGGGTGATATGATTTAAAAAAATCGCCTCTTTTCTTATATCTTGGGGTCCTTTTAGCTTTTGGGCGACTGGGTTGTAGCACATATGTAAGTACGACACTACATATAGCATCGATTTATAAGACTACATTATATGGCTACATGACTCTGTGTGTGTGTGTGTGTGTGTGTGTGTGTGATGGGAGCATGATTGAGTGGTTAGAACGTTCGCTTTCCGAGCATGCGATCTGTGTTCGAATCTCACTACGCTCGCTTAACTTCTTCATGTTATCGGCTTGCAGGAAGAAGGCGATGCCAGCGTGCAACGCCGTTGGAAAGTTCCTGAAGACTACACCACAGACTGACCCAAGGCCTTGTGAATTAAATTGGGCAGATGGAACTGTTCATAGGACGGTCAAAGGTTAGGGTTAGCACGTAGTCACAAGTGACTGGGGGTTTGAGCGTACTGCATTTGTTCAAACTACTGAGCACACCAGGGGATGCGCTCCACACCCCCGAACTGTAACTAAGGTTCGCTCAAGATACTTGCAGCGTAAACCACAGGCGAGCTGTATGGGTGTTGAACAAACGTAGATGTGCCTGAGCAGGCGTTTGCAACAGGGATTAGCTAGTCACACTAGCAGACAGGTGTGCTCGGACACGAGAAACTGTCCATTATATATATGTATATATACACTGTGCGATGGATAAATTGTCGTCTAAATGACGAAAAAATGAAAATAACACTGACATCTCATTTTAACAGATATAATTGCCAAAATTACACAAGAAATATTTTGAAATACCAAGGAGTAGATTTGTTCAGTAAAAATGCTACTGTCTTCAAACACGACCTCCGGAGAACTTTGGAATCTCCTGCAACTCTTTGGAACGGTATTCTTGTTTAAGTTGGTAAATGCTGCCATAATCCTTGCCTTCAGTTCATCTTTGGTATTACAAGGAGTTTTGTTGGTCTCTCGCTCAACTGCACCTCACACATAATAATCAAGGAGTTTGCAGTCTGGGGAGTAAGGTGGCCAGATGTAATGGATGATGTGGTCGTAGAAATTGCCTGACAGCCATGACTGGGTTTTCTTGCTTGTATGGCATAGTGCAAAGTCCTATTGTCAGACAATGGGTCTTCCAGAAGCCACCCTTTTGACCCAGGGTAGCACTACCTCCTCCTTGATGTCGGTATCCGTGTTGAGTCAAAGGCCCTCACCAACAAATTCGGCAGTTCTTTTCTTATCAGAACAATCAGAGTTTTCCGAGTTGCCGTACCTTAGTAATCACCATTAGACTCATCCAACTCTTTCCACATCCTCTGCACTGTCTTCAGATTAACACCCAAACACTCTGAAATGTTCGTATTAGAGCTTCCGGTATGAATGCCAAGTAGTACAGCATGTCGTTTCTGGCAGAGTGAACTACGACATGGTGCCCTCTTTCTCACAGACGGCGCCCAATACTGAACAGTCAACAAAATCAAAAAGTAAACAACGCGACAATTTACCCATCGCACCCTGTACATAGTTTATCTATTGCTATAAAAAATATGACGCTCCGAATGTACTGCTCTCTGCTTATTTTCACGGAAACTACAACCGATAAAGGTAACTCAATGACATCCGTTGGATGAAAGCAAGTTTTCAGTTTCAAAGCACCATATTTCCTCATAGCCGCCATTATTGTCTCTGCCTCTTCGACGGCGGTAAGATACAGGCGAGGAGAAAAGTTTCAGATACGTCCATCAGGGGATATCGCCTTGATGAAAAAGACGAAAAACAGGCTTCTTTATTCATAAATCAGTTCACCTGGCGGTAGGTAAGTAACACTTGGGACATCTTCGATGCAAATTTACGACACACAAATAAAACAAATCTTCAATTCGGCCTTTTTGTTAATGTATCAAGTACAATTAGTGTTTTCCCTGGAAAATCTTTACATTTTACTACTTCTCTGTATCATCAGAATTCTTTGACATCGTAATGGGTATTGAGTGTTTATTAGCCATATAAGTGGTTTGTGGTCTGTTAACAATTTAAAAGATTCGCGTCCAGTGATATTTCTTACATGCCCATACAAAACTCAGACACTCCTTCTCAATTCGTGTTTATTTCCTCTCAGCATTATTGAATGTGCGCGAGACAAATGTTATTATTTATAAATTGTCATCTATATTTTTTTTAAATAGAGCTGCCCAGAGAACAGAACTGCAAGCGTCAGGCTAACTACTGTAGGTCTCGTTGGATCATACTACGATGGAATTGGTAATCTAACTCTACATCTCTCCTTATTCTATCCAAGATTTTTTGAAAGAACAAATCTATCTCACTCTCTTTTCTCAATCTAGCTTCGATTCTCTATCTCTTCTAATCTTTATAATGCACCTTCTAGAATGAGGTCTGACTACAGAAGTCAATGGCTGCAATTCCCTAATTTCCGGCTAAGTGTCACTTGATACTGAATTTTTCTATTTATTTATTGAAATATTTTATTTCCTTTTCTATACTTCTGGGCCGCGGATGGTCGATTTAAAACTTTCACATCTCGACTTTACTGTTCGTTATTATAAAACTGCCGGCGCTCCAAACCAAGATAAAGTCATTTACAATCCATTTAACTATAAAGATTTCGTAACACATGAAGGTTTATTCCAACTTATTGCTGTTGCTTTATAGATGAAGCATTTTTACTGTTATTATTATATTACTAGTTTTATGCCATCTTAATATTGTTGCTTTTTAAATGAAGCATTTTCATTATTATCATGATTTTATTTATTCTTTAGTTATTAATATGTACATTATGACCTGTCTATACTTAATAAATAATAGCCTATTCCGTTTTGATCTTGAAGACGGAAGAGACGTATCTGAGACTCTGTTTGGTTTTAGTGAGAACAAGAAAGAGGGAAAGGAGTCGATAATACTCTCGTGTGTTAAAGTCTGCTTCAGTGAAATGGAAAACCTTGTCAACATTAAATCTTTTCATTTGTACCCTCTTACTTTTTAAAATAATGTCCTACATTCAGACTTATGTATGTTGTTGTAATATTTTGCTAAAGTCGTTGAACTCAAATATTTAATCCATGGTGGAGAGGAAATTCCACGGCTATTTTATTATAGGGACACTTAAAGGAAAGCTTATTCAATCGTTAACTTCAGAATTAGGATTCATCAGAAAATTCAAATAGCAAAATCGTTAAAGTCTCACAGGTATTTCTAAGCATTGTTATTATTATTAATAGTAGTAGTAGTAATCATTTCAACCCAAGCAAGGCAATAAATCTACTAAGACACAGGAGGTTACTGGGTGTTAAAGAATATAAGAAAAAAGAAAAAACAGTGTTACGGGGCGAGAACATTAAAATAACAAGGATTGAGAAGACAGAAGATAACGATTGATATTGCATTTAAATTTTTAAAGCTCAATATTGACTAGTAAACAAGAACTGGAAGAGAGCTCCACAAGCAAGAAGTGTGAGAAAATAAACTGTTAACGTAGAACAAGCAGTTACATGCCGCCATTTCAACTGAAAAATGATGAGACCTATCCGCCAATCTATTACTGCTCTTAAATTCATAAAGTCTAGTTACCATAGAAGAAAGTTCACCAGATCAGTTACCATAAAAGCATTTATAAAAAAGGCATAGAGAAGCTATGTTACGATGGTTTGAAAGTGACTGAAGCTGAGATGCCAGGACAGGATCAATAACATTACAGATTCTTCTTTGCGATTATTATTATTATTGCTAGTTTTATTCAATCTTATTGCCACATTTTAGATGAAGCATTTTCATTATTATTTGATAGTTTTTCTTAGTATTAACTTTATGATTTTGCCATTATTGTTTTCCCATGGTCAAATGAAAATTTGAAAATGCTAAGAACGTTAAGTGAGAATGATAAAGATTCTTCTAATCTATTTCACCTTTGCCTGTCTTTATTTCATTGGATGTTGCTTGGCATAAAAACTGCTAAACAGTTTATTTGCATAATATTTCTAAAAGATGACACATTTTCTCTTGACTAAATTCGAACATTTATAAGTAAATCTACATTCTTCAGTCATTTTTGTCAATAAAAACTTGATGTGACTGTCTTTCTTTATACTAAGGGTTTGTAACTGTCATCATCATCTTGGGAACTGCTGCTTGTTGATGTCAACTTCCAAGATTCTCCTTGATGCACTTTTTCCATTGGGTTTTATTGATTGGCAGATCTTTCATTTATTAGACAAGAGGATGGGCTTTTTACCAATACCAACCAGACAAAACATTGCAATCGAAAATGCAAGAGGATAAATTCTTTAAACTCATCATAACAACTCCTCGTTGTCTCGTCCACGATGGTTTTGAACTGCTCATAAAAGTCGTGTAAGAAAGCCTTTCAAACGGCATCCAAATAACATCTGGATATTTAATTCTGTTTCTGTAGTAATAGCTTGTCATATGCCACCATCTCTTTACCAAGATATTACCAAGTGGATGTAGTAAGTTAATACCTAGGTACAGATGATTGGCTGTAGAGAAAATACTTAGTAGCAGCAGCCAGCTGTTTTGTAGCAGTGGTTGCTAAATGGCGCCTTTAAAAATTCATGCTTTCAAAAGGAAACTCTCCCTTCCATTTTTTCGCCTGATGCGTAAGAGTATCGACCATACCAATAAGCGCTCCTCTACAGCCAGACATGTAAATAGTACTTTTCATGTTTCAAAAACGTGAATAGTCAGACTCTGCTGTTAAGTCTGCTTTCCCACAGCCAAATTTTTATATTTTTATTCCTATTTTATGTAGTAAATACACCCTAAAAGTATCGGATGGTATAGATACCTCCTCAGTAGATATGCTTCATTGGGTAGATGTTTGACATTGATCATATACCGAAATTATTTCAAGGAATTTAAAAAGGGATTTCTGTTACTAATGATTTTTATGTTCTTGATTTTTTACTTCCTACCAAAAAGCGCGATATTATTTTCCAAACGATAAACTGGATCAATATAGATGAAGCAAATAAAATTGCCAAAAAACAAAATGTGAAAAAGAAACTTCGATATAATTTAATATAAAAACAATATTCATATTTAATTTTGTACTAATCAAGTATCTGCATAAAATTATTTTTTTCATAAATGATTTTTTATTCATATCACTTCATGCAAGGCAATAAAGCCACTAAGATTCAAGAAGTTACTGAATGTGAAAGAATATGAAAAAAATTTTAAAGAAAGAGAACAATAAAAGCTAAAAACACAGAAGTTAACTATTGACATTGCATTTAAATTTGTGAAAATTAAAGGCAATAAAGCCACTAGGACGTACGTGGTAACGGAGTGTTAGAGAATATGAGAAAAACTACTATTAAGGAGAGAGGAAAATAAAAGAACGAGGATTAAGAAGACAGATGATAACGATTGACATTGCATTTAAATTTTTGAAGATCAAAGGCAATAAAGCCACTAAGACACAAAGGGTTACTGCGTGTTAGAGAATATGAGAAAAACTACTATTAAGGAGAGAGGAAAATAAAAGAACAAGAATTAAGAAGACAGAAGATAACGATTGACATTGCATTTAAATTTTTGAAGATCAAAGGCAATAAAGCCACTAAGACGCAAGGGGTTACTGAGTGTTTGAGAATATGAGAAAAACTGCTATTAAGGAGTGAGGAAAATAAAAGAACGAGGATTAAGAAGACAGATGATAACGATTGACATTGCATTTAAATTTTTGAAGATCAAAGGCAATAAAGCCACTAAGACGCAAGGGGTTACTGAGTGTTTGAGAATATGAGAAAAACTGCTATTAAGGAGTGAGGAAAATAAAAGAACGAGGATTAAGAAGACAGATGATAACGATTGACATTGCATTTAAATTTTTGAAGATCAAAGGCAATAAAGCCACTAAGACGCAAGGGGTTACTGAGTGTTTGAGAATATGAGAAAAACTGCTATTAAGGAGAGAGGACAATAAAAGAACAAGAATTAAGAAGACAGAAGATAACGATGAACATTGCATTTACAATTTTGCATTTAAATTTTTGAGGATCTTCAAAAATTTAAATGCAATGTCAATCGTTATCTACTGTCTTCCTGATTAATATTCTATTGTTTTCGCTCCTTAATAATATTTTGTTTTTTCTTATTCTTTCATACTCAGTCACCCATTGTGCCTTAGTCGCTTTATCGTCTTTCTTGGGGTGAAATGATTAAAAACAAACTTTATTTTGTTCGGTCATATTTTGGCATGTTAAGCATTTCCTACCTAAAAGTATTCTAAATTGAATGCTACAAGAAACAATTTAAAATGCAGAAGCAAATCCAAAAAATAAAATCCAAAAATGTCTCAATCCACAAACCAAAACTTACAAATTATAAGAAAATACTTATACAAAATGAATTGACATCATTTTTCATTAATGTTTCCTTTAATGTAGCCATCACAGGAATCCAGGTTGATATTTTTTTCTTCTATATGCTGTGTCTACTTAGGGAGTAGGCGATCATGGCTCTCCACAATTTCCTGTCCTTTGTAGCTCTTAATAAATTGTCTTTTTGTTATTTCTCATAAATCCTGTTCCACCATCCAGTTACTCAAGCTCACTAAACATTTTTATGCATTGTTTTCTTTTGTCCTTCTTGACTTCAATCTGTCCTGTGGGTATCAGAATTTCCAAGCCCTCTTTCCTCATTATGTATCCTTATAAATATAACTGTCTCTTCCTGGTATTTTGTTTATAATTTCTCTAACTTCTTCTTTA
The DNA here is from genome assembly GCA_963932145.1 of Acanthosepion lycidas. Lineage (NCBI taxonomy): Eukaryota > Metazoa > Mollusca > Cephalopoda > Sepiida > Sepiidae > Acanthosepion > Acanthosepion lycidas. Next base: position 1,921,127 of record OZ010606.1, on the reverse strand, counting down.
AGTGCCATATCTCTTCAGAACGTAGGCGATCATGGATCTCCCCAACTTCCTGTCCTTTGTAACTTTTAATAAATATTCTCTCTTTGTCATCTCTCCTAAACCATGTTCCAACATCCATTTGCTGAAACTCATTTGCTGAAACTCATTATGTGTTGTTTTTCCTCTGTCCCTTTTGCCTTCAATCTGTCCTGTGACTATCACATTTTCCAAGCCTTCTTTCCTCACTATGTTTCCTAAAAATTTCAAATGTTTCTTCTTCATGTTAAGTATAAGTTTCTGTTCTGTTTCCATTTTCTGCAAAGCTTTATACTCAAAGTTATCGGCTGTGTCTGTCACCACTGCTGCAAATTGGGGGAGGTTTACTACTATTATAAATGGGGCTCAAAACCCCCCACAGAAGGTAGCGAAGGAGGGTGAGAAGAAGGGACTAAGTGTAAACTACAAGAAGACAGAATGCATGGTCACCAGTAAAAGGATGAGCTCAAAATGCAATTTACAGGTCAGGGACACTAAATCAAGCATGTGCGGTAATTTAAATATCTTGGAAGTGTTCTGACAGAGGATGGTAAGTACGATGCTAAGATCGGAAAACGTATGGGGATGGCCAAAGACATTCCAAAATCTAGCCCGAGTTTTACGAGACAGGAGGATTTCGTCGGTAACAAAGAAAAGAGTACTGAGCTGCTCCGTGACATATGTCCTCCTTTATGGCAGCGAATGTTGGACGGTCTCCTCAAAGGTGAGGGAGACTCAAGGCAGCAGGTGTATGGTTCTACAGAAGGATGCTAAGGATATCATGAACCGAGCATGTGAACAACGATGAGATTTTAGAGAGGATACAAACAAGGAGGAAGCTTATACTTAACATCAGGAAGAGACAACTGAAATTTCTGGGACACGTAATGAGAAAGGATGGCTTGGAAAATCTGATACCCACAAGGTGAATAGAGGGAAAGAGAGAAAAGAGAAAGCAACGCGTAACATACCTAGTGTGCTTAAGCAAGTGGATGACAGGGTCTGGGAGAAGTAGCAAAGGGAGAAAACATATTGAGAACTACAACGGATAGGAGGAAGTGGAGAGCCATGATTGTCTACATCCTGAAGGGACACGGCACATAAAGAAAAAAGAAATAAAAGAAAATGTGTAAAAAGTTAATGTAACTTTAACTATCTAAGCCCAAAGTGTAATCTTCCTGATTAATGCTGAAACAGAATTATGAGGAAAAAACATGTAGCAGAAAACACAAGAGTTTATTGGTTTGAGATGTTATTTCTTTTTATGTAATTATGTTGATAATAAATTTCATATCATTTTAATACCAGTTTCATTATTCTATCTGCTCTAAAAATTGTTTTATAGGATTGGAGACCTTACTTATCAAATCAGCCCATGTCATTTTGAAGAGAAATAAATTGACTTCATTTTGATACCAGTTTCATTATTCTATCTGGTCTAAAACTTGTTTTATAGGATTGGAGACCTTACTTATCAAATCAGCCCATGTCATTTTGAAGAGAAATAAATTGACTTCATTTTGATACCAGTTTCATTATTCTATCTGGTCTAAAACTCGTTTTATAGGATTGGAGACGTTACTTATCAATCAGCCCATGTCATTTTGAAGAGAAATAAATTAACTTCATTTTGATACCAGTTTCATAATTCTATCTGGTCTAAAACGTGTTTTATAGGATTGGATACATTGCTTATCAAATCAGCCCATGTTATTTAGAAGAGAAATAAATTGACTTCATTTTGATACGAGTTTCATTATTCTATCTGGTCTAAAACTCGTTTTATAGGATTGGAGACCTTACTTATCAAATCAGCCCATGTCATTTTGAAGAGAAATAAATTAACTTCATTTTGATACCAGTTTCATAATTCTATCTGGTCTAAAACGTGTTTTATAGGATTGGATACATTGCTTATCAAATCAGCCCATGTTATTTAGAAGAGAAATAAATTGACTTCATTTTGATACGAGTTTCATTATTCTATCTGGTCTAAAACTTGTTTTATAGGATTGGAGACATTACTTATCAATCAGCCCATGTCATTTTGAAGAGAAATAAATTAACTTCATTTTGATACCAGTTTCATAATTCTATCTGGTCTAAAACGTGTTTTATAGGATTGGATACATTGCTTATCAAATCAGCCCATGTTATTTAGAAGAGAAATAAATTGACTTCATTTTGATACGAGTTTCATTATTCTATCTGGTCTAAAACTCGTTTTATAGGATTGGAGACGTTACTTATCAATCAGCCCATGTCATTTTGAAGAGAAATAAATTAACTTCATTTTGATACCAGTTTCATAATTCTATCTGGTCTAAAACGTGTTTTATAGGATTGGATACATTGCTTATCAAATCAGCCCATGTTATTTAGAAGAGAAATAAATTGACTTCATTTTGATACGAGTTTCATTATTCTATCTGGTCTAAAACTCGTTTTATAGGATTGGAGACCTTACTTATCAAATCAGCCCATGTCATTTTGAAGAGAAATAAATTAACTTCATTTTGATACCAGTTTCATAATTCTATCTGGTCTAAAACGTGTTTTATAGGATTGGATACATTGCTTATCAAATCAGCCCATGTTATTTAGAAGAGAAATAAATTGACTTCATTTTGATACGAGTTTCATTATTCTATCTGGTCTAAAACGTGTTTTATAGGATTGGAGACCTTACTTATCAAATCAGCCCATGTCATTTTGAAGAGAAATAAATTAACTTCATTTTGATACCAGTTTCATTATTTGATCTGGTCTACAACTTGTTTTATATGATTATCAATTTTATCAAACAACCCTTGTGTTCCCATAAATTTGAAGAGATGCAATGAATTGAAATCTTACAAGACTAACAGATGTTACACTTGACCTGAATGGTCTTTATCAAATGAAATTTACACTTAATTGTATCACTGGAATCAATTACTTCAATTAGCATTTGTATATACGATGACTATTTTGATTGTGTTTGCCTACTTTGTTTATCCATTCCATGCATTTACAAAAATTGTATATATATATACATATATATATATATATATTGATCATTTAACTTTCCAATAAGACTTAATGAAATATTTATGCTAACAGAAAAAAGAGATTATAAAATCGCAGAGGTGACTTCTTGAAAAGCAAAATCTTCTAAAAGCTTTGTGAACTTCCATTATGCAGGGGAAGCGGCAATGAAGAGTTATTCCCCTTTATAATGCTTGACTTTATAAATTGTTCATTTGTCAATGTAATTTTGCCAAATTCCTCATTTGACCAAATCTAGCGTCTCTGCTTTCTTTGAGAGATTTTCTTGGGCGAAAGGAAAAACTGAGAATTTCCAGAATGCAAACTTCTTGAACTGATCGGTTGTGACAGGAGCAACGAAGAATGGAGAAAGTTTTTTTCAGTAAAAATCTAGATTTTTATTATGGATATTCAAGTCATATTTTTTTTTTTTTTTTTTTTGTTATTGAGGCTTCTTACAGTTCCTTTGTGCCTAGGGCCCTAATGCCTAAAAAAAATTATGCTAATGTGGTTTCTGAATCTATCACAGGTGTATCTTCTCCAATTAACCTTTTTGCTGTCATAGAGAAAGTAACTATAGAAGATTGATTTGTTTAATAGCTCTTCAACCACTAAATAAACAATGCCAGATTTAAATGAGCTGCAACACACGGGCTTCAAGAATGAAGGGACCACCTCATAATTTAAAAAAAAAAATAGATATAACAGAGATGTGTTTATTTTCAGAATTAATGGGACTACTTTGAAATAATTTGAAACAATTCAGACCAAAAATTATCTAAATATTTGTTTTTTTATAGACACAAGTAGCGAACATACATAATGGAGGAACCTCCATTAGCCTAAGGGCCTGTACATAAGGGTTAATTAAAGCTGAGTAAAGGCTTTGAATTATGATTGTTTTAGGTATAGCTTGATGTTATATGTAGGTTAGTGATAGTTTTGTGTACAAGTTGAGTTATTTGTGATAACCAGCCGTCGGCCCATGGTCAACTCCCAGCCGCGGGGCGAAACTGTAATGTTTCTTCTACCGGCGTTTTGGGGTTGATTCTTTGTGGCCGCCACCAGCCTCGTGTTCAATCAGTGGCCATCACTACTCGGCGAAATGCCCTGGTCATAATACCAATATGGGACACTGTCCCGTCCAAGGTTGAATTCTGGTCATCGATGTTAACAGCTTCACCAGCTATACCGGTTCAATACCAGCTCTATCGTTCTCAGCTCACTTGCAAAGTCTGGCTACTGGAGTAACTGCTTCGATCTCAAGTCTAACCTACTCACATTGTGATTTTGATCTTAGGTAGAGGAGATCAATCAGGCGTCGGGCTGTAGTGTAAGCTGAGTCCAGGCTGAATGTGGTATCGCACAAGCGCAAAGAAAAAATAAATAAAAGAAAAACCCAAGAGGTTCAAGTATGTTGAGAAATAACAAATTAACCTTATCCTTCTATTATATACAGGAGTGTGTTTTTCTTCCAGCCTGTTTTCTACGAAATGTGACACTTCTATCAGGTCATCCCATAAGTTCTGTCCGAAATTGAATAAAGAAAACAAGTGACCAAATGTTACATTTAATTACAGATTCAATCAACAATGTATTTTCCCTGATTATCTATGACTTCCTTCCATCTATTAACAAGCTTACTAATTCCATTACTGTAAAATTCTTTTGGCTTTGATTCGAAGAACTCACAAATGTCAGTTTTAACCTCTTCCTGTGTTACAAAAGCTGTTTCTTCCAAATGATTCTGTAAGCTACGAAACAAATGGTAGTCTGAAGGAGCAAGATCGGGAGAATAAGGTGGATGAGGAATTTTCTCTCAACCAAGTTTTTCGATCTTTTGTGACGTGATTCTTGCTGTGTGGGGTCGTGCAGTGTCCTGATGAAATATCACCTCTTTTCGATTCACTAGAGCAGGTCTTTTTTTCCTCAAAGCTTGGTTCAAACGCTCTAATTGCTGACAGTATATTTGAGCATTAATTGTTGCAGTAGGTGGTAAGAATTCAAAGTGGATTATTCCTTGGCGATCCCACCAGATTGAAAGAAGAACCTTTTGCCCATCAAGTTCCCTTCTCAGCTGTGGCTGGGGTCTTTTCCCTTTACCAAGCCACTGTCTACGACGCTTAACATTTCGATAAAAGATCCATTTTTCGTTGCTAGTCACAAGTCTATCCAAAAAAGGTGAAACAAGTTGGCGAGAATGGAGAGAAGAGCAGATGTCAACTCGGGATTTGAGGTTGTTTTCAGACAATTCACGAGGCACCCATTTTTCAAGTTAAGGAACTTTTCCAAGCTGTTGAAGATGACGATAAACAGTTGTATGGTTTGAACTGAGAACCACTGCCAATTCCTGATAAAGCAGGATTTTATTCAAGGTCTGCTTCAAGAAGCTTTTCATCAAACTCAACTGGACGTCCGGTTCGATCTTCATCTTCAAGAGTGAAATCTCCACCTCTGAATTTTGCAATCCCTCTTCTGCAAGTTCTTTCATTCACACATCCTCTCCATAAACTGAGTGAATGTTTCTAGCCGCTTCGGCTGCTGAGTTTCCTTTCTTGAACTCATAAAGCATTATGTGCCTAAAATGATTCTTGGGTACTTCCATGTTAACAGGGTTTTAATCAAACAAAATTTAATTTTATTGTTCTCTGAAATAAAATTTGATCAGTTTGAATGCATCTAAACATAAAATAATATTCAGCTCCATTAGACATTATAAAATACTCTTTAAATTTCGTTCATTTTAACAAAAAGTTAAAATTCGGACAGAACTTATGCGATAACCTGAAATGTTTCAAGCAAGTTGCTATCTTAAATCAACTGATTTAGTTCTTAGGTGTTGGTTTGGCTTCGTTCGTCACTATAACTTGCTATTGGTAGATTAGGCGAAGTCGGAGGTTGTGGAATCTCTCGGTCAGCTTCTACCAGGAAACACTCTGGTTAAGCTCTGACTCTAACTCCAAAACCAACTCAACTGCGACTGCATCTCAAAACTCTCTGAATGACCTGAGGACATTCGTTTATATGGGTACTGACCAAAACCCGGTGTAGGCCCAGACGCTTTCTGGGGCTCTCGGTAAATCTTAATTTCTAACAAGAAATCTCTTTGTTGTCAGGCCAGGAAATTTGATTACTTCCCATTTTTGGAAAATTGACCACTTTCCATTTCAGGGGCAGGGGTCTCCATCGTCCATGAGAGAAGGTCGGAGGAGAGCTACCCTCCTAGACTCTTTCTCTCTCACATTGATATCTCATACCAATCCCTTCAGTGGGTGTTAATAACTTCTGCGTCTATCACCATTGCTACCATTTGACAAATGGTATCCCGGCCGTGTGGGTGTGGCTAAACTGGCCTCCTTAAAATTATAATCTAGAATTTTTGTTTACAAAATTCTCCTTTTTCCCATCGGCCAAATTTTTTACGAATTCCATATTGCCAATTAAATTTCTATCATATCTTTTGGCCACCCAGAATTCACTTAGCCAGCACTCTCTACTGACTCCGTCAATCACTGTCAAAGTTTGCCATCTGGTCCCTTCGTGAAGTTAGCTTTATAATGGAATCCTTGGCTTGTTGAGAAAGTAAATTCTTTTATCTCGCCAAATCTCAATTCTCCACTTTATTTTCTGTCTCATGCCAAAATTTTACAAACGACATATTGCTATTCAACGTTTCAGCATCTGATAGGGTAAATAATAACAATCTTCTCACCTATGTCGAGACAATGCCAACATTTTATAAATGCCACATTGCTATTCCTCGCCGGTGGCAAAGAAAAAAAAATAAACGATATTTTGGAAAGATAATTAACATTGATTCTCCCAGCCTGTATCAGCGATCGTCTCAAGCCGAAATTTTTATGACCGCCATGGTCTTGGCCGATATCTTAATATTTTCCTTTCTTCCCATCTCCCTCAGCAAGACATTAATCAACCTGACAAAACCTCACATATGGCTTTTTCCATGGGTTTACTGTCTTTTGTGAAAAGTATCTTTTTCGTAAATAAAATAAAATCTTTTTTAGCATCGATCAGTCTATCTTCTCCTGCTTGTGTGACATGGTGCAGAATCCTAGAGTTCAGACATCGGGTATTCTAGCAGTCACCATCCACACCCTGGGTAGCACTACCTCCTCAAAGCACTTGATGTAGGCCTCTTTGTTGAGTCTGAGACCATGTCGGAAGATGAATGGAGGCATAATGTCGCTTCAAGCACCATCATGCTCACTATTAGACTCATCCAACTCTTTCCGAATCCTCTGATCACTCAGATTGACACCCAAACACACTGAAATATTTGTATTGGAGCAGAGCAACATGCCATTTCCAAATTTCTGGCAGGGTAAATTCCATCGTGCTACTCTTTTTCTCAAAGACGGTGCCAAACTGAGTGCACTTGTCAGAACCAAAAAAAATTAATGAACATGGATGAAATTAAAAATATAAAATGGCGAGAATTTACCCACATTGTGTGTGTGTGTATATATATATATATATATATATATATATATATATATATATATATATATATATTGTATATATATATATATTATTATTTTTTTTAATTTGCAACTTTTTCTGTTTTATATATATATATATATGTATTTATATATATATATGTGTATATATATATATATGTATTGTATATTTCTATATATATTGTACATTTTCTATATATATATATATATATATATTGTGCATTGTATATATATATATATATATATTGTATATATATATATATTGTATATATATATTTATATTGTATATATATATATTGTATATATATATATTGTATATATATATATTGTATATATATATATATATATATATATTATATATATTGTATATATATATATATATTGTATATATAATATATATTGCATATATATATATTATATATATTGCATATATATATTATATATATATATTATATATATTGCATATATATATATTATATATATTGCATATATATATTATATATATATTATATATATATATATTACATATATTGCATATATATATTGTATATATATATATTATATATATATATATTGTATATATATATATTATATATATATATTGTATATATATATATTATATATATATATTGTATATATATATATATATTATATATATTGCATATATATATTATATATATATTGTATCATATATTGTATATATATATATCATATATATATATATTATATCTATATTGTTTATATATATATTATTTATATATTATATATATATATATTATATATATTGCATATATATATTATATATATATTGTATATATATATATCATATATTGTATATATATATATCATATATTGTTTATATATATATTGTTTATATATTATATATATATATATATATATATATATATAATTTCAGCATTAAAACTTTTGAGATATTCACATTTCTTGGATTAACAGTCTCTTCTGATAGAAAAATGGAGAGAGAAAACCAATTCAAAATAACCTAAGCCAGCACAGTATTTAGTAATCTTAAACATAGTTTAAGGAACACCAAAAATGTGTCTCTCCGAGTAAGGATCGGCATATGCAGATCAGTTATTCCCTCAACCTTTCTCTATGGTGCTAAAACTTGTACCCTGTACCACAAGCACATAAATCAACTTCACATCTTTCTCGTGTGCTGTCTTCTTGCCGTATGTAATATAAAATGAAATGACAAGGTCAAGAATAGTGCAATAATGAAGAAATGTAACATCACAGTCATTGAAATCATTCTAGAAAAGATACAACTTAGGTGGGCTGGTCATGTGAGAATGGATGAGCATAGACTTCCAAAAAAGGTACTGTATGGACATCTACCAAACTCCAAATGTTCAATCTGATGTTCACTCTTACACTATAAGGACAAATTGAAAGACAACTTGAAATGTCTTAACTTTGATCTGAAAACCTGGGAAGCCTATGCATCAAACCGAAAGGAGTGGTGTAAAACATGTTTCATTAAGTTAAAAGGTTTTGAAGTCAGTAGACTGAAGAACCATGATCAGATATCAAAATCCTACTTTAACAAATTTCATCTGTCAGTGTGCCTTCATCTCCCGCAGCAAGGCTGGGCTTGTATCACACTTAAGAAAGTACAAATAGAATATATCTTTTCAATACCTGATTTTTTCCACAATAGGCCCTGCTAGCATGTATAAGTGTAAACCAAAAGGCACCATCCACTGATGACCCTCATTCATCGTTCACGATAGGAGATCCCACTATATATATATATATATATATATATATATATATATACATAGATAGATAATATTAGTTGTAAATATACACATATATATGTAAAATACACAGGTGTATATACACACATGTATATATTTTGAATAAAAAATTCCAAGAGGATAGAATCCAGGTAGAACTCAATGTCCAGGACACAGTAATGATATAATAAAAAGGCTTAAACACTAATATTCCATGGTCATAATTTATTCCATTGGAATCGTAAATATGTATATGGGTGTATATGTACGTATATATGTATGTATGTATAGCCAGACGGATAGATACAGGGATACATTATTTATTTGTTTAAATGGGTGTATGTAATTGTATAGAAATGTAGGGTTTTAGGTATATATGTTTAAGTGTATGTATGCGTATGTTAGTATGTATATATGTGGGTAAATGTGTAAGGACTGGATGCATATGGATGTATGTGTGTATGTATCTTTGTATGTATATATATATATATATATATTTGTGTGTGTATGTATATATGTGTGCATGTGTATGTATTTATGTATACGTATGTGGAAAAAATGTGTGTATATGGGTATAGGTGGATATATATGTGTGTATATATATATATATGTGTGTGTGTGTGTATATATATATATATATGTGTGTGTGTGTATGTATATGCATATATATATATATGTGTGTGTGTATACGTGTATATATATATATATGTGTGTATGTATGTGTATGTGTATATATGAAGGTGTAATTATTTGTATGTTATATGCCCGGTACTTATTAGAAAGCGCTTAGTATCAGAGATAGAGCTAAGATTGAATCAGATATATGTATATGTGTGTGTGTATGTATGTGTGTATTTGTGTGGATATATGTGTATATGTGTACATGGGTATATGTATGTGTGTATGTAGGTACACGGCGATGTGTATGTATATACGTGTATAAGTTATTGTGTATGTGTGTATTCGCATGTGTTTTGAACATAAAAATATAGGTCCTTGCTAGATTAGATAATCGTCATATTTATTCCTTATATGTTTATATTTGATTTGTAACCTGTAGTCGATATTATTTTTGTCAAATTTTCTTAATTACACAGCGGCCCTTTCAGTAAATGTCCTCCAATTTTAATTTCCCCCGCCCCATCTTTCTCCCCCACCACTTCTTTCCTTTTCTCTCCCTCCTTCTTATTCTGATCTTTATCATTAGATCGTCTATGGTGTGTGTATGTCACCACGAAATGTATCTTTAATGTATTAGACATCCGACAACATTCATATTTCCCCCTTCCACTCACCTCTAGTTTTAAAAAAACCCTCTCTATTAAGTTTTAATCTCTCACCTTCCCTCGTATGTTACCCCTCTCTTTAGCACTAACATTCGTCCCACACTCTCATACTTACTCTCTCTAAATTCTATTTTTATTTCCGGAGTTGTTCTTTTCTGTTTTCTTTTTGAATTTGTAGGTCTGATGAATTGGATCCGGTGGAATAAATTATGAACATGGAATATTAGTGTTTAATCCTTTTTATTATATATATATATATATATATATATATATATATATATGTATATATATGTGTGTGTGTGTGTGTGTGAAAAGTGTGTGTATATAAATATAAATAAATATATATATGTATAATTATTTATATATTATATTATATGCGCGGTACTTATTAGAAAGCACTCAATATCAGGGATAGAGCTAACATATCCAATGAAATATATATTAGGTTGGTGCAAAAATAATGACGTAATAATGTCGTTTTTTGACGTTAAAAAATACGTCAAAAAACGACATTATTACGTCATTATTTTTGCACCAACCTAATATATATATATATATATATAAAAAATAAAATAAATCCTAAAGAGCCAGGAACAACCTATATAGGTTTCACCTGAATGGATTCTCAGGGTAACCTGGCTAAAAAGGAAATGACATGGAACAATATTTTTTGATAATCATGTAACATGGTTTTATGCTTTTTAGCATAAAACCATGTTACAAAAGAAGAAAAAAAAATCCAATAATCAGGATTTCTTATGCCTGCACCTATTTAAGATTTCAGATCTTTGGTTTAATAAATTCTTTGATTTATCAAAGGTGGCTATTGCTAACTTTTCCTCCATACATAAGCAATATTTCTTACCTGTTTTATACTTATGGTACTTTTTTATTATTATTATTTCCCATTTTAAAATAGGATCAGTTCAATCTTCCTGTTTAATATTCCATATATATGTAGACAGACTAGTGCTGTGTTTGTAATTTTCATGCTTAAAGCTACTTATGATTATAGTGACGCTTTTTGAAATTACCTTCGGTGGTAAAATTTAATGTTCTTATTACCATTATGAGGTTTGTTTATATGCATTTCAACCTCATTCTTGTTGGTACCTACCTTTAAATGGGAAGGAATTCTTATTCCTGCAGTTACATTTAGGTGGAGTTGGAGTGTGCTTTGTTTATGATTTTGTACTCTTATATTTATTAATTAAGTTAGCCATATTAGGTATACAACTATAACTTAATTTAACATAATTTTTATTGAAAATTTTATTCAATACGTTGGACAAGTGGTGGGGAATTCTTTTTTAGTAATTCAAAAAATATTTTAACTATTTTAGTTGTAAGCTAAATTATATGAGGAGGTGGGTAAACCATATCTTTCTAACCCTATTTTTCCTTGTGTGTTAGGGGAATTATAAGTATTAATATATGTCAATTTAATTTTATGTCCACTATTTTCCAAGGCCTTTTTATAATCTTTATTTTGATTAAAAATATTAGCACTGGATGAATTAGTAGACAATCTAAAACTAATTCCATTGGGTGTTTTAAAATGTGCTTTGGGTGGTTTGAATCTACACAGATGTAATGTGGCAGTTGTTGTTTAACCTAAATGGAAAAATTTTGCCATTACTTAAGTTGAGTGTAATGTCGAAATGGTCTGTTACTTTTAGGTTTGTTTGTATCTCTAATTTAAATCCAAATTTTTTTGAACAACCAGTGCAATTTTTTACAGATTATATCACCTTTTCTGGGGGTACATTTATCTACTATAATTAAACCATGTAGACCATGGTTACTTGGCTCGATAAACCCATTCAAATTATTTATTAGGTTGGTGCAAAAATAATGACGTAATAATGTCGTTTTTTGACGTTAAACAATACGTCAAAAAACGACATTATTGCGTCATTATTTTTGCACCAACCTAATAATAGGAGGCATCCTACTAATTCACATAGTTCAGCTCCATCATATGCCCCCATAGGATTGTCAAATTTGCTGCTATCTCCTTTCTTAATCTGTAACAAATCATTATGGAGTAATAACTTGCAGCAATGTAACGTCAATTTTATCATTAGATATTGAAATATACTCCTTAGCTACGTTTAATGCTTCCTTAACCGTTTTTTTCTGTAATGGACGAGTAGAATTCTTTTCTCCGAGTATTATTAGTATAATATATATATATATATATATATATATATATATATATATATATATATATATATGAGAACAAATGGAGTATGTAACATTTAATTTAAAAGAGGACTCAATACAGAGTAGAGCTAGATATTATTTATTTAAGAATATTAAAACAAAACCTGTTAAAAATGGCTACGCAATTACAATCATGTTTCAACACCATAAATGTATCTGTGTGATATTAAACTACTGGCAAGCGAAAGAATAATTTAATTTCAAAAGTAGAATACTTTAAATCGAATGTGATTTATGCTAAATTCAAACCCACTAGAATTTTTTTTAATATAGGTCATGACACAAAGTTGTCTGCATACAAAAACTAGACAATTTCTTTATGGACACATACAATTTGTTACATTTTCTAAGATTTATTGAAGTCTAACATTCAATTTTCCAAATAAGTAAAAGCTAAATGAGTAGTGAGGTAATCTGACAATGTTCATTCAACTTCTTACATAAAATTTTATAGTTGGTCCCTCCGCTAATTTGATATATATATGGTTTAAAATGAATTTTTAAAAATAAAAATCTTTCTTGAAGCTTCCATTTTAGCTTTAATTGAAAACTAAAGGATTTAAAATTTACTGTTTCTAGCAAATAAAATTCTCTGTGATGTATTTCAAACAGAAATGATTCTGATTGGAATTGATTTTTTTCCTGTAAAATTGATCAAAACAGCAACTTTAATAGATTTGTAAACAAAAGTTAATTCTTGGTTTTAAAAATCTTGCAAAAATAAAATACATATTTCTGAAACATTATTTGATGAAAATTATCAAATTTAAAGTTGAATTAATGTGATTTGAAAGAAATATTACTTATAGCATAAAATGTTATATACAAACATTTCTTAACTATGGGTGCTTGTTTTCCTGATGTTAATTTATTGATAGTGAATTGAGTCAAACATGTTCATAGTTATGTATGGTGGAGCAGATAATTAAGTTTGAGGGATTATCATTTTCACTGAAAATGGGAATAACCCTTAAAACGTGAGCTTTTAATGACAGATTTATCAGTTTGTACATCCATACTTCAGAAATTTTGCATGTAATCACAAATACAAAAACAAATTGAAATTCCTTTAAAAATATTTAGTATTCTCAGATTGTAATAAGCTTTATTTTGAGATTTAAAACCTTTATAAGTTATTTAATTTAAAATTGTAAAAAAAATGAAATATCATGTAAAAATTCATTTTTTGTCAAAATTGTTTTTCTTCAGACAATATTGTCTTTAATATAATTATTCATAAAAGCAATTAAAAGCTTCTTTAATTAAATGTCTTTGTTTTATTATGTCTTTTTAGTTTTTTGATTCAGAAGAGATTTTCAGTAACATGGTCCAATTTTGCAAAAAATTTAAATTCTTCAAAGAATTCTGCTTTTAACTAATATAGTCACCAAAAATTATCATGTTGAATTAAGTTTTCATAAAATTCAGGGGATGAAACACATGTAAAAAAGAAAAATATATTTTTACCAAAAAAAAAAAAAAATTTAATTCATTTGTGAATAAGTCCTGAAAATTGCATTAAAATCTTACAATTATTTGATTTTTGCAAGGAAAAAAAAAAAAAAAAGATGAAAAATTATTGCTATGCTAAAAGTTACTACAGCCGCTGATGCGAAAAAAAACAAGACTTTTAATCAAAATTTTGAATGTTCTAAAAAGGAGTAAAAAAAATTAAATAAATTAATCAAAAAATACTTTAACCCTGCCTATTAATAATAAAGATTTTGGTGATAAAACAAGGTTTTCATCACGGTATGCTGATTTTTTTAATATTTTTGGTATATATATATATATATATGGAGGAATGATGTATGTTGGACTTCATTGGATAAAGTCCAAAGGAGCAAAATACGTAACACGCAATTTTTTTCCACTTTGTCATACATCTTTCCTTCAAAACTATTCTTGATGCATAAATTTATATCTTTATCCCATATATATATACCCATACACACACAAGGTGGTATCAAAAAATTTCTGGACTAGTTCTGAAGAGCCAACACACGGTTGCATGCATAATGAGTGGTAGCAGTAATTTTCATGTGCCAAGTGACATTGCTGTGCTCACTTTGCAAGTTGTGAAATTTGTTTTTGTAATCATGTGTATGCTGTAGCCTGTCCAGAGCATGCTCATTGTTTTGGTTTTTTTTGACATCGGCGATATTGTGCATTGAGAATTTGTCCCCTAGGGCCAGACTGTCAACTGAAGAGTTCTACTTCAATGTTTTGAAGCATTGAGGGATGATGTTCAGCAAAATTGACTGAGTTTGTGGAGCACTAAGAAAGGGATTCTTCATAACAATGCACTGTCACCAAGCTCTCCTCACTTGTGAGTTTCTAGCCAACATTGTACCATTTCCAACGTATTAACAAGACTTCTGAAAATACAGCTAAAGAGTCACCGTTTTAACTGTTGTTGCGATGCAGAATCGCAGAAGGTCCTTGACTCACTTATAGAAAAGGACTTCCAGGCCGAATACTGAAAGTGGCAGGTGGTTGGTATATTGGTTGCACAAAGTGACTGTTTCAAAGATGTTAAAACTTAGGTAAATATAAGAACTTTTTAATACCATCTCATATATATATATATATATATATATATATATATATATATATATGTACAAGCATGTTTGGTTAAATAATCTAGACATATTGTCTATTTTTACTTTAACTCACAAATTCATGGATCAATTTTTTTGTGCTATTACGGAATTGATGAAAGACACCATTATTTCTTTTATTTTGCCAAGTACTTTGATCCTTTTCTGGGGTGAATTGCTAAGACAAAAAATTAATGTAATTGATAGTTGTAAATGCACATAAAACACGCTCCGCTATAGTCAATTTATGTTAATATGTAAGAGAGGTAACTTGGTTTGAATTTTTTATCTTACTTATTATAAAAACGCAGATGGTGTGTGTGTGTGTGTCTGTACGTTTATATATTGGATCGGATTTCCTACATTTTTCAACCGATTTCAACAAAACTTCACAGGACTACGTAAAATTACCTTGCGGTGGTTCTGACAGTGCCAAAAAAATTGGAAAAACACAACTGTTTTTGCATGAAATCAATTTGAAAACACGATTAAGAGGCATCACGAGAATGAAAGGGGGACAACTCATATCGACTTATACTTATTATAAAACCCAGGTTGGTTGTGTGTGTGTGTGTGTGTGTGTGTGTCGTTTATATATGGGATCGGATTTCCTACGTTTTTCAACCAATTTCAACAAAACTTCACTTTTTTTTTGGCAGGTAGTGTTTCTTATTGTCTTGCACACTTTTTTCTTTATTTTTACATTCAGAATGCTTTAAAAATTCCATTTACAAGATAATTGTTTATAATAAAATTCTATTCAATCGGTAGACTCATAACGATTGAAAACAATGTTTTTGTTTGAGTTTGGGTTTGACCAATTCGAAAAAAAAAAAAAACAAAACAAAAAAAACAAACTAATTAAGACATGCGTGTCTGTCAACCTTAAACAATAAACTTTGTCAATTTTATTTTTCAGTCTTTATGATGGTCGATACTTGATCTATCTCTTACTGTTACATCCCCGGGCAATGCCAGGCTCTACTGCTAGTTATTAATATTTTAAAAATACTCAACCTGTAATTTCTTCAAAACATTTTTTTTTTTTTGACAATTTATGCATCCCAAAACCTTCTTTTATAGGCATTTAAAAACATTGTCGCTACAGTCATAATTAATTTTATTTAGTGCTGGTTTCATTTTTTTATACAGAGCACTTTCACTCAGAAAACATGTTAGTCTGCCTAGCCTATGTGAAATGCTTATTAGAAAAGATACAAAGGATCTCTGGTTCATATAATATCAGAACAATTCTCTGGAGTAGTTGAACACCATATAAACATCTCTTCTGAGTAAGATCATGATTAAGTGTGTACGCTAACCTATGCATCTGTGGCAAGAAATATAAAGGAGAACCAGGCTGATCCCTTAAGATAAAACGGCAGGAACACCATAAGGCCGTAAAACGAAGGGAAATAAAATCAGGCATAGCTGACCATATATGGAGAGAAAAGAGAGATCACCAACCTCTGTGGGATAAAGTTGAAATAATAGACAGAGTACATGATTGGAAAATACAAAAACTTAAGGAATCAGTGCACATTTTGGGCTACAAAAATCTAAGATAGAAATGAATATATGGGAAGCAGTAATACAGAAAACTAGATGAAAACAATGATTACAAAAATTTGTAATATGAGCTCTGTTAAAAAATGATACTGAGATATTAGGTTTATAAGTCCCCAAAAATTCACTCAGCAATGTCCCTAAGGACACATGGACCAATAGATAAATGCTTTGGATGATTGATCCAAAAGTGACTTGACGTAGAGTTTTGAGTTCAAAACAAAGTTCTCAAGGAAAATTAACTGAGATATCTGAAGGCATGGTACGTGGAATTAGAACAATACATCCTCATGGACTAAACAAAGAGTTCAGTTTGAAATTCCAACAAATGTCACCTGAAGAAGACTAGAGTGTATAATGAAACGTCATTAAAGATGAGGACAACAGTCTGAACAATGTAAATATTTTAATAGTCAGTTGTAGTTATTTTAATTTGTAGCATATATATAAAAACAAAAGCAAATGTTGATAAGATAGCAAGGGTCAGAAAGTACTGCCTGTGGTTTCGGGGATAGTACACACTGGCCGATTCCTGCAGCATTTACACTAGCAAAGAAAATGGTAGAAATCCTATCAAATTAGTTTTCTTCAGTACTAATAAATCAATAATTGATGTCTCAGCAACAAAATGCTTCCAAAATTTCAATAAACAGAAGATTGCAGTTGTTAAAAGAAAAATGCAACAAGTTTACTCCAATATTGAACCAGAAGATAATTAAAACAGTAATTTTTCATCATAAAAGTAATTACTTGCATTATTTACATTATTCGAACTGTTATCCTCATCTTCATTGCCATATTCACAATGTTTCAGTCGTTGTATGCTCTGGCCTTCTTGGAATTTTGAACTGAACCCTTTATTTCGTTCATTGGGTGTTGAGATGTTGAGTGTTTCTGTGTGCGTGTATTGAAATAAGGACAAACACATACGTAGGGAAAAATACTGGTATATCCAAAGAGGTATTTACAACAGAGAGATTAGTAGTCAAATGAACGCAGGTTAGTCAGTAACAATCAGAAAGAGTATAAAGTCCAACTGTATCTTCTGGTAGAGAGACGGAAGTGTCATGGTCACCTGATCTCTCCAGAACTCTATAGAACTGTCCTATTAGTAGTAGAGAGATCAGTCCATTCTGATGAGAAGGTGGGTGCGCCCCAACACTGGGGTAGATTGTTCTAGTTCCACGTGCCATGCCTCAGGTATTACCCTTTAACTCAACTCTCCAAGTTTTGGTTCACCACTGCTGTGGCCTGGTATTGAACTCACAACTCTTTGGGTTTAGTCAATGGATCTAACCAACGTTTTTATCCATGTTTCTGTAGAACTAGAACAATCGATCCTGGTGGACAAAATAAAGGGTTCGGTTTGAAATTCCAATCACCTGAAGAAAGTCAGAGCATACAACAGCCAAAACATTGTGAATAGGCCAATGAAGTTAAGGATAACAGTCCAAATAATGTAAATAATGAAAGTAATCTTAATACCTCATCTCATAGATATATAGATAGATATAAAAGTAATTTTTACAAGTGCAAAAAGTATGGAGAGACAGACAGAGCAAAAAAGATTCTAATATAATAGAAGTAAATAGTTTCACCTGGTGCTTTAAACAGGAGCAGAGGTTTATCCCTTGTTTCCTGTTTAGGATTGGATTTCTGGCACCTGAAAAGTTTTCATTTTCTTTCACTCCTTGCATCTTAGTGGCATTATCACCTTGCATGGGGTGAAGTGATTAAAAGAAAAAAAATTAATTACAGTAAAACTAATACAATTTTTTGCTGATCATTTTCATCAATATTTTTATCTTTAGATGAAACAATATATTCATTAACGCTATAAAAACTGACATATTGAAATTATAACTATAAACAGCAATAAATATAAAAAATATGGATAATCTCGCTGTTTGTTTCATTTTTAAAAAATATTTATTGCTATATGAGGATGGGCTGAAAAGTTCATAGGCTGGCTAGGAAGGAGTGATTGATGGTAGACGATTTAATCTTGCATGAATTAATCTCAACTCTTAACAATTGCATTGCTTCTATCCAGGTACAAAAGTGGGCTGAAAATTTCATAGATTGACTAGGAAAGAGTGATGCTAGAGCCGTGAAATCTTGCATGCTTCTTAATCATAACTGCATTATTTCTCTCCAGATAAGACTTCAAATGTAACTAGTAGCAACTTCTCTTGAAAATTGACAAAATTTGACATTGTTGTGTTATTAAGTACCTGCAGAAAAAGGGTTTAGCTCCCAAGGACATTCATACTATTAGGTTGGTTCAAAAATATTGTCGTTTTCTCACATATGTTACTATGTAAGAAAACGACAATATTTTTGCACCAACCTAAAAGTATTAGGGGATGGCGCTCCAGCTTAACATGGGCAGTTGAATTTAGGAAAGGGAAGGGAGAGTCTTAAAAATGAACCAAGTTCTGAATATACTGCAACTGCCATCACAGAGAACATTGATCATGATCAGCATGTGGTGATGGATGACAGGCAATTGACTATAAATCAACTAGCCAGTGTTGTTAGCAAGTCGTAAGAGATTTGTTAATATTCTGCACAATAAATATGGCATGACGAAGGTTTCCGCTCGGTGGGTGCCATGTTTTTTGACAAATGATCAAAAGTACAATCACAGGAAAATCTGACATTGTTTGAGGCAGATTCAGCTGGTTTCCTAACCCAGGATAAGTGTTGGGTTCATCATGTTGGGCCAAAGACAATCCATGCAGTGTTAACACACCTCCTCCAAAGAAGGCCAGTCATTTGGGAATGGGATAGCTGCAGTTTTTTTTCAGATGCAAAATGTATTGTGTTTATTGACTACTTTCAAAATGGGCACACCATCATTGGGGAATAAAAGCTATCAAGAGCAAAAGCCCTGGAAAACTTGATGAATGGAGTCTTGTTCCATCAAGACAATGCTCCAGCAAACAAGTCCTTGAACTTGTTGTTCACCCTACCTATTCTCTTGATTTGACTATCATCTGTTCTAAACATGAAAAATAGTTTGGCTGGGAATCAGTATTGCAGTGGTGAAGACATTATATCTGCTATTAATGACCTTTTTGACCAATAGGATGAACAGTCTTCTTTAAGTCAGATGTCAGTTATTAGCAAGAAGAGTTGAAATTAACACATCCAAGATTTCCCATTTTTCCAGCATCACTTCTTCATAGTCAGCCTATGAAATTTCCATCCCACACTCATATACATTTATATATTATTCCAAAACGTTTTTTATAGCATTAATAAAGTTTTATATCTGTTTATATAGATGTTTAAATATATTCATTATAATTTCAAAAATTTTGTAAAAACCTAAATGTTTTTTACATGTGTTTTCAGATGAAGTCAATAACTTATATATTTGCCAGGACACTCAAAATTAAAAACTGAAATAATAAAATGGAAAAGCTTCATAGATATAAGCATTCAAACAACTTTTGAAAAAAAAAAAAAAAAAAAAAAAAAAAAGTTTCAAGAAACACAAAATTCATTTCAGTTAAAAAGAAATTTATTTTTTGAAATCTTAAAAACTAAAACTGCAAAGCTGTCAGCTGACATTTTTTAAAAATTCATTTTAGTTTACATTAGAATGCATAAAATCACCAGTAGCAATAATAATAATAAATTGCCAGATGCTACACGAGGTCTGGCTCTCATGGGTTATGGTCTTAACTGATTAGTAACAATATGCCCTTTCAGTACCAACTGGCCATGAGGAAGCATCATGTTCAGGTATAAAAGAGGTCTTATTCATTTATTTGAAGGGCAAGGCAAGTTGGGAAAATTGGAAACCACCTGAACAGACTGGATTACCCAACCCAAATATATTTCTAACTGAACTATTGTGTCATTTAGCTGTGATGCATGTGTCGAGTATACTTTTATCAGACTAAATATCAATTTGTTTGTGTGCCTCTCTCTCAATGATGATAATAATAATAGTTGTGAAAAATGGGATACCTTAAAATTAATCTTATAATTGAAGCACTGGATATGGTGAAGAACAATATAGAAAAGTACAATTTCATTATTAATCCAAAGAAATACCATTTAATATCAGAATTTGGGCAATCAGAATTTATATATTTCCTTGCCTTGTCTTATGCAATAATTTCAGGTAAGGGATGATACTAAACAGAAGGTGAAAATGATGTGAGGATTATAATAATAAATGGAGACTGATCCACTAAGTAATGTTGCTGAGAAAATAAAGAAGAAAGATAAATATCAAAACCTTCCTTGATCAACGATAAAAGAAGCTTCCCCATGGCCATTAACCAATTTATATAAGAGTAGATAAAGATCAAAACAAAATCCATCAATTGATATGTCAAGTGCAAAAGATTAGTCTTACTTCTACTGCATGCATCTTAAGGGAATGTGTCTTTATAAACAAATGAAACATATATATATATATATATATATATATATATATATATTGTGATATCCAAAACTGCCATTATCTGCTTGGCAGACCTAGTTTTCTAATTGAAACTGAAGAAAAAAAAAAAAAAAATCAAAGAATAAAATAAGATATTTCACTTCTGGTCAAATGCACAAACCATTTCCCTGATCTGTTAATACTATCAGTAGCCCAAAGCAAAACCCAGAATGGCTAATACTACCAAACCACAAAATTTCAAACCAAGCAGTGGCATAATTTTTTTTTTTAAACTAATTAAATTATTCTTGAAAAACAACAAGGATTTAAACAAAGACGTTGCTGGAAAACTACCATTCCAAAAATAACAATTTAAGCAATGCATGGATATATATATATATATATATATATATATATATATATATATATAAAAAAAGACAGAACAATGTCTCACATGATTGAATCATAAATTCTCTAAATTTTAATTTTCTAAAAATCAACATGAAAGAGATAAAATACTATTTTAATCCTTAATATCAATGGTAAAATTGTTATGAATTCTTAGCTCAAATGTGTATTCCTCACTGCTGAGCTAAGAATCTCTTTTATTTCTTACTAAGAATATTCTTTAAGAAATACCTTCCCTAAAGCAAATTAAAATATATTTCAACACAACTGTAGTAAAAAGAAATGGATTTTTTCTATAACCAGCATTATGACAATGAAAATAAATAGGAATTTATCATTGATATTGTTTCAGTTTATGAAACTATTTCTAAGTTATAAGATCTAGAAAATTAAAACCATTGCTTTATAAAAGCTTGTGGGGAACTAGGTTGCAGTCTATACTAAGCTAAAGGATAATCTGGCGATGGGCCCTAAAACGCAACCTATAGTACTAGCGTAAAGGATAAACCAGTCTTGGAAGATGTTTGCCAAAACTGATAATGAAGGTTATTGCAGGGACATGTAAATAACTGCCCTGTTAAGGTATACAGACTATAAATGTGCCCAAGTAGTAAAGTGGGGTGGAGGAGATACAATATGCAATACGAATACAATATTAACAACTCCTGCTGGACTGAGGAAATTTTTTGATTGCTGCAACTACAAAATATAATCTAAAAGAGTCATAGGCAGACTGTGATCCACAGACCTCATATAGCTTTCTGAATAACACACCTGAAGAAATTAACATTTCTTAAAATTTGGTTTGTTTTCTTTCATTCTCACTTGCTCACACATAAAATTGATTATGTGCAAGGTAATCTTTAAACTTTTGTTGAAGGTAATGTTTTCTTTGTTAAAACACTGGCAAGTTTCACTAAAGATCAAATTTGCAAATATCTTTTTACTTTTTTTTTTTCAGAAGAAATATATTTTATTTTCAATTGAACAGATTAGTAATTAGTCACAACGTAAGCTTATGCTAATCAAACTATCATCTGTTTTAAGATTATACCAAGTCTTCAGTTTTTTTAATACCCCCCCACTTTTCTCCATTTTCTAAGGCAGACACTTACACATATCCTTTTTTAATGAAAATGGATGAGGCAATTTCAATGAAAATTACCTTGATTTTTTTTTTTAGTAATGAAAGTTTGCCTTATGATGAGCCATATCTGATGAGGTCCACTAGTCAGAAAAGGCTGCCTGTGCCTGATCTAAGACATGACAGAATAGGTAAAAATCTAGATTGGAGACTTTGTAGCATGACAAAAAGTAAAAATGTTGCAATCGTACAGGGCTTTGACATATATAGAATATATGTTGGCATACAAGGTGACTTTTCAACCGTAACAAATCCCTCCAAAGTGTGTGTGTGTGTCGGGTGGGGGGTATCTTATTATACACCAGATATAAAATGTGAACCTTAAATCCTGTGGTTTATGGTAAATTTTTAGCATGAGAGATTTTGATGATAGGCTACTCTGGCTTTGCTATCTACAGAAATATTTCCTACTAAAACAACTTAATTCATATTATCATAATAAAAGTACTCTTACCATATATATATATATATAATATATATATAATATATATATATATATATATAATATATATATATATAATATAATATAATATATATAATATATATATTACATATATATATATAATATAATATATATATACACACACATACATATGGTTACTGAATTTGTTTAATAAATTGGATCAAATACATTTTAAAATACAATCTGGCGTGGGGTTCTTGTATGGTGACTATAGTACAATGTATACATTTTTATTTGAAAATTTGGGAGTTGTTTCATATGCCCAGTCACCTTGTATGCCAGCATACCTGGACAAACTGACCAGATGTAATTAGCAAAGATATTTGCTCAAAACATTTCTGTACAAATGTGTTTAAATAATTCAATATGAAAACCTTGTAATTGAAATCTACAGGATGTGGCACTTAAACATCTCCCTCTATCATTGTTGAGGGAGCAATGGGCATGATGAAGAAAGGCATTGAAAAAACATCTGTGTAACTGGTTACCCTACCTTCCACAAATTCAAAAAACAGTGCTGACTCACATATTACAAAAGGCATTGTCAATGTAATTTCAAATAAAGAGGAAATGTCTACATCTTTTCAACCTTTTATTGCCTATCATTGATTCAGCAATAGGTTGTTTGAAATAGAAATAATAATAATAATAATAATAATGGTGGTGGCAATGAATATAAAGAACATTAAAACTGGGCATCACCTGCAAGGTTATATGCGGCACATTTAACTGTAATGCATGTGTCTGGTATACACTCTCAGACTGGGAATGATCTCAAAGAGCCTAGGAAAAAGAACAGAGTTGGAAATCAGGTGCAAGTGTTGGGACCATCCAGGTGATTGGAATAAGTGCTTGAGTAATGAGAAGACTTGCTGTCATTTAACCTTCAGTGTAAGTCATCAGATACTACAGCGGTGAACAGTCAATAAAATAGCTAAATAAAAAGAGAATAAAAGTGTTCTTGGCTTCTCTTTAAGCAAAAGTGACCAATTAAAAATGAAATGATAAGAAACAAGCCAACGAGCTGAATTCAAGAAACAAAAACACAATGGTTGACGCTTGATGGTAAACTTTGTTGCTGTATTGTGAAAATTGTCAAAGATTGTGGATTCAGAGGTCAGGGGTCGGAGAAAAGTAAAGCGTCCAATGTGACAAATTTGTAAATCAAGTAAATGATAGCACGAGGTTCGGATAGAGAAGCTGACCTAATATTGAAGCGCAAAAATTGCAAGTTTCCTGGTTAATTTCTCTCTTTAGTTTTTTAAATAAAAGAATTTTTGGAGTTTTTAATTTGCCCATTAACTCTTTGAAGTATTGGGGGTTCAATTCCATCCCACCTTTCAAGTTTTGTGATAGCAGTAGATAGATAGCTAGAGATTCTTCGAAAAAAGAAAAAAAAAAAAAACTTCACGGGGACCCAGGGATTTATATTCCATTACACCATTTTTGCTTAGTAATAACACTGATCAATGAATGTCAGAGAACTTTACAGTGTAAGAAAATGTGCTGCTAAGGCATATTTGTGTTTGTTTAACAGTCACAGAGTCTACATGTGGTTTATACTGCAACTATGCTGGGCAGACCATAGTTAGTTTCTGGGAGAAAGCACGTTATCTGGTGTGATCAATAGCCTGAATAAGGCCAGGATGTTTAAACCCTCAATCGCTTCAAAATAGTTATTTATCCAATTTCACAAACAAGGCTTGGGTCAAGGTGTGGTATGACTTTTCAAAAGGTGCTACATGTTAGGATCACCCCCCCCCGGACCATTAACATCATGAAGTCACTTCCTTGACAAATCAACAATGGTGAGATTCAAACATGAGTTTCATGGTAAGAAAGCAAATGTTCTAATCACTCAGCCACATGTCTGTGTGTGTTATATGTCTATGTGTGTGCATACACACAAGCAGGTATCAATAAAGAAAGGTAGCTCACTCAACTTGACAATGGTGGCTGTGTATATGTTACCAAACAAATTGATATAAATTCATTTCTGGCTGAAAGATTGTCATAGCAATGTTAAACATGCTGTTCCATATTTTAATGTCTTTAAAAAAAGAAAAACACGTTTTTGCATACAAAATTTTCTTCGAACAAAGTTTATTTTTCAGCCATCAACAAAGTTAATTTGATGATCAGTGATACACGTAAAAATCAATTAAAAAAAAAAAAAAAAAAAAAAAAAAAATGAAAAAAAAAAAATTTCTTTTTTTTGTCAGGGGAGTGTCGTTAAATTATTTGGCAAACCTCCAGCTTATGCTTATGGAGATATCTCTTTTGAGCAAAAGCACGGCCACACTTCTCACAAAAGAAATTTTTCGTTTTCACTGTGTGAATAAGCATGTGAGACCTCAGATTCGACTTATCTGCAAAAGCACGGTCACAGGAATAATGTGTGCACTTATATGGCCTCTCGCCAGTATGGGTCCGCATATGACCCTTGAGTAACCACGAACGAGAAAACATACGACCACAAACCATGCACTTGTTTTTCATGTCGGAATAGGTACAATTATGTGCTATCAGTGCAGACAGGTGACAAAAGGTGCGTTTGCATCGCAGGCATTTCTGGCCACTGGCATCTTCAGTGTACATGTCAGCATATGAGGTCGAGGATTGAGGGTTGATGTTTTGTGTTAGCGGCTCAGCATCCTTAAGCGAGAAAGTATCCAAAGTTGATTTCTTATTTTTCTTTTGCCGGCCACACTTGCCCCGATTGGAAGAGTTGGCTTGAAGATGTTGCTTGTTAAAGGCCGATTCCCAAATCAGCCTCTCGAATGGTTTTAAGAAATCATCTTCTGACCGCAGAACTTCACCTCCAACAGGGTAACCCAATGCTGGAAAAAGGCAGTGGGTCATGTTGCTGTAATACCCGTTTGACATTTTCCCTCCAAATGTCAATTCGGCGTTGATTTTTGATTGTCTGGAAGATTTGCTATTGTTTCTGTTGAGTCTCCAAGATCTAATTAGTCGGTGGTTCGAACTTAAGGCTTGTGGAGTAAATTCGGGGGAACAAATAGTGTCCTTAAGGGAAACGCTGGATGGTTGCACATTAGAAAACTTGTATATATTGTAGAAACATGTCACAAAGGACATGTTAGAAATGGAGCCATCAAGAAATGGTTGCCGAGTGGACACAGCACCATGTTCTGGGATAAGTTGAGGGCTTGAGTGGATTCCTGCAAGTTTACTTGTTGAAGGAGGTATGTGCTGTTCTCTCTGTTGGCCACGGCGTTTTGTAATCACTCGGCCAGACCTTGTAACCATTACACTTGGATCACAACCTGAAAAAAGGAAAAAGATTCAGTTGTTAAAGTCAATCAGGGGCAGGGAATTATTAACTACAACCTACGTTGTCGTAACATGCACATGAATGCTTTCATCAATGTCATTTATCTAAAAAATATGTTAATTGGTTTTGGAGGTGCACTATTAACCAGAGAATGAACATGTGGACATTTCCAGCCCGATCCACTCACTAAAATTTAACGGAGTGATCAGACTTTTAGGGAACGGTTTCTTGGTCAGGTTGATAATGTTTCAGCACCCTCTCATATAAATACTGATCTGTTAATGTCTTAAGTTGCAATAGAAACAAGAAATTATGATAGAACCAGCAAAATATCTACATGGTACGATGGATAAATTGTCGTAAAAAAAAAAAAAAAAAAAAAAAAAAAAAAAAATAACAGCGCTGTCTCTTTTAAACAGATATATTTACCAAAATTACACAAAAATAAATACTAAAGAGTAAATTTGTTTAATAAAATTGCCATTAGCTTCAACCACATCCTCGAGATGACTTTGGAATCTCCTGCATCTCTTCTCGACCATCTCCTTGTTTAGCCCTTATCATACTGGAGGTGAAAAAAGTTGCCGTAGAATTCTCTCCCTTTGCTGCTCTAGGCACATTATGTTGCCTTGAGACTGTTGCTATAAATAAACACTTTCAACTGTTATTTCCGGTATTTTAAGCTGGAAACTGCCTAATATTGCTTTGGAACAAGGCTAAACTTCCATTTTCCAATGCCATTTTGAATTCTTCTACAATCTACACAACGTGTAACATCAATTAAAACCACATGGATTTTTTTTGTAAACAAAAATGGCTGCATCAAAATCCAACAAAACTTTTATTCAGGAGTTTTTCTTTAATTTGACTCTGATGAGGATTTTCAAGTCTTTACTCAGGTGGATATTGATGGTGAAGTGGATAAAGGTGATAACCATGTGTCACTATGTGGAGGAAAATATCGATGCCCCTATCATCCATGGCTGACTAATTTTATAGAAGCTACTGGTGACCATCACTATACCTAATAGCCTTTCTGAAGGGGAATTATTTTGTCTATTTATAAACAACAAAATAAATTTGTCAATGAGACAAAAAAATATGTTAGTCAAGTAAAGAGTAAACAAATGCTGCTGTCTTTTCGTATGTAAACATGTGGAAGGATGTTACATTTATGACAAAACGAAAGCCTTCTTAACTATTTTGCTTCTTACTGCACCCCAGAACTCCACAAGGAGTTAAAAAAAAGTTGAAGTATGCTAAATTGTTAATGTATTTGCTTTTTTTTATTGTAATTTTTTTGTTTTCAACGTCAAAACATACATACAAAATATTACTTCATTCTTTTATTAGTATACAAAAAATAAAATCTATAAACACAATACAAAGTTATAACAATTTTAAAAAGGTGCTCATGTTTTTTGCACCTTCAGAAAAAAATAAATAAATAAAAAAAATCATGTGGTGGCAGGGGGAATAATTCTAAAAATAAATTAGCATGATAATGGTTAAAGTCGGTGAATGCTGCCATAATCCATGCCTTTAGTTTATCTTTGGTTTTACAAGTAATTTTGTTGGTCTCTCATTCAACTGCACCCCTCACAGAATAATCAAGGAGATTACAGTTTGGGGAAATAGGTAGCCAGATGTAGTAGCAGAAATTGTCAGATAGCCACGACTGAATTCTCCTTCCTTCTTGTGTGGCAAGGCGAGAGTCCCGTTGCCAGATAAAGGCTCTTTCAGCAGCCACCCTCTTAACCCAGGGCAGCAGTAACCCCCTCAAGGCACTTTTATGTAGGCCTCTGTTCTCACCATCAAATTCAGGAGTTCTTTTCTTATCAGAATGAAGAGAGTTAGTTTTCCAAGTTGTCATACCTTCATAATCACCATTAGATTAATCCAACACTTTCTGAGATTGACGCCCCAAAACTCTGAAATGTTCATATTGGAGCTTCCAGTACAGCATAATGTTTCCCAATTTCTGGCAGAGTGAAATGTGTCATGGTGTTCTCTGTTTTGTAGATGGTGCTCAACTCACCCTAGTATACTGTGCAGTTGACAAAATCAAAAACAAACATTGCACATGCGTGAAATTAAAAATATAAAATGATACCAATTTACCGATCGGATCCTATATATATAAAAATATATTTCAATCAGGAATCCCCAGTTCAGAATTTAAGTGTTGCTCTCCAACCCTACTTAATTTTCAAGATGATATTGGCTTTAGTCACACTGGTAAAGAACTGATGATGAAGAAATGATGCACAGTGGACAAAAATATCTCTGAAAACTGATTTCCTATTTTATTATCATAGAATTTGACTTCTCTGGAATAGTGTCAGGGTTTAGGGAGAGTATCACAAACCTCTTTGGAAAGATCTAGTTTCAGTCCAGTTTTCCTGCCCAAAGCAAAGAGAGCCCCCCCCCCCTCCAGCAATTTAACCCACAGCTGGGTGATAACTGATTTATGTCTTTTCCAAGGATATTAGCATAAAATGGACAAAACAGTTAATTTAAAATGGAATTTGGCTTGCCAATTCCACTTTTTGTGGCCACAAACTTTATGCTACCCAAGCAGCCGGCTATTGATATATTCTTCATAACATATGAGACATTTATAAATATATATATATATTATCAGAAGGATATTGTTGTATAAGTTTAGTAGATGTGTGAAAGTTCTTGTAATGTGGTTGTTAGTAAATCTTTCTGGTTTGTGTTTTGTCTTGATGAATAAATTATTTGCAAGTGATAAATCAGTAAAAGGCAATCTTAAACATGAGAATGTGATATTTGTGTAAGTTTTCATTTCTGGAGCTGCTAATTCAATGAGCTCTCCTTGAAAGGGGCCGATGAAAAAAGAGAAAATCTCTAAATTTCCCACCAGTAAGACAGTTTTCTTTTCCCCTTTCTTCTCATGATTGCAACAGATTTATCTAACCCTGAATGAGGCACATCTGAAGCCTAAAGTTCAATGAATATCTTTTAGACTTTATTAACTATTGTGGTTTTATTTTTTTTTTAATATTGAACACTTTGTTTACAAAACATCTGGTTGCCTTTAAAAATGTACTAAACTCCAGTAATTTATTATAAAATATAACTTCAACAAAACTACAACATAAAAAAAACATACATATCACCACCTTTAGTAATCATGTCCACATAAACATGTCAACTACTACGGATTCAATTATGAAAACAGAATATATTTTTAATATTTGTCTACATTTCTGAGATTAGGTATTGTAATTATTTACACTATTTATATTCTTCAGACAGTTGTCCTCATCCTCAAGGATATGTGGCCCAGTGGATAAAAGTGTTGGTTGAATCCAGTAACTTAACCCAAAAGATTCTGAGTTCAATACCTGATGAACAAAAAACCCCCAGAGAATTGAGTTAAAGGGAGATAACTGATACGGAGATGTCTGGAAGAAGCATGGCAAATGAAAGTATAATAATCAACCAGGTGGAGAAAATAAAAGGGTTTAGTTCAAAATTCCAATCACCTGAAAAAAACTAGAACATACAACGACCAAAACATTGTGAATACAACAAAGATGAGGACAACAGTTCGAATAGTGTAAATAATCATATTTTTACTACATCAAAGCTCCCAAGAAAATTTCAGCATTAAATAACCCATAAGTAAACAATTTACTATGTGTTTTATTACACGTGAACAATCTTCCTCTATAAATATAGCAAATGTTAAACACACACATACAGGGGGCTGCAAAAGTAGGTATAAAGTAAGTATTACATCAGTATTATAATAGTGATTCAAGGATTCATTTAATACTAGAAATCATGTTATGGCTTTCTGCAACTCACCACCCAAACCGACACAAAGTCGACTTGTTTCCTCCTTTCTCTTTTGTTATGTAATAGCAGTCACTGAACACAAAGATAATTAGGTCAGACTGATGACCATGGCAACAGATGGAAGCCAAAGCTAATAATGGATTCTCATACACTAGATATGAATGATTAAGCAGGAAAGATCTACAGACCTCAGTTGAATATATATCAAATTCTCATGTCAATTGACTTTTTGAATTGAAAAGAAAGAATGATGATCCCAATTCACATGAAACGCCAACACAGAATTAGACAGAGATGCGTCTTGCGCGGACAATTACTCTTTCACTCGTTACAGTCAAGCACTATGCAGCTTATATTAAGGGCATAGGTGAATGGCAAAATGTGACTGTCACCTAAGAACCGCATATGTGATATACTTAATTGGACAAAGCATCCAAAACATGAATTCTGCACAGCTAAACCTATAACTTACACAGCATTGAATCTTCATAACCAAATGTACAATTTCTGCAGTGACAAAACTAAATGACCGGATAATGAATGTGACATTGAAGTAAGAAGACTAGATCAAAGGACACCACTACCTGAGTGAATGAATGGGTTTGAAATTAAAAGGGACAAAGAGAATCCTAAGAGAAAGGGAGAGAAGGGAAAAGAGAAAATGAAGTTAAGTTTTTGTTTCAATTTTTGCCCTCATAAAATAACATATGCATCTTTCCACACAGTACATATCTTCCCATGCATTCTAATATCTAAATGTTTTTATTGTCTAGTTGTAATTAATCTTGTTTTATTGGCATTTATTTTTGGTCACTGTTGATTATCATTCCAAAATCTTGTATTTGACATTTGCACTGAATCCTTACGAAGCAGTAAACCGGGGCATCTTTTAGAAGGGTTGTTTTGTTTTTATCTTTTTTCAGTAAAAACTTTGTGCTGTGATAATTGGCCATAACATTCATTAAAATCATTTTTAATATTTTCATTTTTTAATAAATAATAACAATAATCAATGTTTTGCAGGTAAAGAAGAGGGGTGCATGAATGACAGGGGAAAACAGTTTGAACATTTCAGGAATTGATGTTTGTATAATCAACACAATACATTTTGTACACAGGTTTTGCTTTTCATTACTGTATACCTACTTTAGCATTCCCCCCTACACAAGGCCTGATCAGAAAGTTTACAAAAGAAATAAAGAAGAACAAAAAAAGGAAATACATGATGTCTAAAATCTAACAAAATAGTGAGTAAAAATAAAAAAGCAGCTGCCAGTCTTGTCTTAATGTTAAATTGAAGTTGGATTTTTTGTAAGGGTAAAATTGTTTTCTAGTAAGTAAGCCAGTACGCCAATCACAAAATAAATTTCTTGTAAACAAGAAAAATGAATGAAGATCTGTTTTTTTTATGAATAAACTTGTTTTTTATTACTTGAATTTTGAAGGAATTCACTTCCTCGGGTCAGAAAAGAAATAACATCTTCCTGGTTGCAGTTTAAAGTATCTTCTAATAGAGTGTACAATTTCAACGATATTGATAAAGCTTGGTCACTTTGATTCTGCGAAACAAAGTAATGTGTAAAATTTAGTCTCAAAAAAGAAAAGAAAAATTTTTTTTCATATTTTCAGCTGTTCAAAGCAAAATACCATTTTAACTCGCTGTAAAAAAAATAAAAAATTATTCAATGAAAAAGCACATACAAATTACATATTTAGAAAAATTACTTTATTTTCTTTCCAGCCATATTGGACTAGAAATACACATGATATTGTGAGCTGAACAGACTAAGTTGCAAATTTATCAATCTCAAATGAAATCAGATATCAACTGGAAATGCTATCATTACACATGAATGGCCTTCTTAGAAAGCAAAAATACTAAATTAAAAACGGAAAAATTGAATCAAAAACCGCAGTATCAAGGAAAGGGGGGCAAGAAAGAGGAAACTGATACAAAAGCATAAATTGCCAAGCTGACCAACTCTAAAATACACTCAGCACAATAGACAATAAAGCACAAAGCAGGCAGATATTGATAATTGCTTACAAATGGTATTTGATATGTCTGCAATATTTGTTCTTTTGGAATCAGTGTAATTAAACTTTTGTCTCAAAAACATGACATTTACTGAAATTGATTAAAAAAATTTATAAAAGGAATATACAAGATTAAATTAAATTTCACATGTCCATACAACCTGAGTTGTTCAAATAGTTTATCTCGTTTAGGGCTTCAATTATAAGTAAATTTTCAAGCCAAATGTTAAGACAAAAAGCTGGTAATTTTGCCTCTATACTGGAATATTTTTCTTTAAATAGGCTGAGATGTTAATTTCTGTCAATTATAAATATAAAAAAAATATTGCATATGGACTCCATAATTTTTCTAAGTAAAAAAAAACAAAACAAAAAACTTACATGTCCCATCAAACTAATTTCAGGATAAGCACTTTACAAAAATTGTATTACATGAAAATTTTTGTACTGCTTTGGAAAATACTAATAATTGTTTAACAATTTCTTCTATCAGATGCTTAATATCAAAAAATGATATGCTTTCTTTCTTTAAAATGCATAATATTTAAAAACAATATGATTTCTTTCTATAAAGTGCTTAATATTTAAAAATATTTGTGACTGAAATAAAACTTCATCAGGTAAAAAAAATTTCAAAGAGATATTTCCAACTTTACATCTTTGTAAATTTTAAAAATAGAATTGTTCTGTAGCCTGCAACTGATCTGACAAGTCACAGAATATTTGCAGGCAAACTAATTCTAAGAAAAAATCTAACAGCAACAGATATTGCTACACTAACCCATAAACATCTCCTGCAGGGAGGTTAATTGCACTTGTCAAGGCAAGAACAACATCTCGTCTGAGTCACTAAAAGATTTTTCATAGATCAAAAATAAATCACAAAGAACAATTCTACCCCAATTTTGGAGGAACGCAAATGATGCTGATGGTCGCATAGTCAGCTGATAGTCGTTCTCCTCTCACAGAGTTGGTATTTAAGAGGAACCAGATTTCTGTGATGAACCTGTGCAAAATTAAACTCAGCTAATCAACTCAACAACACTAATGACAATAAGTAAAGTTGTTTACTCTCATTATTTGTTACTATGGTAATTAATGAACTCTGCACCTCAACACACATCACTGGCACCTGCTCTTTCTTATCTAATCAAGAGATTCTAGCAAAGGTAAGCCAGCAGGTAGAAAAACGAGAGGGAGAGTTAGGGGGAGGGATGGAGAGAGAGAGAGAGAGAGAGTTCTCTGTAGAAGAAAGGTCTTCTTGGTTGGCGGCTTTTTTTAGAATCACTATCAAATATGGATTGCGGCAGAGATAGATGCCAACAGCATCATTCTGGTGACGGCAAAAGAGAGGCTTTCTGTTTGGTAAACCTATCAGTTTGCAAAATATTTGCTGCTGTCAGTCAGTGGAGGTATAAGAAATGCAAAAAGAAAGAAAAAAAAAAAAAAAAAAAAAAAAAAAGGATCCAGGCCAGGTATCAGGAATCAGGTCATATCTGAACACCTGGAGAATTACGTAAATATTAAATTATATTAGTGTCAACAGACAAATATTTAGTGTTCATTTGGCAGGTTCTTACAAACAAGACAGACACAAGGGCATTGTAATCTTTAATCATGGGATGTGAGGTAGTGGATGAGGTCAGAGTAATAAAAAAAAAAAAAAAAAGAGAAATAATGTAATTTTTATTTATTACTACCCTGCATATTACCCACATGTCCTTGTCACTCGAATTTCAGACTTAGATTCCCAGAACACCTCAGGAATTTAACAGTCTATTGACAGAATAGCCATTAGATTCAAGAACCGTTACATCTATAAATCACTAAAGAAATTTACCTGCAGTGATAACTGACATTTTGAAAATGCCTTAGTTTTGCATCTTTTATTTTTTTAACTGGATTTTATCCATACGTTATCGTAAAGTTTTAGACTAATATATGCATATAGGTAGACAAAGAGTTTTAACTTCCAAAAATTACGTTTATTTTGTTACTGCACTGTGTTGTGCTAGACAATCTTTCTCCCCAGAAACTTATCTCATTCATCCATCCTTTGAATATTGCCGCCACATCTGGTCTGGTGCTCCTGTTAAATATTTAGATTCTTGATAAAATCCAAAGAAGAATCTGCAGTTATTTGTCCTGACTTAGCATAAGTCACTCTTCCATCTCTGTAATATAGCTTCCCTGTGCTTTTTGATTGTTCTAACTTTCCTCTATTGGGGTTTCATTTTTATTTCCCACCCTCTACACACAAATTGTACATATGGTAACTAGTTAGGATTTCATAGAGACTTTGAGGTATTATGGTGGATGTAGTAAGAATGTGTTTTGATGTAAGGAATACTGTGGTATGTTTGGGTCAGTAATCATGTATAACTAAGTTTAAGATAAGACAGACTGAAGACGAGTCTTCCCCTATCCCTCCTTTTTGGCCTCTAGCCACATTTTTGTATTTTCAAAATAAATATTACTTTCCTCTATAATACTTTATAAATTTCAGTGTAGTAGATTGGCGACAAGGTCTCATCAAATTACAGCTGAGTTGGCTAGATGTAACTGCAAATTCTATGCTAACAGTTTCTTCTCTCACTTGAGAAACTCTCTTCTGGCTCCATGCTTTCCAGCCAACTTTGATCTTCAAAAATTTAAATGCAATGTCAATCATTATCTACTGTCTTATGAATTCCTCTTCTTTTATTGTTCTTGTTCCATAATGATGTTTATTCTTTCACACTCAGTAACCACTCACGACTTTACTGTTTTGCTGGAGGTAAAATGATTTAAAAAAAAAAAAAAAAAAAAAAAAAAGAAGAAGATTTCTGCAGCCTCTCTTGATGGCATTAGGGGTGCTTAGTTTTAACTTTATTCGAAAAGAATCATATTGCAAAAACTGTCATATTGGCATGAAGATTTAGTTTAAGTAAAAATACGACTCAAAATAAAATGAAAAATATTTGTGTAGCTTTTTGGAGAATGAACTGTGAAAAATCAAACCTGTCAAAAGTTTTTTTTCCCTCACTTAGGTAAACTGGGGTTAGGTCAATTGAAGATGTTAATTGAAAATAAAAGTTATAGATGGTGATAATACGAAAAATATCCAAAATCAATCACTGAAATTTTTTAACTAAATGTTTACCCAATACAAGACTTAAGAGTCACTCAAGGCAGAAGGTTATTGAGTGAGGTTGTTGTATGAATGTAAGAGGAGGATGTAAGTGCAGATTATGAGGACATGTAGGATAGATAATGGTTGACTGTAGTGATCAGAAAAAAAAACACCTTGAAGTGTCCACTACATAAAGTAGCAGTTTGAAGGGAATGTCCGCCTCACTTTAAATTAGATATAAACTGCAATAGTTAAAAAGAAGCCCAATAACACCATTGGGGCGAGTAATTTGTATTAGCTGTTAGTGTGAAAAGTGGGATTGATGAACCAAATTCAAATTTCCTCTGCTAGCATTGCATTCACTTTGGCACAAATCCCTTTTGGAAAAGTATACAGTATCTTTTTTCCCCAACACCTCCAGCTATGGAGTAGATTGGTTTCTAGCTTTGGCTGTCAACCAATTTAGGAGATCAGCTCAGAATTCAAATCCAGTTGGGTCTGGGGCTATTAACTGCAACCCACTCCCCCAAATGTTAAAACTTCTTTGGAAACTATGGTAGTAACATCTAGCGTAGGGAAGCTGTGGCTCTATATGCTACTGGAGATCTACAGGTTCAACTAACAAACTTCTTTTTATAAATTAACAGTTATACAGTGTTTCTGGAACATGGATTGTCATGCATAGCACTATCACCAGGTTATCCACCAGCTGTGCTCACATTCACTGTTTGGTCTCTATAAATGTTAAGCCAATGTCAACATGTCCAGTTTTAAACACCGACAAAAAAAAAAAAAAGCATTATTGTCAGTAAAGTTCAATCTCTACTGGTATCATACGACAATATAAGAGTCATTATTTCTAGATTGTAGCCACAGACTGTAGAACTTTGGGGTTATATATATATAACTAAAAGATATACATAAAATTTTAAGAACTTAACATTTTTAAACTAGTAGAATTTGTCAAAAAATGATCAATAGGTAACCAGTGCTCAATAAAAATTCAAATGACTTATCTTAATTAACCGCAAACCAGTTGTCAAAGTCAGATGTTCGATAAATTTATTGAAATTCTTACCATGCTTATTTAAAACCTAACATTTAAATTTAGAACTAGCTAACATGTAGCCACATTCACCACATTCAATATCACTATATAAGTC
Source organism: Acanthosepion lycidas (assembly GCA_963932145.1). Lineage (NCBI taxonomy): Eukaryota > Metazoa > Mollusca > Cephalopoda > Sepiida > Sepiidae > Acanthosepion > Acanthosepion lycidas. The sequence goes on along the minus strand of OZ010606.1, from coordinate 1,884,314 downwards.
CATATCTTAACTTATGCAACATCTATATATATATATATATATATATATATATATATATACACACTTTTTTTTTTATTAACTTTTAATGGACACATATTGAAGAATGTATGTTGAATTATAGAGATGAATGGTAACACTGTTGTTAACAGTGTGGAACTGTCTGATGGAATCATCTATTTTGACTAAATTTGTATTTAGATACATTGCATTTATTTTTCTAGTTGAAAATTGTTCACCTATATTGCATATGATCCATTATTGTACATAATTAGTTTGCAATAAAATTGGTATTTTATATGAATACCTGATGAAAATTGAGATGTAATAGAATTGGGGGGGGGGGAGGGTCTACATATAGATTAGGTGGGGAGTGTGCACGAGACCCATGCACTGGCTCTGCATTTAGTAATTGTTTGTTTGAATTCCATGTTTCATGTCTATTTTTTTTTTTGTTTTTAAAACCCAGACTTACATCAGTTCACCAAATATTATTTGCAAGACAAATGTCCCAAGAGGCAGAATATTTTCCATTTTTTTCTTGAAACAAGTTTTATAAACAGAATATATCCAGAGTGGTGATAACATGGCATCAATAGGGGAAAGGCTGAAATGAATAACCAAAGCAGAGGTATTTTCACAAATCAACTCAATGGCCATATGTTCATGATTAAGTTGAACCTTCAAATCAGACGACACCAGCAGCTTGAACTGGAAATGAGATGAACTATGTCAGGCTCATTTTGCACAAAACACGCTACACACTGTTTATGGTGATGATGATGGTGATTATAAGTACTTCTGGTGCCACTAGGCAATACTGAGAGCAAAACAGATGAAACAGGAGTTTTGAATAAAGTAATTAAGTTTACCATGTCTTGCATCACCTTTGTGTTGGTCCAACTTTTCAGCAGCCAGTCTCATAATTTATCTTTCCATTCTAAGCTTAGTGGGACATGCACACACAAATGGACATGCTTAGAATATTGTTGCCATATATAGTTTGGTGACTATTTACCTGAGCACCTTGATAAGAATCAGCAATTTTATTGGTCTTGACCTGGCAGCTCAGCTTCAGTCACTTTTCCTACCACTATAAGGTTGCCTCTCTATATCTTTTCTATAAATACTTTCATGGTAATTGCTTGAATGAGCTCTTCACTTTGGTACTTAGAGTTTTTGAATTTAAGTTCAACACTAGACTGACGTTGAGAACTCATCAATTGACGGTTGAGATGGCTAGATGTAGCTGTAAGTTCTATGCTTACAGTTTCTCCTTTTGAACTTCTTGCTTCCTGGTCCATACTTTCCAGCAAACTTTAATCTTCAAAAATTTAAATGCAACATCAATTCCTATCTACTGTTCACCTGATTGCTCTTTTCTCTTCCTACTCATCACTAATGTTTCTGTACTTATTGCTCCACACCCTGTAACCCCTTGTGTACTAGTGGCTGTACTGCCTTGCTTAGGATAATAATAATATTAATAATAATAATAAAAATAAAAATAAAAATATCATCATCCTCCTCCTCCTCCCCCTGTATCAAGTTGCATTATATTGGCACTCACTGAGTATAAAACCCGGCACGACAGAGTGGGTTAATACCTGCACTGGAAAATCTGCAACTTCTACGGGAAGGAAACTGAAAGAAACTGGTATGAACACCACCCAGACCCGGTTACGGAGATAGGACCTGTTACAATTCTATGGGACCACACAATACACACTGGCAGAACTATCAAAGCCAACCGCCCAGACATTGTTATTAAAGACTACAAACAAAAAAAGTGCCTCCTTATTGATATGGCAGCCCCTGCAGACTGCAATGTATCTTTGAAGATATTCAAAAAGCGGTCAAAATACAAGGACATTGAAATTGAAATGTCATAAAAATTCTTCTCACAAGTACAGCCCACACTTTACGAACCCTAACCCTATCTATGTAATATATATATATATATATATATATATATATATATATATATATATATATATATATATATATTTGGTCAGTGGAAAGTGTCATAATGCCATTTCTGACCTTAGGTCTCTGAGCAGGACCCGGAAAGAAATGTGTACATGCCAGAAATCAAAGGAAATAAAAACAACAATAATAATAAAATGCCACTTCAACTTTCAACCTTGATGTTTGAAAGTAACAGGTCATAGGCTTGTTGACCTCATGATCATGATGAACAGAATGACTTAAAGAGAAAAATCTTTGATAAAATTAGCCATGAACTTGATTAAATATCCAAAATCAGGGCTGCATGTTTGACACACCCTGTATTAGCCACTACCAATTTAGATACAAACAGTGCAAGACATAGGAAACAAGCCAACAGCAAAACACCATACCCACGTGCAAAGATATTCAAATGACGCCTTTACAAAGAAACAAGCTCCAAATAAAAATAGAAATACATTGAAATCTTTTTTAAGATCAAAAACATTTTAACTTGCAAGCTTTCATTCGCAATCCTCTCAGATGAACTGATTACTTGTACACCTGAGAGCGTTGTCTCCAAGACACTCAAGTAAAAGTTCTAAATCCTCACAGGTATAAAGAGGATTTGACTTCAAATGATGAACACCAGTTGCACCTGTTCAAAATTGAAGGCAAAGCCAATCTTTGGTTAACAGACAGCAAGTAATGGAAGGGAGATAACTCCAAAAATATCATGAAAACTAAGCTGCTAACTGAATCCAGCTACTGATGAAGCCTATCCTTTTCTGTTTTATTTATATAAATATTTTACATTTTTACTGTTTAATTCATTTTTTATCACAAGATCCATGTTGCACCATTTTACAACCAGCTTTTAAGCAAGTGTGGATATACATTTTCTGTTTATACATTATTCCTATATATGTATAAACAGTAAATATATTAAATAATTGGACTGAATCCATTTTCTAATATATATATATATATATATATATATATATATATATATATGAAGAAATATAGTCTTAAGGTGTGCTATATTTATGGGATATAGTGCTCAATATCAGAGATAGAGCGTGTGTAAATATAAAAGTGAACATAGAAGTCAATACTTAGAGGCGACAGTCTATTTCATGCTATATGCAATCGTCAGGCCACACGTGCTGTTATTTTTCTCGGCTATTTATATATATACGGGTCAGTGGTGCATTGTGGGTAGTCGATTATGGCGGTTATTTTACTGGAAATCGTTTATTTATTTATTTGGGTTAAATTATTTTGCTTGTTTTTATATTCATTTTTTGTTTCTTATTTTATTTATTTATTTTATATATATATATATATATATATATATATATATATATATATATATTTTTTTTTTTTTTAATCGGTGTTTTTAACGTAGTAAAAATTTGTTTATATCACTTATTTAATAGTTTTGTTTTGAGAATTTAATTAAAGCTATTTATTCGATTTTGAGGTTGATTGTTGTAGTTTGTTCTAACTATTATTTTGGCAGGAACAGTTTATTTGGGTTGATTATCTTTATTCGTTTTTTTCTAACGGTAACTTTATCGAGGTTGGTTTGTTTATTTATTTACTTGGATGACTTTAGGTCAATTTATTTTACTTGTATATTTTCTCTTTTCGGTTTTTCGATTTTTAAGTAACGTAATATTTATTTTTATTTTATCTCTTCTTTCTTAGCTTTGTTAAATATGGATTCATTGGAGGAATTGTCGGAAAGCCTGCGGTTAATCGATCTTGGTATCTGTTTGATTATAGAACGCGGATGGTTGGAAGATGTGTGTATGTAGAGTGGTTTATCATTAGGTTTTCTATATGGTTTATATGTGCCTTTTCTTAGGTTGAAGGTGACATCTAGAAAATCTACTTCATTTAGGTTACTTTTTAACCTAATAATAAAGATTTTTAAAAATAACGGATTCAACATAGATATAAAATCTATGTTGAATCCGTTATTTTTAAAAATCTTTATTATAGCTTTTCTAGTTTTGTCTGCGTTTTGTTTGTTACAGTTTCTTAAGATTATGAGACCGTCGTCCCTGTAGAGTCCTGTGTCATTTCTATCTATTATTTTGCTCAGTTTGTGTAGTAAGTAAACCTAGGATTTCGCATGTCTCTGCACTAACGGTGCAGAGACATGCGAAATCATAGGTATCGAAAAAACAAATAAAGATAATCAACCCAAATAAACAAATAAAGATAATCAACCCAAATAAACACAAATTAAAAACTGTTCCTGCCAAAATAATAGTTAGAACAAACTACAACAATCAACCCCAAAATCGAATAAATAGCTTTAATTAAATTCTCAAAACAAAACTATTAAATAAGTGATCTAAACAAATTTTTACTACGTTAATAAAAACAGCGATTAAAATAAATAAATAAATAAAATAAGAAACAAAAAATAAAAATAAAAACAAGCAAAATAATTTAACCCAAATAAATAAATAAACGACCTCCAGTAAAATAACCGCCATAATAGACTACCCACAATGCACCACTGACCCGTATATATATAAATAGCCGAGAAAAATAACAGCACACACACACACACACACATATATATATATATATATATACACACACACACAAATATAAAAGTGAATATTGAAGTCACACCTTAGAGGTGACAGGCTGTTTCATGCTAGACAATTGTCAGGCCATGATTTCATCTAGCATAAAACAGCCTGTAGCCTCTGAGGGTTGACTTCAATGTTCACTTTTATATTTACATACACTGTTTCTGATATTGAGCACTTTATCCCATAAATATAGCACACGTTAAAACTATATTTTTTCATAAATATACATTATTTTTATAGATACAAATATTTAAGTAAAGGCTCTACATAAATATTTGTATCTATAAAAATAACGTATAAACAAAAAATATATTAAAATTGTTGGGCTTAGTCCATTTCATGTGTGTGTGCGTGCACACGCACACACACATACACACGTTAAAGATCAAATGTGGATCGGAATACAACAAAATAGACACATTCTGTGTATTTAGGGTGTTCTTTAAGGTAAATATTTTTCTATGAAAGTTACTGTTTTCTCCTGTCTACTCTGAGGAAGACAAAGTTGAAAGCTTGGATCATATTTCTTGTACTTTTCTCCTAAAATGGATTTTGAATAATTTAAGGAATTTCCACCTTGTCTGAGAAGCATCCAGTAAAATTAATGAGCTCAAAACATGTTGTTTTTAAGTGTGTGTATATTTATAGGGAAAAAAATATATGACAAAGTGGAAAAAGTTTTCATATGACAAACTTCATACTTTAGGACTTAGTGATACGACACATGCATATGAATGAGGGATGATGGGAATTTTATTTATTTTTAAATTTAGTCAATTTCATTTAGATACTTTTTCTTTTTGTTTTCATCACTTTTGTTATTAGATATCCCACACTGTGATAATAGAAGATCTGCCAGGAATGGTGAAATGTTGTAAAAGCCAGGTTACAAATTTACTGTAGATAACCTTGCGATCAAGTCACTCTAAATCTTTTCATTGTAGGGAATTGTTTGATTCAAGTAGCATTTTTTCTATCAAAATCTAAAATGAACTAGCTAGATGATATATATAATAATTTTTTTTTTTTTTATATATTTAAAATTCCCAGCATTCCTGATTTGTATACATGTGTAGTCGCACCAACATGACAAATTTAGTCCAATGAAGTCCTAAAGGGTGAAATGCATCACATAAAAACTTTAACCACTCCTTTTTCCCCAGTATTGTTTTTGATATATAAAAATTATATATGTATAAATGTGCTATATTACTTATTTTAAATAATCATAGGTGGTGACTTCAAATAACTAAGTTGTGGAGAGTAATAATTGTCGTCATCCTGAAGGGACACAGCCCAAAGACATAAAAAAAAAAAAAAAAAAACCTACTTAAAAACAAAGAAAATTATCTCATAAATTCAGATCAGATTTAGCACAAAAATCCAAGACGTTATGAGGTTTAGTACTCTGATGGTGTCTAAAGATTTTGAAAGTATTTTAGTACATGCAGACTAAAGCATCAAACTTTTTCATGTTTTTAATTTTTGCTTGTCAACCAAAATAAAGGAAATAAAGTCAATGTAAACAATCAAATAAAGCAAAAGTTTTCATTGTGGAAGGGCAGAGACAAAAGTGAGTGAAAGGAAACATGACACCACAACAAGCACAATACGGTGGGAGGCACAATCATCTATTTTAAGCATTCAAGAACGATTCTGACTGCAAATCACATGCATACCTGTATTTGCATTGCTAGAAACCACCATAAAATTATGACACTTTACCCATTGTAGTGATGGAGGAAAATAAGGCAAAGGTGTATGTTGAGGTTGGAGAAACAGGCAGAGAAGGGAGGAAATAAAAAAAAACTGGATAATGACAAGTGAGGCCACTGTCTCAAAAAAAGAAAAAAACCTCACAGCACAGTAGGTAGTACGTAATTTCTATCACAAAATGTGTCAAGGGAATGTCTTTACCAAACATCAAATCTCCAATGATAGCAAATCAAGTCTCCTCCTAAGCAAAATACTTCTTTTCCCATCACATTTATTGGATCTGGACAAGTTGCAGAAAAGCCCAGATGTGGCTATGTCAAGTCGATCTGCTATTAACGGGGAAAACCAGGATGTAACTCGTTTTGACAGTCATGCCCACACAACTCAGGGCCTCTTTTGTGTCTGTACTGACATACGTTCATAAATGATGAAACAAAGTGAGACACGGACTTGATCATTATATCTAATCTCTGTTAAAAAGACCCACTCTCCTAAAACATCAAATGAAAAACAATTGGCTATTAGCTAAAAATATTTTACAAGATAATAAATAGAACAAAAAGTATTTTCTTGAAAGCTTTTGCATGAACAACAGATAATAGTTTATATTCTGGCCAGAAGCCAACCTCTAGGAAGAAATTAGGATTTATTGGTGAGGCTGAGCTTATTTGTTCTCGGCTGTCAATGTTCAACCCATTGTAAGCTGCTCCATGTCTTATTATTTATTCAGTCAAGCTAGCTCAGACATTCATGAGTCAATCACCCCAAGCATCAAGGGAGGAAGGCCATTAGGGATGCATTCTGTGTCATAATATAGCTGGTCAATGTAGGTGGCTACTGGGCAACCAACCAGTCTTGCTCCAGGGCTACATGTCAAGAACAGTAGATCATTCATGAGTTCTGGCTTTGCTTGCCAGCAGTGTCATGCAAAGCGCATTCACATATTGTAGAAATATCAGGGATAGGTCCATAGAGCTGTGATTTTGTTGGATGTTGACTCCCAGAGATGTTAAGTACAGCTCTCAGCATCTGAGTGTATGTACCATCAAGCTTAGACTCGAGGGTTTTAGTTAATGTTCAAACATTGGCACCCTACATTAAAACCAGTTCTAAAGTGGCACGAAAGAAACTCGGTTTGAGGTCGTCCGGTAGATCAAATTTCCAGATTACATCCATTTTATTCAAAGCATCCCAGGATTTAGCTATATGGATTTTCATATCCTTTACAGTAGAATTTATTTTGCTTCGTAGGTATGCAAAAGATTTGACATATTTTATTGATTCATCTGAGACAGTTTGTATTGAGCCTTGCTGGTTGAAGGTTATGAATTCAGTTCTTGAGGTATTGACATAGAATCCAACATCATTTTATAGATGATGTAGGAGAGCTGTGGTAATGGTGTATGCAGTGACAGCTAAGTCATCTGTATAGTCAATATTGGTCAACTTTACTCTGTCATATGACAACATCATGACAAATAAGTGAGACTTTGAGAGCTGATATTTACAGGGTGGCTTTGAGCATGTTGAATGCTAAAGGGTTGTCCCAAATACACCAGTTGCTTAATTTATCTCATAACAGGTATATTCAACATGGGAATACAACCAATTAAAAATATAGATAATGTTGACTGCAAATATTTTAGTGTGAGTATAATTTCCAGACAGGCTGGTGGTATCATAAATTTCTTTGATGGTATTATGGTCTACATGATTTTGTTACTGGCCTCCTTCCAACCAAACCCAAAGTATGGGACACCATCAATTAGTCTATGGTAAATGGTCAGATGAGTTCCATCCTTTAGTGCCACTAGTTCAGACCTTTACAGCTTGGCGTCAAATCATCCATGTTTCTTCCATATTCCAGTTACAAAGAGGAAATTCCGTTCAGACAACACCCTGCTCCAAACCGCAATTTTGTGGAACAGGCAGCTACATGAATGTTTCTCTTAAACACTTTTAAGTCAATTATTATCTAACCTCCTTTCTTTTTTTTTTTTTCTTTTTGTTAATTTTTTTTTTTCTTTTCATTCTGAGTAAATTTCAGCTCTCAGTAGTTTGGAGGAAAGGATGAAACGTGAACCTTGTGAGCCTGCATGCAAAGCTCTTGATAAAGAAGGGCATCAATTGAAGGTGAAGGAAAATGAAAGAAAAGAGTTTTTTTCTAATACAATAAATTGTTTTGATAGATATGATTTTTTTAACCAATGGTTACTCAAGCCAGTTGAAAATTGGGGCTGACATATTTAGCTATGAAAACCCCTGCAATACGACCATCAAGAGGAATAGATGTTATGCTGTGCAATGAGAGACATGGCACCTAAAAGTATCTGAAAACTTTACTGGGCATGGCTGAAAGTGGACACAAAACCTCTCCTCAACAAAGTCTTGACTACCAAATTGTTGTTTTTACGAAAATTAAAAACTCTTATTTTCACCCCAACTATTGTAACAAAGTAGTCATTTCCCTGTCAGAGAACAAGTACTGTTCTTAAAACAGTGCTCTACATTGAAGACACAAATGCATTCTGTTATAAACTTCAACAACTCACATCAAATCAAAAGAACTTTAAGAACATTCCCATTTTATACCTTCAAGGTAAATATGCCCTTTTAACTGGTTTCAACCTCATTGAAACCCTTTCATTGTATCTTCTTCCTTGAAATTTGCATTGTTTTGTATATGCTGGCATTTTTCTTGTGACATTTTATTTGATTGATATTGATTGTAAACTTGAACTTTTCCCTCACAACTACCATTGAGCTTTATTGTTAGAAAAAATAAATTCACTTGTTCATCAATTTATTACCTACTTTTCTGGGTGCACAAACCAAATTTTAATATTTAGTAAAATTTTCTTTTATTTTAATAAAATTGTTTGGATTTTATATTTCACTAAGTATCTCTTGTCATTTTTTTTTATGGTGCATTTTGTTGTCACTTGATCTCCATTCTACTCAATCTCTTTTAACCAAAGCCATTAAAATATACATTTATAGTTTTTTCTCTTCCCTTTTTTCATATCATACACTCATAATATTCCCTTTCTTCTACCTCCTCTTACACACCTTATTTAGTAACCATGGCTGATTCTAGAGGCTTATGTTGGGGAAAATTCAGTATTCAAAAAATGTAAAGAACTAAATATTCTTTTGTTACAATGCCATAGGAATGGCAAACCCAGTGAGGATCAATTTATTGATCGTATACAACCAAATAAAAGTTAGAGCAACAGAGCAGAAGAATATTATGTTGTATTGCCTCTCTGAGTTTATTCTTTGAATTATTTTTGGTAAGATTCCAGGAAAATTTTCCATGTGCTCACACTTGTTATTGCATAACTTTTTTTTTTACTGAAATGTCATCAGGGATTTCTTTATAACAATAATTTATAATTTAGGAAAATTCGGTAATTTTGACAAGGTAGGAAAATTCAGTAACTATGAAATAAAAATTGATTTTAGGGCCATTCTGGATTGGGGATTTGGTAGTTAATCCCTCCCATATTTAAAAAAAAATAAAAATAAAAATAAAAGCCTCGTACTTTCTGGAGGTGTGTGTGTGGGGGGGGGGGGTGCTGGCTAAGCTCTCACCCCAATATTTTAAAATAAATATTTAGGGTTTAAAACAAATTTTTAAAAATGAAAACGCATTCTTGAAGATTTCTTTTTAGCTTTAATTGAAAGCTAAAGGATTAAATTGACAATTGACTATTTCCAGTCAGAAAAATACTCATCTATTTCAAATAGATTGGAATGTCAAATATTTTCTTGATAAAAAAAAAAAAAAAAAAAAAGTTCCCTGGCGGCCATTTCTTACATTCTTAGTTTTAAAATAAAATTTAATTATCCATTTAAAAAATCTTTCAAAGATATACACGTTATTTGAATAAAAATTATCAAATTTAAATTAATCTGATTTGAAACAAATATTACTTACAGTATAAAAAAAATTATACAATTATATTAACTTTTAGTTACATTTGAAGATGCTTTTTCCTTTTTTATGAAATTTTTTTTTAAATACTATATAAAATTTTCTTTTAAAATTTAATAACCGAGATGAAATACCATGATAGAAGTAACTCAATAATTTATGACCCACACTAATAAATAAATACATAAAATAAAAATATTTTGTGAGACAAATTTAAAAAAAAGTAAAACTTTAAATTTTTAATGTTTAAAGTTGAAGGGATGATCAAAACCTGTTGAAACATAAGCAATGAATAACGAATTGGAGACAAGGAAATTTTCCAATAAAAAGATAACTCTTCTTAACACATGGCCTTTTCATAATAATGTTACATGTATAGACTATACATATGGCATATTAAAAAATTATTTTAAAAATAGATGCATGTAACAGATTGCAATAAGCTTTCTAATTTATGATCTGTAGAAATGGATCTTTGAATAAGAGCATTTCCAGAGATGTACATGTTAATTTTTTCACATTTATCAATTTTTTCACATTTTTTATTTATTGGAGAAAAAAAAAAAAAAAAAAAAAAAAAAAAAAGTAAAAATTCATTTTTCACCGAAAAAATATTTTATTTTGGCTTCAGATAAAAATGTCCTAATAAAAGCCATTAAAAGCTTTTACAATTATTTAAATGTCTTAGTTTTATTGAGTTTTGTATTTTACAATTCATGGTTAAAGTTTGGGTAGAGAAATGTGAGAAATTGCAAAAAAAAAAAAAACAATGATTTACTCTTCAGTCTTCTGAATTAATTTAAAAAGTTCGAGTTTTCATAAAATTAAAAGGGCAGGAGGGAAACAGCTGTATAAAAAAAATAAAAATAAATAATTCTAAAATAAATTCATTCATTTTCTAAATAAGTTCTGAAAGTTTCATTAAAATCTGGCAATTATTTGGTTTTTGCACGGATTTCCAAATCAATGTTTTCCAACTGGAAAAAAAGTGCTAAAAAAAGAAAAAAGATAATGCTGAAAATTAAGCGACTGCTGACGTTAAAAAAAAAATTAAAAAGTATTTAAAAACTAAAAAACACTTCCGCCTTTCCTTTTAAACCCTTTCACGATAAAACTTTGTTTTTATTAAGTTTGGGACCTTTCTTCATCATGCTATGTTGTTTTGGGGGCGAATTATTGGACCTAAGTAATTTTACAAAAGAAAAAACAAAAAAAAAAAACTATCCGTCATCGGTTGTGATGGAAATGTTAAAAAAAACCCTCCCAACTCAACATGAACAATGAATGCATTTCTTTGATATTTTAAGCTAAAAAAAAAAAAAAAAAAAAAAAAAAAAGTTGCTTCAAATAAGAAGATTAATTATATTTTTTAATAAATCAGTTATTCTTGAAATAAAGTTTCAGAATGATTTTTTTAAAGCGATTTACATTTTTATAACACTTTGTTGCTAAGAACAGCGCCAAAATAATTTTTTTTATTTACGTATTTAGAAATTTCCAAGAACAATTTCTTTCAATCAATTTAAATTAGTTTTCAAATAGAGTAAAGCATTATTTTGTTGATTGTAAATGAAGTTTAATCTGTCAGAAAATTAAAACTAAAATAAATGCTTTAAAATTTCTCATTATTAAAGAAATTCATTTTAAACATCAGATATCGAAAAAAGGTTTCTAATAAAATAACCTACCAAAAAGGTTTCTAATAAAATAACCTATCAATATACAATTCATTAAGTACTGAAAATTTCGTTTGCATAATAATAACCTGATCTTCAACATTTTTTTTAAAACTGTAGCTAGAGATATTTTGTTTTCATTGATAAAAAAAAAAAAAAAAAAAAAACGCATCCATTTAAGAAGTCAGTGTTACAGTTAAAAATTAACTAATAAGTGGTTAATTAGGATTTTAACTGGATAAAATTATCGACTATTTTTAATTAAAAATGGAATCAATGAAAGAAATCAAAGACCATGTGTAAGTTTTTTGTTCCACTTTTACTATGAACTCACTGTTATGTTCGGATAAAAAGTTTAGTGTTCAAGTATAATGGGAATATTAATAGGAAAATGTCAATTCAGATTTTAGTCACATGTGAGACTAAAAATAAATCAATCTAAGACTGGTTTTTGTCGATAAACTTCCATAATTTTATTAGGAAAATTTCGAATTTTAATTCAGTTTTATTAATTGACATGTTCATTAAAGCTTCTTAAAAACGACCGGATTGCCAAGCCAAATATAAAAATAAATAAATATTCAACAATATCCGAACTGAGACAAATTAATATTTCTTCAATAAATTGACAGTAAAGTTTTCCGTTTTGTCAAAATTTTGTTTCATATTTTCTTTTTTATCAAATCGAAAATTGTCCAAGAGCAGACTTAGAACTTTCTTAACCAATCAAATTGCGTCTTTCCTATCTGACATGAAGAGAGAGAGAGAGGGAAAAAGAAAGAAAGAAACCAGGAATTGTGTCAGAATTAATGGCAAGCAAAAGCTCAAAGGAAACTAAAGCCAGAAACATTTTATTGTCTAGGTAAGATTTTCAATTGATTTTAAAAAAAATACAAAAAAAATATTTCATGTAAATATCTCTTATTTACAAAACAATGTTCTCAAGTTGTTCTTTGAGAAAAAAAAAAAAAAAAAAAAAAAACACTTTTCTATCGTTACGTTTGGAAAGTATAAAGAAAAAGTCATAAAATTCTAGAATTTGTGGCCATAATTCGCGAATTAAAATTTATGTCGTTGATCTTATTTTCAAATGCATATTAATTTTTCAGTTCAGATTTCCATTCGTGTTGGTTCCTTTTTCTTTGAGAAAACTTTTTTTAGATGAAAGCCAGCATTTCTTTGAATTAAAAAGATTCAGGTAAAAATCAACAAAATTATCTTCATGAATTATAACTTTCTCATTGTCTCCTTCGGATCATTTTTTTTTTTCACCCATTAAGGAAGCGGACCAAGCATCACTAGTGATCGTAGAATCACGTTCCATAAAGTCTTACTTTGGATGACCGTTTCTAGAGAGAATAAATGCTTCTCTCAATCTATCAGTAACAAATATTCTACAAAGTAATTAAATTCTTCAGAATTTCTTTCAATTCTTCCAAAGAGACATTGTTGATGATGAAGTCCTCAACTGCGGTTCTATTTTCTTTTTACAATCAATATTTTATTCCTAATCTCACTTTGTCTGGACTTCCCAATTTGATGACCACTATTTGTTTTCTCCCCCCCAGTGAAATCACAGCACCCATCCCTACAAAATCTGAATTACTCTCTAAATACTTTTTTCTTTTTTATAGCCCTTCTTCCCTTAGTTAAAATGTATTAAAATTACTTTCATTTTTGCAAATTATGGCCTGATTCTGGATTCTTTTTTTTTTTTAAACTGAAGAAAATTTGCCTAAGATTTTCGGATAGACTTTGCGTGCATAAACAAATTTTTAACCTCAATAAAAGATAACTCTATGGTACATATATATGTGTGTGTGTGTGTGTGAAAAATAGAGTTCATTTCATCCCAAGTTAGCAAAGAACATATTTTTAATAAGTGTTTGAATATTTCTTTTCTATTAATTTTTTCCCCTACTAACTTAACACCCCCTCCCGTTCACTTAACTGGGGATTTTAAAGTTAAAGCGTGTCTGTGAACTTGTAAAAAAAAAATAAAAAAAATAAAGACGCAATCCAATTTTCATTTTATACTCCTCCTTGGCATTTGGGACAAGAAGAGCAAAGTGTTGTAAATTAAAAAAAAATTAAACTTGCAATAAAGTTTCGTGTAATCAGGCTGAAACTTTCCCTCAATCATTAAACAGTTTTTGTACCCCCCCACTCCAAAACTCATTTACGCGTTTTTTTTGTTTTTTTTTCAAATAAATAACGTAGATCATAAAGTATGTTTTGCTGTCTTCTTTGAGTCCTGAACGACGGTTTCCTCGTCTTGAGTTGCAAAACTGTCAGAATTCACAAGTTTTTAGTATTTTCTGAATTCTAACCTAGAATCAATTCGTAAAAACTTAAAATTACACATAGGAATTAATTTATTTTTTTAAATTTCTTGTCAAACATACATGGGCTAAAACACTAAAATTGCACGCCTTTTGTCCCCCAAAAGGCAAAGTTAATTTAGCTAGCAGTTTAAAAAGACTATTAAAAATTAAAATAATATAAATTATGGTACTTCAACAAGTCTTTTTTTTAATTATTTCAAGGTTTTAATGGTGAATATATTCGTTTATGAAATTATGTCAACATAATCATAACAAAATCCTTAAAGGCATGAACCGCAGCCTAAAAGGAAAAGCCCTTTACGTAGGAATGTCCGTTTTTTCGCTAAAAGAGTGGCACACCCTGATGAAAAAGGCCCCAAAATTAATAAAAACAACGTTTTATCAGGAAAAACTTTATGTTATTAATAAGAGTAGAGACCAAAGTATTTTTGAATTATTTTTTTCCTTTTTAGCACGTTTTAATTTGTGGCTGAAAAATCTCTCTTTTTTTTTTTTAGGTCTGAGATCACCTAATATTTTGCAATAGCTTTTTTTCACTTAAAAAACACATGAATTTGGAAATTATTGTAAAAATCAAATAATTGTCGCAATTTAGTGAAAAATTTTCAGAACTTATTCCGAAATGACTGAATTTATTGTAGAAATGTTTCTTTTAGAAAATCACAGTAAAACTATATTTTTTTTTTTACGTTTAATACCCACCTTACTTAAGTTTATAAAAACTTTAAAACTAGAATAGTTGTAACTAATTTTATTTTTTTATAAAATAAAGAAGACTTTGAGGAATATAAATCATAAATTTTGTGTAAAATTTTGATACGCGTGAACCCCAATTTTAGCTCTGAATTTAAAATATAAAAATGCAAGAAAACTAAGACATTATTTTATGAAAACAGCTTTTAATGGATTTTATCAATAATATATATTAAGGACTTTTTTGTCTGAAGTCAAAATTTTTTTAGGTGGAAAAATAAATTTTTACGAGAATTGTTTTCTTTTTTTTTTCATTTCTAAATAAAAAATAATAATATTAATATTTCATAAATAAATTAGAACAACTGTACCTTGTTTTTTTTGCTCATTAAAAAGATCTATTTTTACAGACCATAAATTAGAAAGCTTATTACAATCTGTGATACGCGCGATATTTTAAAATAATTTTGTAGATTTCAAAAATGTATTAAAATCATCTCCGACAAAACTATGGATGTCCATTTAAGATGAATAAAAATTATGCTATAGTTATACCCCTTGATTGATTGAAGCTATCAGTCTTTCTGGCATTAGCTGCTGTGAACGCACGTGTCAAATTATCTGAGTGACCATTATCGTCGCATTGTCAACAAACTTTTCTAATTTTGTTAACAAAACTTTTCTTCTAATTTTGTTTTTAAATATAATCAATTTTTTTCTTTTTCAGTGAGAGACATATTGCAAATATTAATTTTTTATTATTTCAAATTTAGGGGCGGAATCTTTGGGTAGAAACGGTAAGTTTATTTGGTTTTAGAATTCCTCAGTATATTTGTTTTATATTCTCTTTTTTGTATTTACTATTTTATAGTGAGAGTCGGCAGTTTTTTTTTTTTTTTAGTTTCAATTAACTGAAACTAAAAAAAACAAAAACAAATAAAATTATTAGAACAATAAGGCAGAAGTAAGAATATTTACAACCCTGAGTGAGAGGAGAGTGATTTACGTATTTGTGGAGATTATAAAATAGGAGTAAATCACAAGATATGCTCGGATTCATATCCAATACCCAATGTCGAACTTGCATTACATGCGTTGGCAGGGATGTCTGTTTTTTCAAAAATAGATTTAAAAATGGCATACCACCAAATACCAATAGATGAAAACTTTAAAGAAGTAACCACGATAAATATGCCAATAGGGTTACTAAGATGGAAGAGAATGCCATATGGAGTAAAAACAGCAAGCGCCATATTTCAAAGGGCTATTGAACAGGTTGTAGGGAATGTACAAAATATGGTTTGTTACCAAGACGACATATGCATAGGAGCTACTAATGAAAAGGAATTAAAAGAGAAAACTGAACTAGTCTTGAATAGATTAAGAAATGCCGGAATGACGATAAATGAAAAAAAATTTCTTTTTTAGGTTATTCCATTTCGAAAGAAGGTATATCACCAGACCAAGCCTTGATAGAAAAAATTCTAAAAGTAGCTACACCTACAAATAAAAAAGAATTGGAGTCTTTTTTGGGATTGGTAAATTTTTACAGGCGATACTTACCAAAATACACGGACTTGACGGAACCATTTGCAAATTTAAGAAAAAAGAATGTAGAATTTATCTGGTCAAGCGAACAGCAGAAAGCTTTTGAAACATTACAAGAAATAATGTCAAAAAAACCTGTAGTGAAAATATTTGATCCAAAAAAGGTCATAACATTCACTACAGATGCAAGTGAACATTCAATATCGGGAATATTATCACAAGAAGGACATCTGATAATGTATTTGTCGAGAAGGTTAACGAACACTGAATTTAATTACTCGAACATAGAGAAAGAAGCATTGGCTATCGTGTGGACAACTACCAGAGCCCGACAATTTTTAATTGGGAAAAAATTTCTACTAAGAAGTGATCATAGACCATTAGAGTTTATATTTAACCCAAGGAAAGAATTACCCAAAGTCACAACATCAAGGATTTTACGATGGGCGATAAGATTGATGGCATTTGACTTTGATATATAGTATGTCAAAGGAAATTCAATTCCACATGTGGACGCACTATCAAGATTGAGATTTTACAAGGAGTCAAAAGACAAAACGGAGGAAGAATTTGAAGATACGTCCCTACACTTGATAGAGACTGATGTTTTGTCTTTAGACAGAATGGCTGCGGAAACGAGACATGATCCAGTGCTAAGTAGGATACTATCGAGAATAAGAAAAAATTTGTGGGGAAATTGTTCTAGGGCGGAAAGACCTTATAAAGAAATGAGGCACAAATTAACAATAGAACATGGGGTGATATGCAATGGGGACCTGGTAGTTCCCCCAGAAACACAAAGAAAGACGCTAATAGAAAGTGTACATAATGATATACACTGTGGAGTAGCGGCCACACAAAAAAGGATAAAACTAGAAGCTTAGTGGCCGGGTTATTCACAAGATGTTGAGGATTATGTAAAGAGGTGTAAGAAATGCAAAGATTTAAGAAACTTTACACAAGCCAAGTTACATTCATAGCCCAAAGAAGCGGAGCCATGGAGTAGGGTCCATATGGATCATGCCTATGTAAATGGAGTGGGACTCTTATTGATATTAGTGGACTCTTTTTCAGGTTGGCCTGAAATAATAAGGGTTGCAAACAGGAAAAGCTCCACCATAAAGCAAATTCTAAGAGTCGTATTCTCTAGAAATGGTGTACCAAAAACCTTGGTATCGGATAATGCACCGGAATTTTGCGACGAAGAGCTGAACGTATGGTTAGAGAAAATAGGGTGTAAACCATATAAAACTCCTCCATATCACCCTCAATCAAATGGCATAGCAGAAAGGATGGTTCAAACTGTAAAAAAGGGGCTGAAAGCATGCTCTCAGCAAAAAGAAAAAGTAGAAGTTTTTCTACCGAGGATGCTTTTAAGTTATAGGACCATATCACACTCGGGAAGACTCGAAAGCCCATCAGCTCTAATGGGGAGACAGATTGGAGCTCTGCTAACTATGTCATACTCTATATGTGAAAAGATGTGGTATAAAAAGAGCAAGGATGCAGATACGGAAGGAGCAGAGTTCATAATGCAAAAAGGCCATAATACAGCCATAATAAATAGAGAGAATGGTGATAGTGTGTTGGCCCATGCTGACCAAATAAGGACCCAGGGTGAAGAGGAAGAACGAAATGACGAAGAGATGTCAGTTTCATCTGATAATGAGTTGATAGGACAACCATTACACAAGGAAACGTCAGAGGAAACAATGCAGGAGGAAGAAGGACAGAAGGACTCTGAAAGTTCACATGAAGACCGGAGTATGCAAGAAGACACATGTGACTACAGCTTAGACCGGGACAGATCCCAGGGAAAGAAATACGGGAGAGAGAGAAAGAGAGCAGAATGACGAAAATATCAGAAGGAATACAAGAGCTACGAGAGGGATAAAGCCCTTAAGGTTTAGGGAGATGTAGTGATACTAGCAAATTAGTATGCATAATTTGCATAAGCAGAACTGAACATTCAATATAAGTGGTCTCTGAGACTAACCAAATAGAAGTACGACTTAGCAGCTGATTAGTGCTAATATCAACTTCACAACAGTAGGTACCATTTCATTTTTATATACCTTTCACCATTTCTTAAATTTGTGACATTTATTGTCTTTTGAAAGTTATTCTTCAGTTAATTATTTTATTTTTTTAGCTTTGAAGAATTGAATATTCAGCACAGAGAAAGGAACTCAACAAGTTTTTGAATTTGGAGAGTCAATAAAAAAAAAAAAGTAAGTACTATTTTCATTTTTTCCCCCCCCTTAAATCTTTATAGATAATTTGATTTTATGATATTTAGTATCTTTTTTGTAAGTCAGATTTGTTTTTGTTTTTTTTTTAAAACTTTATATGAAGGCATAACAAAGAAGGTAGTTGGCTAGTCTTTGATTTTGGAGAGTTGCTATAGAGCTTAAAAAGTACAATTTCATTTTTTTTCCCTTAAAGTTTTTATAGATAATTTGATTTTATGATATTTAGTATCTTTTGTTTGTTAGTTTTTTGGGTTTTTTTTTAAACTTTATATGAAGGCATAACAAAGAAGGTAGTTGGCTAGTCTTTGAATTTGGAGAGTTGCTATGGTAGAGTTTAAAAAGTACCATTTTAATAATTTGAAATTCTATTATACAGGCTGACATTTTGTTTTCTTTTAATTTAAATGAAGATAAAGAACTTGAAAATACCTCTAATTTTTTGCATGACAAAGTCTATTTTATTTTTTTTCTCTAATTTATTACTAAACTTTCAGTTAATATTTTGCTCTCTTAAATTTATTTACTAATTTACTTTTACTAATTTATTTTTATTTTGACTTTTCCAGATGTCTAGAGTTAATCGATGTTTAGAAAAGTACAGTGTACCTGAAAGTGGCAAACCGATTGTGTGGCCATGTCTTTGCTCACTTTAAAAGTGGCTTTACTATCAAGGATGTATATGCCTGGGCCTGCTCCCATAATGCCAAAAACAATTTCCCTAGTATTGACTACAATTACTTAACTAAAAAAAAAAAAAAAAAAAAAAAAACAACTCAAGGCATACAGGAACGGCAGCTTTCATATTATTTGAACAGACCTGTACAGAGGAGATGAAATTTAAGGCACCAACAACTTCACAGGAGGCACCAAAAACTTATGACATGTATACATATTTAAGGAATAGAGTTGCGAAACAGAGTCAAACAATTTTACGACTACAAAAAAAAACTTAAAGGAATGGCTCAATTAATGAAGAAACTGAAGAATTCCTTGAAAGTGAAAAAAACCAAGAAGTCAAGGAAGTCCCAAAAATTGTGGTCCAGGAAAATACATTATGACTGTTTATTGAAAGGGGTCCCTGCAAAACATGTTGGCGAATTGCTTCAGTCAATTGTACCAAGGTTCCAAGACAGCATAACAGGCTTTGAATTCAGCTCCAGAACCACAATTGGCCGAATGTTAGGAGAACTGATTTTTTTTCCGATTTGAAAACTGCTACTGCTGTAATGAATGCCGAGACTTGCACTATAATGTTTGATGCAACTACACAAGATGGGATACACGTCAACTGCGTAATACTCACAACACAATCTTCTGCTCATCCAATTTCAATTGAACATCTTCCTGGTGGTACTGCCAAAGACTACACAAAGCATATATGTGAGTCAATTGACAACTTAAGTGAGACATATGCTGTATCAACTGGTTTTAGTGCTGCTGAGATTAAGAAAGAAATTATTTCAAAGATCAAATGTTGCTTGACTGACCGGGCACCTGTCAACCACTTAACAATATTTTTATTAGAGAAAAAGTGGAATCAACAACTGATTGAACTGAACTGTAACTTGCACCCTTTGGAAGCTATTTTGCATAAAGTAAGGAAGGAGTTGCAAATATGTGAAGTCAATTACACTGGCAAGAAGGCTACAGAATGCCTAGCATGGCGAATCATTGTTGGAATGAACACACTAAGATATAGTAACAGGTCAGGCAATATTCAAACAATACGACAATTCTTGAGAGGTGAAGAGCTTAAAATGAATCACTTGACCAGATACAGAGGGAACCGATTACACATTATGTTTCATTTAGGCTACATATATTTTTCCTTGTTTGAAAAAATCAAGAATTATTTCATGGAACTTCCTGCACAAAATGAAAGTTTGAGAGCTGTGAATACTTTATTCAGGGAAGAAGCTGTTAAAGTTGAATTTCATGTATTGGCAATAATGGGGAAAATGCTGTCTGGACCATGGATGACCAACTTCTATACAAAACTTTCAAATGAAGCAAATCCAATTGATACTATGAAAACTGTCCAGAATGTCCTTTCCAATTTGCAACAAGTTCAGGACCCCATGCAGATTTTATCAGCTGAAAGGGACTTCTTTGGTACAAGATTGGATAGAAAAGTTATTACAGAAATTATGGTTCCACCACAGAATCCATTGTTGTTTAGAGAAATGTTAAATGCCTATCTGAAAGGCACTGTTGAAGTTTTGAACAGGCAGTATGCAAAATCCTTCCAGACTGTAGATAATACCAGTGAATCAGTTCTGACATCAGTCCATCAACATACCATGCTAGCTGAAAGTGTTATTGGGGAGTTTTGTGAAAAAAAGAGAATATCTCCACATGTTTGTGTCTCCAGCATCAGCAACATCATAAAAGCAAAAAGAAACAACACAATGGAATTCATAGATGAGATGGACGCTGAGACATTTGAAAGGCACTTGGATAAAGCAATGATATTCAGTAGGAAACTGGTTGACGAACGCAAGCAAAATCAAGACATCTTAGAGGCAGAAATTGCTGACAGGGAGAATAAAAAGCAACAGCAACATCAAAAGTCAGAAAGAAACAGCAACCAGAGAAAATTGAAGAATATTCAGAGCTATAGTATTTCGGCTATCATGGAAAAATTTCCACAAATTTCAATTGATTTTGCTGAAAATATTCAAAAAATATTGTGTGGTGATGTAGTCAGCAAACTGATAGAGCATACTTGGACAATTGATTTCGTTGATAATGAGTTTTTCAGACCCTAATTACACGATTTATTATACGAATGAGACCCATGAAGATGAAGAGTATTTGTTAGACAAATATGAATTTGGAGCTCACTATATTATGCAGGACTTGAAATTTTAAATAAAAATCAAAACAAAAAAGACAATGATAACCAGTCCTGGGTATGACAATAAACTACAACTGGCAGCAATGACTCCGAGCGTTAGGCTGGAGGTCTTGAGGAGTGTGGAACCACCTCTTAGTTGCTGTTGTTCCCAGGTCCACTCTGGCCCGGAGTGGTAGCACCTGTTAGGGTCCCAGCTATGGGCAAATAGTGAAAATGGCCCTTTTCATGGCCGGCAGCAATGACTCCGAGCATTAGGCTGGAGGTCTTGAGGAGCGTGGAACCACCTCTTAGTTGCTGTTGTTCCCAGGTCCACTCTGACCCGGAGTGGTAGCACCTGTTAGGGTCCCAACTATGGGCAAATAGTTGAAAAGAAAGAAAATACCAATCCTTTTTTAAATTAAACAAAAAGTCTCATTAAGGGCCACCAAATTTTCGCAAAAGTCTCAATTCGATTGCATAGCAATTCATTCATTCATCGTTTGTATTAAAAAAATAAAAATAAAACATGTATAAAATTTTCGTATTATAAATGTTGTTTTTATTTCAAAATTATTTTTTCAAACGTAGGGTTTAAAATGTTTTTTTTTTTTTAAGTAACCAGGAAAATCTCTTCATAAATGAGTTACATGTTTCATTTTGAAATGTAATGGTATTTTTAGTTAATTTGTATCTACGGAAGACCAGAAGTTCAAAACTTGTGTTACGTAAATAAAAATAAATAAAACGTAACGGCTATGTTACTAAGTAAAAAAAAAAAGGAAATAAAGTAACTGTTACTTTATTTCTTTTTTTTTTTTATTATTATTCCAGAACTTATCAAACGTAGGGTTTTTTTTTAAAAAAAAAAATTAAATTTTTAATTTTAGAAAATGAAAATTTTTAAAGTGTAATTTTATCAAGTAACACTATCCCGGCGCACCAAAAATTGGCGCAAATTTTGTTACTTCCGTTCTACCATACGATAAATTCGTCTGATGTAAGTTGTCGATACATTGACATACATCAATTGATTCACACTCGTCAAAACAGGTCACCACGGTTGGAGATATGTCTCTTAAAAAATTTTCTGCGAGAAAAGTAAGTAACTGTTCTTTCAAATTACATTAAGTAAGCATTAAATTTTCTAATCATCCTACAAAAACGTCTGAAAAATTGATACTTAATTTTTTTAAATATTTTACAATTAGTTTTGAATTTTTTTTAAGTTCTGAAAAAATGGCCGATCGGACCGACTCTCTAGTAAATTTAATTGACTAAAAAAAAAAACGATATTTGAATCAATTTCTTAACAGGCTAAGAAGGATTAAAAATCTGAAAAAAATATTCAAAAAATACATTAGTTTTTCCTCTTAGTCTTAACAATAACTTAAACATTTAGACGTTAAAAAATTGTTTTATCAATTTTCGAACCTTTTTTTTCTCAGGGTATACGTTTTTAACGTGCTAAAAATTGGACATTCCTACACGTTTTTAAGAGGAAAAAAATGGCACCAGAAATTTCTCATGTCTCCAAAGTCAGCATTTTCAATTTCTTTTCCTCTCTCCACACACAATCTAGCTTGACCCATGTATGCTTTTAAGAAGAGAACATTATTATTATTGACGTATCTCCGGCAGCTCGCTATAGAAATCGTAATTGGAACATATTTGAAAAAGCAGAAGATTTGGGAACAAACCCCCTCTTCATGAACACGAACAATACATTTTAGAAACGTTTCAATTCGATAGGTTTTTTTATGTCACGAGAAAGGACAATAAAAGAACAGGATTCGGGAAGACAGAAGAGAGCGATTGTCATTGTATTTAAATGTTTGACCATTTTAGTGCCATGGAAGCAAGAGAAAACGAAAGGAAGTTCCACAGGCGAGAAAAGAAACTATTTAGAAGAGACTCTGAGACCTAATTGCCATGAAAATATTTACAGAAAAGAGAGAGGGGGAGAGCTGGTTCTTTGAATTTTATCAATATTAACCCGTCTTGACAACGGCATTAATTTTTTTTTGTTGCCAGCTGATCTTGGTGCTTTTACTGCTTTATTAAATGAATGCCCTACGACACCATGGCACCCGTAACATGTACCCAATTTACCATATTGTCGATATGCCACTTGAACGAGATTAAAATATCAAATCAATTTTTAAACCCTTATTTTTATTTTTCCTTGGCACAATTAGCAAAGTAATGGAATTCAAGATGACAGCGATGGCGAAAACTGAGTTATCTTCAGATTAACTCCCCCCCCCTACACTAAACATTTCCTAGAAAGACTTATCGATCAAAAATCAAAGAATCGTCAGAACTGCACCCCTTCCTTATTTCACTGCCACCCAAAGTATCCTCCCCAAAGACCGATAAAATACGACGGTTATGACTTTAAAAATACGTGCCCTTGCTAATTGTTAACATAGTTTTTAATTTAAACTTCTAATTATGAATTGACGATCTCTTCACGCCCTTTCGCTTCGAAAGGAACAAATAATCCAAAAAGAAATGAAGGCAATGAAGCCTTTTTTAAAACCTGACTTTAAAAACCTACCCGGGACAGAGAATTTCTCTTTTAAGAGTTTAAAGAAAACAAAACCATTATTCTCTTCTGTGCTAGGTAATCAGATTTAAAAAGAAAAGGTTGGCAAAAATCGTGTCGAATCTATAATTTAAATGAATTGTCTAAAGTTTCACACAATTCAATAATTACACACTACAAATACTTACTGATGTCTTATTTAGTGAATAAATAATGAAGGAAATTTTTTTACAAATGCTTCAGTTCTGGTAATCTATAAGAACAAAAATATACATTATTCGGACTATTGTCCTCGGCCGTTGTACGCTCCGGCCTTCTTCTGGTGGTTGGAATTTCGAACTGAACCCTTTATTTCGATCACTGGGGTAGACTGTTCTAGTTCCACGTGCCCTGTTTGATGGATGTCAGTTATCAGTTATCTCCTGCTAATTTTCCTCAAAAAGTTCTCCATTACCTTAGCCAGGTATTGAACTCACACTGTTTGGGTCCTGTCACTGGATCTAACCAACGCCTTTATCCACTGTGCCATGTCTTCAAGGAGTTAACTGATAACTGACATCCATCAAACATGGCACGTGGAACTAGAACAGTC
This sequence comes from Acanthosepion lycidas, assembly GCA_963932145.1. NCBI lineage: Eukaryota > Metazoa > Mollusca > Cephalopoda > Sepiida > Sepiidae > Acanthosepion > Acanthosepion lycidas. The sequence continues at coordinate 1,859,615 of OZ010606.1, read as the reverse complement.
TACTGAGACTCCGGTGAGCGAAATAAAGGGTTCAGTTCGAAATTCCACCCCCTGAAGAAGGCCGGAGCGTGCAACGGCCGAAACGTTGTGATAAATATGGCGACAAAGATGAGGACAATAGTCCGAATAATAATGTAAATACCACATCTCAGAAATATAGACAGACTCCAAAAATATAATGGGAAGGACACTTATTATTATTTTTTTCTTTTCACAATAATACAATGACTCCTTTCTTGCGTAAATGAGTGCTAAAAAGATACAAGGTAAATTTCTATTCTATTTAAAACCTTTTTTCGGCATTAGTACTGGAGATTTGATGTTAAAATTTTTGTAACTTTGATTCTACATAAACTCTGCAAACTTATCCTCTATCCAGATTGTTTGATTCCAGACTGCATTGCTTTTTGATACTTTTCATCTTTGCCATTTGTAATTACCGAGAGCGAACAATTCTAAATACCCCCCCCCCGCATTACGATTGTAGTAATCCTTTTTTTAGGTTTGGAAACCTGAGTACGATTTGCCATGTACTTTATAAAGCCACATTCATTCAAAGCATATACATACTTACATCTTTAATGTTTTTTATCAAATATTTATTCGGACAAATGTTCAACAAGAAGTCCGATTTTTTTTCTTGTCGGTAACTCCAAAAACGGTACGTTTCTTCATAATTTAATTGTTAATTCGAGTTCAGCATGTACAGATTTTGGAAAATTTTAAGAGATATTTAGCGCGGGCGTTACTAAGCAAATTTACCAATTCTTCACCTTCTTGAAGATCTCATTTTCTTAAGTGTCGTCAAGAAAAGATGATGACGATGAAATATAACAAGTGACCCAGCCATCTAGAAAGACAGTGGTTTCCCGCCGAAATATTCTGTTATCTGTAATGTAGTGACACGCAAAAATGATAGGAAAACGTTTAAGTTAAAAGTAGAATTAAAAACAATTTTGCTTTCTTTATTTGTTCCACTTTTCTTTTTTTTTTTTTTTTTTCGTTAAAGATCATTGAGACTCAAATTATTTTTTTCTTATTGAAATCACCCAGACTTTTTTCTTTTTAGTGATTGTTAATAATGTACATTTTATGAAATTCTTAAAAATGCCATTAAATAAAAAAAAAAATATCCTTGTTTTGTTCCATTGACGGATGGCCTTTTTTGTTTTTCTTTTTTCTTTTTTTTTAAATTCAAGAAGGCTTATTCATTAAAAGTTAGCAAACTGACCCAACATGACTTTTTTAAATTGTCACTTTTAATTTTAATTGAATTTTCAACTGTCAAATATTGAACATGAAAGGGACTTCTTTTTTCTTTTTTTAAATAAAATGTTTTAAAGACATAACTGCTCTCCTTAAAATGTTGAATGCTCACGTTTTTTAATAACCTAACTGAATAAATCGGATTTCATCTGTAAATAAATTAGAAAATAATGGATGTAAACTTCCAGAAAACCTTTTTAAATTGTCGATTTGTCTGAAATTTAATATGTACTTTCTTTGTACAAGGTCAAAATATTTCGAATCCAATGTCCTGACCGCAAATATAATACAAAAACAAAAATAATTCATAAATCATTTTTGTTTACTTACGGCTTATTTGAAAGAATAATTTGAAAATGGTTGTTACCTTCCTTTAAAAATGTCCTACCTTTTCAGTCAGTCGTTCACCGCATCTGCCAATCAAGGAAAGATGATGGCGCGACTTTTGACTGGCGCGAAAGCTATTCTTCATCCGTCTCCCCAGAAGATGGCTTTCAAGTGTGTGTGGGGGGGGGGGACTCGTGTCTAAACATAATGTAATCAATAAATAATGCATTATAATGGGTTAATTCAGACATTGTCTAGAAACTTTGGCATGCATCCTGATCCCAAGCCCTTTATATGCCACGGCGGAGGGACCGCATCCCTATTCACTAAAAAGCAAGAAAATTAACTTCAAATTTCCCTTCTGGTCATCCGATTGCTGAAAAATCAATGAGTCATTAATGAATGCGTAAAAAATACAATGTATCATTTACGAATGTGTTTTTTTTTTCCGCTTTTGTTTTAAACGTATATTGCTAGTTTTTGAAACGATTTAAAACTTCAAATCCAACATCAAAAGTGGACAAAATTCTAGAGTTTCATGATAAATAAGTCTCGTATATGGAACAAATTGAATATTCAAGGAACTTTTCAAATTTTAATGGCAAAATTGAGACTAATATCCAATATTGCACTCCAATGTCAAATCAAGACAATTCATAACACAATATCCACTTTTATTTCATGCTCCATATTATTGTCTTAATTTGACATTAAGATTATTAAAAGTTCTTTGAATTTTCAATGTCCAGTTTTTTATTTTTATTTGAGGCGGGGATTTTGCCCTGTTACTGTTCCAGCCACACAAAAGTACTAAAAAAAAAAAAAAAAATGGAAAGGGCGGGATCCCAAATATAAAGAGAGAGACCTCCGTGGGTCTCTTCGTGAGAATCTGGGCAACCATTTGCTCACATGACACAACTGAATCTGATTTTGAACTTCTTTTTCTTTTAAAATGGGGGAGGGAAATAAAATGAAAATTTGTAAGAAGCGCTACATTCATTCATTTCATATCAATGGCGTTATTTTCAATATATTTTTAACCCTGAAAATATCAAAAGTGCTGTTTAAAAATTATCTGGAGGCAAAATTCGATTAATTTGTTTTTATCCTAATATATATATATATGTATGTTTTGTCATTTTTATTTTCAAGAAATATTTTGAAATTTCTCGATAAGATTAAAATTCTAATTCTTACCAGCCTCCCCCCCCCCATCATGGAAAAGGCTTTCTTGCTTTCAAATGTTTTTACCCCAACGATAGAGCAACATTTCCTTACGGTAATAATCTTAAGATTTCTTTTTCCATCTTTTGAAAATCTTAAAGTAAGAGGCATAATTTTACCTTCAAATTATTTTTTTTTTTTACATGTCTAAAGAATATTGCCATAGAAACGGGCAGAAAGTTAGGGTTTAATTTATCATTATCAGTCTATTGTAAATCAACCCCCCAGTTTATAGCCACTCTGCTCGTTTCAAAATGCCTTTTTGGAAAATTTCTTAAAACTGAAAAAAAAAAAATGGTCTGAAGTTTCCGAAAATAATCTTACAAAATGACACATGAACTTAACCGATTTTTTTTCCCCTTAGAAAAATCAGATTTAATTTTCTTCCATTCATAAATTGAAGATGAAGAAAAAAAATCATAAAAGGCGCGAAATAAAATTTTGATTGAAATTTTCGGTGACTTTATCCAAATGGAAAAAGACTTTCATTTTGGATCAACAGAAATAAATAGAGAATTTGGTTGGGAAATGTAAGATTATAAATGAAGGCCATAAATATGAGGCACCTAGTGAGGAACTGACTGACATTTCGGTAAGAATGCTGAAGCCTTAGTATCATTTTGGGAGGAAGAAATTTCCCTTAAATTACAAATTGAAAAAAATTCAAATCATTTCGAAAATTAATTTTTCCAACAAGTGAAGGCCATGTTTCTTAAAAAATATTTTTTGTTATGGTTTTTAATACAGAATTAATTTCTTTAATTTTGAATATTTAATGAAATTAGTAAAGTTCATCTTTTCGGTTTTAAAAAGAATATTGATTGACAATTTTTACTTAAAAAAAAAATAAAATAAAAATGAACTTTATTTTACCAAATAAAATAATTTTAGTTTTAGTGACATTTTCTTTTTAATTTACTGAAAAAAAAAAAAAAAGTTTACTGGAAGATTTTTATTAAATCTAAGTATTTAATTTTTTCTTGCATCAAAAATCAGTTTTTAAATGAAATTAAAGATTTAAACTATAAATAATTTAAAAATCAATCATTTTAACTGAAAATTTAATTTTAAATTTTGCCATCAAATGTTTAAAAAAAAAAGTAAAATTTCAAGTGTTTGTTTTTGTTTTCAAGAGATTTTTTTCTTTTTTTTTAGGGATTTAAAGAAACATTAAAAAGAATCTTTTTTCCCTAATTTGCAAAATTTTATTTATTTATTTATTTTTTTTTTTTTATTTTTCATATCTGATTTTTTGTGAAGAGAAATATTTTACAAACATTTCATGGAAAAATTAATTAAAAAAAAAAAAAAAAATGAATATTTCTTATTTCAGAAGAATCATGGATTATGAGATAATAATTGTTTTACTTACTATTAGCAAATCGACTTTGCTTGAGATGTTTTTTCCCAGTTTTGTTGTATGCTCTGATTGTGTAAATAAAACAACCCGGCATTGTCTCTCTTTTAAATTTTTCCCCTTTTTTTTTTTTTTTTTTCTTTTTTTTTTAACTGATTTCTGCGCGATGTTCAAAGTTTCTGTCGTGAAAGGTTAAAAAAGAAAAAGACCCCCAAAAAATCTTGTTAAATGAAGAAGAAAAAAAAATCAAAATGATTTTGGATTTTTGTGCGTTCAGCACGACGGCGTTCAAAAACAAACTCAAATGATGATGATGCCGGCGCCTTTGAAAAAATCTTGAAGATGATGATGACTTTTCTTTAAAAAAAACAAAGGCTTTTGATGATTATTTTGTCTTGTTCGCCTAGAGCCAATGCCGCTGATAACATGTTGAAGAAAGACAGTTAAGTTTTCAAATCAAAGGCTCTTATTAAAAAAAAGAAAAAATGATGGCGAAACAGCACCCCCCTCTTTCTTTTCCCAAATCCGAATTTATTGGCCAAAATAATTGAAGGGCGCCAAACTAAAAAGAAAGCAATTGTCTCCGCCCCTCTTTGGATCCCACAAGACAAAATGGAAATAAATATATAAAAAAGAAAAAATCAATCTATATGTAATTGCTCCTGGCAATTCCAGGAAAACTTTGAACATGAAGAAACCCAATTTTGAAAATTTCCAGACACATCTTGACGTTGTTGAGTTGACCATTTCAACTTCAATAGGCATTTTGGCTTTTCTCTCCTCTTTTAATTGTTTAATAAAACTAAGCTTGATTTTTCTTTTTACAATTTAAATATTAATAAAGAAAAATATTAAAAAAATAAAACTCCTGCGATTTTTATTCTATTTCTTGTTGTTTTTTCAATAAATAAACTGTAATAAAATGAAACTGTTGCAATTCAAAATATTGCCAAAAAAAGGCACCTGTTCTCAAAAGTTAACGCTTATATTTTGAAACGGTTTTTTTTTTCTTTATGAACGACTAAACAAATTTGAATTTGCTTTTCTCGTCCTAAAGATTTTCTCTGTAAACAGTCTTTTTTTTATTTATTTAAATTTTCTTGAACATGAAAGCCACTTTTCGGGGTTTTATTAGGATTTTTAGACTTAGTTTTTTATTTTAAAATATAGGAATAATAAAGAAAGATTTACTTTCTTTCAGACGTTGAATAAATGAATGGCAATCATGTCTCAAACAAAATCTTAATAAAACGAAACATGGCAACTTATTTATTAGATTTCAAACCCGATTTGGATTTCCGTGGATTTTGCTTCAGCCACGACGAAAATGTCTGAATAAAATTTTGATTAAAAAGAAACCTTTAAAAATATTGAGAAATTCACGTTTTCCAAAATTGCATGATCCTCAAAAAATCCATTAAATTTGATTCAATTCAATCAATGAAAATCATTAAAAATAACAAAACCTTAAAAATAAAATTAACCCTAAACAAAAAATGGAGGGGGGGGGGACAATTAATGTCAACATTTTTTTTTTTTTTTTTGGTTCAGTGAAAAAAAAAAAAATCGTGATTTAGAAATTTAATTCGAAAAAATTTATCCTTCCTGCTTTATTTTCACCTTTTATGTTGATTAGAAAACATTTGTTTTTAATCATTAAGCAAATTGTTTTTTCCAATTAAAGTTTAAATACCTATTTTTATTATTGAATAAATTAAAAAAACACTTAGACTTTAATTTATTAAAGTCGCTTGCGGCTTCTTGACATACAGAAACTAAATGTCTAAAGAATCAGTTTGTTTCTTTTTTGTTTTTAAAAGTTGATCAAGATTTTGGTGATATTTTAATTTAAATTTTAAATACAAAAACGACGAGTCCGTGTTTCGTTGAACGTGAATAAAATTTAAGATTAATAAATCATTAAAGAAAGCCAATTTTGCGCTCCTAATCCAAAATTTAAATTAAAAATACTTGAATTGAATAAAAGCATTTTAAAAATTTAGAAAAAATATTTTAATTTTAATAAAAACGTGATAATTTGAAACGCTAAACTACATAATCGCTAATAGCCGCTTTTTTTCTTTTACCCCCCCCCCCGTGTCTGTCGTTGCAAACCCAACACCCCACCCCACCCCACCCCGTTCTTAATTTCACAAATACAATGACTTGGTACGACAGATCTTTCAGATTTTTAAGAATCTCCGGCAGGGGCTGAAAGTAGTGTAGTACCTGTTCTCGTCTTCATTAAGCTATATATGGAGTGGGTGGGGGGGACCTGGACTCCACGCAATCCAATCCTTTTTGATGTGAAGACGTGAAAACAAAACACAAAAAAATATCCCCAATCCTCCCGAGCGCGATGGCATCGATACTGCACCGACTTTCTTTCAGAGGATGCTTCTCTGAAAGTGAGTTTATCACTCCAATCACGAACGGCCAAGATTTGGGCAGCCTGCCTTGTTCTTCCCAATCTTCTTTTTGGACACATGTTTCGCCAGGAAAGAGGCTGACACCCCAAACGAAAAACAAACCAAAAAAACCCCCCGATAGACCTCTAGTCTAGAGGACCACGAGAGATGGAGGAAAAAAGTTCACTGAAAAAGATATGTGATAAATTTTCTTCTTACCGTTATGTTTATTTATTTCATTAAATGGCATTTTAGTTTGAAATCATTTTGGAGAGAGAATAAGTTTTTTTTTTTTTTTAACCCTGATTTCTGTAGTGTATTTCATTTATGGGAAGTAAGGGGTTTCAATATGAAACTGTCAAGCACTGTTCAATAAAAATTCTCTCAATACTCGTGGAACTCTAAGGAAGAAATAGCAGGAAAACTTAGTAAATTTAAAAAAAAAAAAATCTATCAAGGAAAAAAACTTACCGTTTTTAAAAATATTGATTTTTTTTTTTTTTTTTTTTTTTTTTTTTTTTTTTTTTTTTTTCAGTTTCAGTTTTTTATAAATTCTGTTCGTGAAATTCTTCGAAGATTTTTAAAAAGTGTCGGTCAAGTTTTTTTTTTAGTTTTTTTTTTTTTTTTTTTTTTTTTTGTCCCATAATGTTAGATTTTTTTTTCCTTTTGTTTCTTTGTTTTTTTTTTTTTTTTTTTTTTAGTGGTGGGGGGTTCTTTTGTTTTTCTTTGTTTTTTTTCTTGGTTTTTTTTTTTTTTTTTCTTTTCTTTTTTTCTTTTCTTTTCTTGGTTTTTTTCTTGGTTTTTTTTTTTTTTTTTTCTTGGTTTTTTTTTTTTTTTTTTTTTCTTTTCTTGGTTTTTTTTTGTTCTTGGTTTTGTGTTTTTTTTTTTTCTTGGTTTTGTGTTTTTTTTTTTTTTTTTCTTTTCTTGGTTTTTTTTTTTTTTTTTTTTCTTTTCTTGGTTTTTTTTTTTTTTTTTTTTTCTTTTCTTGGTTTTTTTTTTTTTTTTTTTTTCTTTTCTTGGTTTTTTTTTTTTTTTTTTTTCTTTTCTTGGTTTTTTTTTTTTTTTTTTTTCTTTTCTTGGTTTTTTTTTTTTTTTTTTTTCTTTTCTTGGTTTTTTTTTTTTTTTTTTTTCTTTTCTTGGTTTTTTTTTTTTTTTTTCTTTTCTTGGTTTTTTTTTTTTTTTTCTTTTCTTGGTTTTTTTTTTTTTTTTTCTTTTCTTGGTTTTTTTTTTTTTTTTCTTTTCTTGGTTTTTTTTTTCTTTTTCTTTTCTTGGTTTTTTTTTTTTTTTTTTCTTTTCTTGGTTTTTTTTTTTTTTTTTTCTTTTCTTGGTTTTTTTTTTTTCTTTTTCTTTTCTTGGTTTTTTTTTTTTCTTTTTCTTTTCTTGGTTTTTTTTTTTTCTTTTTCTTTTCTTGGTTTTTTTTTTTTCTTTTTCTTTTCTTGGTTTTTTTTTTTTCTTTTTCTTTTCTTGGTTTTTTTTTTTTCTTTTTCTTTTCTTGGTTTTTTTTTTTTCTTTTTCTTTTCTTGGTTTTTTTTTTTTCTTTTTCTTTTCTTGGTTTTTTTTTTTTCTTTTTCTTTTCTTGGTTTTTTTTTTTTCTTTTTCTTTTCTTGGTTTTTTTTTTTTCTTTTTCTTTTCTTGGTTTTTTTTTTTTCTTTTTCTTTTCTTGGTTTTTTTTTTTTCTTTTTCTTTTCTTGGTTTTTTTTTTTTCTTTTTCTTTTTTTTTCTTTTCTTTAAAATTCACATTTCTTTAAACAGTTTTTCTCTTCCCCGAGAGTTCCCTGAATATTTAATTTTTTTTTTTTTATTGAACAATGCTTGACAACTTCAAATTATTTAACATCTTACTTCCCATGAGTCGGAGGTTAAAAAAAGGGTAAAAGAAAAGGCATGAACCCATATAAGTCACACCAACCATTACATAAGTCTTCTTGCATAAGCAATCACTAAGTAATAGGGTTGCCATGGTAACGATATTTTTTGTTTTTTTTAGTTTTGATAATGTTGGTTGTGAGTGAAATGTCTACAACGAAATTAAAAATCTTCCAACTTCATCGAAATGGAAAACCTTTTGTTTGGATGAGGCAAAAAAAAAATCCAAGAATACCGGGACACTCTCTCTCCCCACGAGAGAGAGAGAGAGAGAGAGAAAAAAGTCCACAAATAATAAAAAAAAATCTCACCACTTTTTTTTCCAGCCTAAATATTTAAAAAAAATCATTTGCCAGTCATTTCCAACAGCATACACTACAGTGTAACCCGGATATAAGAGATTTTCTCTGGTCCCAAATTAGAGCCTGTGTTAATAAGACCAAACCCGGATATAAGAGACTTCTCCGGTCCCGACAACTCTCTTATATCCGGTGTATTTCTCTTCGGAAAAAAAAAAAGACTAAAGTTAACAATCTTTAGAAAATCAATTTCCTCCTCCCAACAATGAAGTGAAACCTGAAAAAGTTAAATTTCATGTAGAGAATGGAATGGAAATCCATCATCAGACAAAAAAAACAGAATGTTTCGTGGCGGCCAAAGGAAAGTTTCTAAAAAGACGAGACTGGAAAAAATTTTTAACAAAAAATTCTTTTTAACGAGTGGGAAAAGAAAAAACTTTGAAATTATTGAAATTTGACAAAAAAAGCCATAACGGATTTCTGTGATTAATGAAGAAATGTGGGCTGAAGAGGGGGGCTTTTAACTTTAGTTTATTGACAGGAAAGGAGATTAATGTTGAAAAAGAAAAATATTTGTGCAAAAGAAAATAAATGGGAAATAGAATTTTTTTTTTTTTTTCTCTTAAGCTATAGACTTACTTATTGATGTTAGAGAAAAAACTTACCTACAGCAAAAAAAAAAAATTGTGATCCAACTTGTTTCAAATGACAAATGTTTTTAAAATTGATTTAAGTCAAGACACAAAAAATAATCAAATTATTCTATAAAACTGAAACATAATGTTCTTGGAAGTTCCAACCAAGTGTGTGTGTTTTTTTTTTTTTTTTGTTTTTTTTTAACTGGTATAATAATGCCGACGTTGTTAATAAATGAAAGACAAATGATCAAATTTGGCGGCAAATGTTTTGGACTTTAAAAAACTTTCAAAGATATTGGTGTTTCTTCTTTAAAGGGCATCATAAAATATTAATTTTAAACAACATTGGCAATAAAAAAGTATGAAACTTTTTTTTTTTATTATTCTAAAGTTTTTCAGGAGTAAGAAGACGAAAATTTTATTCCCCCGCCCTTTAAATCATTTTTTCTAAAACTAAATAAAAAAAGTTTCAAACTTTTTTTTTCTTCGAAACCCAAATAAATTTGGCGGAGGTTTGAGAGACAGTTTTTATTTATTTATTTTTTAAGTCACTCAAGAAGCCGATGTTATTATTAATTTTTTTTAAATGACAAAAAATAGACTTTAAAATTTAGTTGAAATTTACTGTATAAAAAAAGATTGCTAAAATATTTCTCCCTCTAAGATTTCCAAAGAAGGTAAGTTTTTTTTTTTTTTTTTTTTTTTTTTTTTTTCCTTTGAAAAAATTCTTAATCACATTTTATTTATCGAAATGTTTGCTCAGAATATGAAGCGAGTGAAAATTTACAAATTCTAAATGTTGTTGATCGTTTTAATTATGTGTAGAGACTAGAGGAATGCTCACTATATGAGGTTCGAATAAATAAAAAAAATGGTGGGAGGCATTTTTAACAGCATTGAATGAGAAACGTTTTTCTGTCAATAAATGATACCGGATCTTTTTTTTTGTTTTCGTCCCGTTTGGAAAAAAAAAAAAAAAGTTTTTAAAATGGGAAGCTCATTTGGACTTTCTCTTTGCCAACCTCTCCACAAAGCAAGATGTGACAAAAGGCCAGTTTTTAACGTGGGGTGTTCCAAGTCCATAGGTTCGGAGATCCCGTATACATGGGGTCGGGTTTGTCTACCTCCCAAAACATGACTCTCCACTTCGGCATAGCCTCATATGGGTTCCTCTCTGTCCAGAGGCAGAGAGTTCAACGAGAAGAGAAAGCCTCCTCTGCCCATTTGGAATAATATTTATTGTACAAAAATGTGCCACAAGGGCAGAATTGAAAGGGGGGGGCTGGTCTTCAACTGGCTTACTTCTAACTTAGCTAGCCTCATTTACTGACCCAATCGTCCAAATATCGTTCCTTTCACCAAAACATCTCATCCACACAACACTGCCATACACATATACCACATCCACTCAAGGAAATTCTACTTAATCCCCATATATACAGCTTTTTGGCGGTGGGATTAATAAACAATGAATCCCTAATGTTCGTGATTATTTACACAACTAAACAAAACCAATGTTAGTAAACGGTCCCCCACAATCTAAACATGGCAGAGATGAGTTAACTGAGTGAAAAATACTACGGAAGTAAATGCAATTACACATTTGAAAACGAAAGGCATTCCACAGTTTAACCAGAGAAATTGCAAACTGTCATCTAACTGGGGAGGGAAGTGAGAATGAACCAAAAGGTTTGGGGACAAAAATAAAGAGGCCAATGACCATTCACACCTTCACCCATTTGGACTTTGGTACCAGAACATGTCTAGTTTTATTTATAACCTTGCAAAAAAAGAAAGTCGTTCTCTTATAATTTTATTGTCAATGGTGCTTAAAATTATCAGATAAATAAATGATTTGAAATTAACAATTGTTAACTTACTGCTAGAATCAATAAGGTTAGATTTGTGTGAAGCTAAAAGCAAGGCTGAACAATGCTGTAGCCTATCAGACAAACCCTGCTAAACCTTAATCTGCAGCAAGGTGATTTGCAGTACTGCTTACAACCATACCCTGTTGAAACACCAGTTCACATACAATCACCTAAGTTAAGCAGCATTGAGCTTGGTCAGCACTTAGATGGGTGACTGCTTGGAAATACCAGGTAGTGCATGTGGTGTAATGGATAATGACTTGGGATTGTTAATCAGATCTGAGTTCCAATTCCAGTCAGGTTCATTCTATTCACTTATGCCCAAATATGGTATGACTCCCTTTTCTCCCCCAGTTCTGGGTTAATTAGTAAGTCTATCACTAAATCATCTCCTCCCCCTCCCCACCAAAAAAATTCTTACAACTTAAAAATATTTTCTGGCTTTAAATAACCTGCAAAGGGTTGATAAACTGTAGAAAACAAATCAATCTTTCATGTACCAGTTCTTTTATAGGATAGTGTCCAGGCATAACTAATTCCTGGATTAATCAGCATGATTTTGTGACATTTGTCTATACAGGGTAGCAAATAAATTCCTTTTATCAGTATCAAGTTTTACTTATGGCTTTCAGGAAAATAGAACGTGCAGTCATCTGAATGTAGAGTTAAAATTCTGTCCAAGTTTCAATTGTGCCTGTGAAAAGACATGTATCCATCTTAGGGCAAAGTGGGTTATATTGCCTTGGATGGCAACTCTGAATTCAAACCAGCCTGAAGAGAAATGTTGCCCTAGACACACCTGCTACTGCTATTACTACAGTAATTAGGTTAAGAGATTCATTAACCCCCTCCTAATTTTTGAAACCATTATCAGAAGATACTCTCTGGCACTATAAATACTCTGCAATAAAATTTTATCATTCTCTTCTTACTTTCCACTTATACGACAACATGTAAATCTCGTGCAGAAGAACATGTTCCCTTTAGGGAAGTGCAGGAACAATACATACAAATTCACTCACTTCACATACTCTGGACCAAAAAGTTTCCACATTCATTCACTATACACATTGTCTTTGTCACTTATAACCCTTTGTTGTTAATACATTATCACTTGGTTGTACATATATATATATTGGTTCTTATCATTTCTTTATGTGAACTCGCATTGCGAGTATACCATGTTTGTTGTGGGCATTTTCAGGAGACAAGTTTTTTTTTTATCTCTCAACATGTTCACTGGTCAGCAACAAAGTATATAGCATCATGTCCCCTAAGATTAAATAATTTGTGAACTAATATCTTCTTCATTATTGTTAGCAATTTATTTCATTTTTTTTTTTTTTTTTTTCTTGCTATGTTTTGACCATTGTACACTTACTTTTTTTGTTCTCGTCAATAACCTTTACGGAATTTGAATTAGGAGCTTTCTCATTCCCTGTTCTTCAAGATTCATAAACTTGTAGTGTTTTTGTTTTGTTTTTTTTTGTTTTTATATTTTTATTATACCATTCTGTTTCTCTGACTTAAGGATACCTGCATTGCAAACATGAGGACAAGACTTGTTACTTCTACAGACTAAATTTAACTTCCAACAACCTGCTGAATAAGGAAAAGCATTCACATTGACTCTTCTTGCTGTTCAACAGCACAAAATTAGGAAAGGAAGGTTGTAACAGTTGGATTCCAAGAGTAAATTGGTTTACAGCCATATCATGCTGAAACAATGGTTTTTATACTGTAAGGATACAAAGGGCAATATCTCCCTTTGGTGGGGATGAAGTCACTTGACGGCAGCTTAGTGATTCCATACAGTGACAAAAGTGGCAGTCAATTTCAGTTGGTTTACAGGAGTCAAAGCAGTTTTTTTTTTTTTTTTTTTTTTGCTTGCAAGCTGCTGTTAACGTTTTGGTTAACTCTAGCTAGTAGTCCTCATTTTGGAAAAAAACACAAGACTTGCTGTTTCCTGTTCATGAAATATGTCCTTGCTTGGGGCATAGGTGAATCTGGAGTACTAAAAATGGCTTCTCCAGAAACACAAAAGAATCTTCATGTTATATATAAGATCCTTCTTTCTTTTTTTCCTCATATTTGCTTGCTGTATAGATCTATATTATTCTCTACATGGGACATGTGTAAATATGTATATATAGTTTTGTGTATGTCTTAGTGGTATAAAAGTCTTTTCTGAGTTTATTCTCAGAAAGACTTTTATGTTGCATGTTTGTCATTCCTTTTCCTTTCAGATGATCCATTCTATCTGTTAAATACAGCGTTATATATCATAAATATAATAATGCCCATAATGGGGGAAATATAAATGGAAGAATAATAAACCTTTCTTCCAAGCTCTCCCATTAATACAAAGTTAAGCAACATCGAGCCTGGTCAGTACTTAGATGAATGACTGTTTGGATGTGTGGGTGGTGTAATGAATAATGGCAGAGAATTGGAAATTGGAGAGCTGAGTTCCAATTGGGTTCATATGTGCAAATACCTTTTGGGGAAAGGTATGAATTCACCTATCCCCCCAAGCTATGGGTTAGTTAGTAAGACTTGTATCACTAAAGCATTATCTCAAAAAAAATATAAAAAGTTTATACAATGTAAAAATAATTCTTGGCTTTAATTAACCTACAAAAGGTTGATAAGCTGTGTAAAAAAAAAAAAAAAAAAAAAAACTCCATCCAAGAATGAATGGAATCGGTAACATGAGGGAGAAATGGAAGTAACAAGTGGTTAAGAAATAGAAATGGCTTTTTCTGATTTGACCAAACGATTAAGGGCAAAAATAAAAGCTATCAATTCAGAGATCAACAATTATGGGAGAGAAACAATGTTGGCTCTAGAAGTAAACTGGATGCTTGATTAGTTTAACACAGTATCAACTTTTGTTGGATTATTTAATATCAAACAAGATTTTAATCTGACAAATCACAATGAATTACTGAATAGTTAAAGCTCCATTATGTTGTAGGTATGACTATAGACTACATTTGATAGCAAGACATCTCTGATCAAAAGATTTTGAGGACTGGAACCACCTGTTAATTTCTGTTGTTCCCAGGTCTGCCCTGACCAGTGGCAGTAGCATCTGATAGTCCCAGCTATGGGCAAATAGTTAACCCCAAACTGGGATCAAAATACAATGAAAGTGTAAAAATAGGTTTTAATACCAGCAATACATTTCTGGAAAAAAAATTCAAAAATACTTTTTTTTTTTTTTTTTTTTTTTTTTTTTTTAATAAAAATATTACCAGCATTAAAAATCTTGTTGGCATTAAATAAACCAATGAGGTTGATATGTTGTAAAATGAAATGAACTAAACCAAGCCAGAGTTCCATTATGCACTTGAGTTTGCAAATATCTATCTGGGAAGTGGCTAATAATGGCATCTCAAATTTCCAGGAACCAATTCTATAAAGACAGGTAATCTTTAGGAACCTATTCTGTTCATTTTCTTTTTAATCTGAGAATGGAAACAAATCATTTTATGCTATCAAAAAGAATTAAACACTTTTTTTTTTTTTCTTTTAAAAAAAAAGAAAAAATCTTTCTGAAGTATTTAATTTTTTCAACTTGAAATGACACAACAGCTTCTCCATTCATTTGACACGTGGGTTGTCTTCACATTTACTCGCTCAACTGTGGCACATTATCTCACAACCAAGTCCCCCACCATAACAACTGAACCACCTTATTTTTCTTTGATTTCATCAGCCTCTTTCATATTCCAGCAGTCAGGAAGGTCATTATTTACATTTATTTTATTGGCATCTTTTGAAAGTGGACAGCTTATTTGTGTCATCAACTTCATCTGATGTCTTAGCATATAAATGGCAAAACATCTTCCTTTGCATTTGGTTCAAATTCGGTATCAGTTTTTTTTACCTTTATAAAGAAGTCCGATATTATGACGTTGCTTCATTTTTTTTTGAAGAGGGTCTCTTGTTTCATTTTTATGTTGACTCTTTCAACTATTTTTTTCTACACAGCTGCCATTATCTATTTATGCCTTTCAATGTGTGTCAATAGGCATGCAAGTGTAACTAACATTTTACCGAGACCATTTGCTATTAATATACAAGATTATTTTTGGATAATCCAACAACTGGTTAGCTAAGAATCGATTCGCACAAACTGGTAGGATGCCAACCCTGAAAGTGGCCCCTTTTGGGGAATGTTTTAGATATCTACTAGAGATGCAGTTGCTATATTCTAACCCTACCTACCAACAAGGCAAAACAAAAAAGAAGTCTTATGTTAGATATAATTTTATAACGAAGGAGTTATTTTTTAACAGAAAAATGGATTCTAGTAATCAGACTTGGTCAATTGTCGCACGGACATTTTTTCTTTTGTAAGTATTAAAATGTCTGTTTTATCATCATCATTAAAACGAGATCCTTACCCCGGTTCTTTTATCAGTAATTTTGTGTCTATTAATCAATTTCATATCAATTTTTGTTGTTTGGTAAACGCCAAAATACAGTTTGAGAAGTGGGGCAATATCTTGCAACATACAAAGATTTTTTTTTTTTTAAAAATATCTCTTCAAAAGTTTCATCAGAAATACAAATGAAATATGATTTTGGATTGAATTCTTGAACCATCTTCCATTAATTCGACATTGCTTCTTGGAAACCTCTTGTGTATATCACCCTCTTGGAAAGGGGATTAGACTACACCAACTCCACTCCTTATAGCTGGTAAGACCCCCCCTCCCACACACACACACACACACACACAAAAAAAAGTGGGGTGGGAGCTACTTTCTGAGTGGATACTTGTGGACTCTGTTATAACTGGACATTTCTACATTTTTTTTCTTTTCTTGGACACTAGTTCAAATCTGATTTGTCTACCGGTCTATTCATTGTGATTTTTATCCTATAAAATTGTCATTAAATTAAATTGCGTAAACTGGCTCTTATGCATATGAAGGTGTTCAATTGTCAAATCCTGGAAAATGTCTTTTACAGAGAGTCTTTGTAGCCAACATGTAAGCTTCAGCCCTTTACACACACATCTTTTGGATTCTGAATAGGAATGATTTCTAATGAAACTTGATTTGTTTTTAGCAAGAAATGCCACATAGACATACTATTGATATTTAATTCATTTACTATCAGAATTCTTCAGAAATTGCAACTTAGTTTTTAACAAGCAAAAGAAGCTTGTGAATATTTTTTTTTAATTCTAAAACTAAAAGTATTTTTTGGGGGGTGGAGGAGACCAGAAGAAGGAAGGTCAAACCTCTTATCCCAAGTATTATGAATGACACAAACAAAAAAAAAAAACTCTTACTCCAGTGTGAAATCTGAAATAAATTTACATTTGTTAACTGACTTTACAAATAATAATAGGGCAAGATACAAAATTTACAAAACAAGCCTCCACAAAATTTTCCTTTGCATACCTAACACTTAAGCAAGATAACAAGTTCCAATTACAATTCAGTTGGACCATAAAAAAACAAAAACAATTATAATTATTATTAACAAAATATTCACTTCCTTCGATTCATTTGGCTGTTGAAAGGAGTTGAGAAGGTTAACGATTCACAGGTATCACTTGATTTCTGGTTTGTTTGGACAATAGTTCAGTTTTACAAACTGAGACTATTTAAATCTTGTATTTTCATAAATTGGGGTTAATACCTCGTAATTGTGACAAACTTTCACAAACAACAACAATAAAAAAAAAAAGAAAATAATCTAAAATTGTAGAAATTTCTTTCATTCCTTTTTTTCTGTTCCTTCCTATTCTTCTGTTACCTCTTTTCTTTCATATTGACAGCTTTTAGTTTTTGTTTGTTCAGTTCCCAGAAACAGCCCATTGTCATTTGTCTGTAGAAGCCAAAAATCTTCTTTCAGCTTTTCCTTTTTCTCCATCTCTAACTTCAGCTCCTGACACAAATTTCCTTTTGAAAACCATGACCCTGCTGCTTTTTAGTTTTGCTCAGTTCCCAGAAACTGCCAACGACTTTTGCCCATGAAAACAAATCTCTTCTGTCTGACAAACCAGACTTCTGTGAAACCCACTGGTGTGGTCGCCGCACCAATATGCGATGTCCACTGGTCACGACACCAATATATGACACTGCGCCGTCGGCCTGTGGTCAACTTCCAGTTGTGGTGCGAAGCTGTAAGGTTTCTTACAGTGTTTTGGGGTTGACTCTTTGTCACTGCCACCAGCCTGTGTCCCGGTCGATCTGGTCATTCCCAGTTTGATACAAGCTTTATCATTCTCAGCTCACCTCCAACGTCTTTGATCTTAGGTAGACGAAATCAGTCTGGTGTCTGGCTGTAGTGCAAGCTGAATCTGGGGTAAAGGTAATACCGCACAAGTGTAAGTATAAAAAAAAAAAAAAGTAATAAAACAAATTCAAAATGTTCAAATATGTTGAGAAATAACAATTATCTTTGTCTGTCTAAATACAGGAGTGTGTTTCTCTCCCAGCCTGTTTCTATGGATTCGTGACACTTTTTGCATTTCTTAAGCGAGTTATGGTATCTTAAATCGTTTGAATAAAACTTGCTTTTGGTAGGAAGACCAAGTCACTAAGATGTGAATCTTTCGGTCAGCTTCTGCGAGGCAGAGTTACGCTCTGACCGTGTCTGATACTGACTGCTCAGCTGCCTCGAGATGTTCGTTTATATGGATACCGATCAAAACCTGGTGTGGGGGCCTGACATGGCTTGGGTTCCTTGATAATTCTCAATTTCCAACAAGAATTCTCTTTGTTCTTAGGCTAGGAAAATTAATTACTTCCCATTTTTGGAAATCACTTTCCACTTCAGGGGTTCCTCTCTCATCCGTGAGGGAAGGTCAGAGGAGAGTTACCAATGTGAGAGAGGAAGAATCTAGGAGGGTATCTCATACCAATCCCCTCAGTGGGTGTTAACAACTTCTCCACCTATCACCCCTGCTACTACTTGACCAATGATCTCTCGGCAGCGTGGGTGTGGCTAGACTGGCCCTCTTGAAATTATCATCTAGAATTTTGTTTGCAAAATCCTTTTTTTTCTTTTTCCTTTCCCTTCAGCCAAAACATTTACAAATCCCAGATTGCCAAATAATTCTTATCACATCTTTCTTTTGGGGACACCCAAAATTCACTTAGCCCAGACCTCTACCAACTCATTAATCACTGTCAAAACCTGACACCTGGTTTCTCCGCTAGTTAACTTTAATTGAGTGGTCATGTTTACCTGAGAATCAAATTCTTTATTTTTCTCATGCCTTAAAATCCACTTATCACCAGATGCTCATTTTCGAGTCACTATGTCTGATGTCAACAGTTTGAATAAGCAATAATAATGATTCCCTTTTCGATTTTCCTTCTCATGCCAAGATTTGTGCATATACAAGATGGCTTTCTTTGCTGGAACCAGGAATTAAAGTTAAATGATATCTCTGAAAGATAATTGATATCGATTCTCCCCACCTGTACCATGGCTTTGTTCAAGCCAAAATGTTTTTATGGCCACCCTGTCTGAATTCTGTTTCATTTGGCGCGTTACTCCCTTATCGTGACATTAATTAATTTTGACAGAATCACAATCTTGCTTTTTCTTACAGATTTTCTGTCTTTTGCGAAAAGTTTTTTTTTTTTTTTTTTTTTTTTTTTTTGTAAATAAAATAAATTCTTCTCTTTAATGTCACTCAGTCTATCTTTTGATATAGCTCTTTCTCGCCTTAAGTATTTCCCGTTTTTAATTTCTATGGTAATTGTTAGCCAATTACAATAGCTAAATAGTGTCACACTCCTTAAATAACCACAAATTGGATCAGTATTAATTTCTTGATTGATTCAATGGAGTTATAACTTATTTTATCCATTGGTTAAAAGAAAGAAAAAAGAATTTATTTAGGTTTTGAGACCATAAGACTCGAGTCTTTTTCTTTTATTACAAATTTTGAAAAACAAACTTTATACATTTATCCTTTTTATAAAGGTTTCATTTTAGCCCTGGAAAGAAAGTGTAATAAACAGTCTTGTTTGTTTTTTGTTTTTTTTTTACCCTTTATTTTTACATAATTTTATATTTCTTTGTTATATGAATTTTTATAAAAGCTTGTAAAAAAAAAAAAATATTCAACTCGTCCACAAAGAAAACGGATAAAGTGTAAAGTCCAAATTTTTATAATCCAGAAATCATTGTAGTGTTTTACAAAAGTGTTTTTGTATAAGGTTCACAAAAAGAAATTTTTATACAATTCTCTTGTATGGAAATTTGCTTTTTAAAATTTTTGTTTACTGTAATAAATGTTTGTCATTTTTAATTCCACATAGTGATTGAGTCTTATTTATTTTGCACTTTATTCAACTTTAGGGGTCAGAAAGGCACACGTGTTCTCTTTTTCCCATTCTATCCTGACTAACTAAATTTTTGTATTTTGCACAAAATAGATGAATTTGATCTTTGTGTAATTTAAATTTTTATACAAGACAAAATGGATTCCAATTTGTTTCACAAAATTTTTTCCTTATTTGCAATTTAGGTTTGCAGTCCTGGACTGACATGTAGCAAGAAAATTAAAATGTAAGAAATATGAGTGAAAATTTAATGCTTGACATTGCTTTCTCTCATTCAAGTTAATATTATAATTAATATTAATGAACCTAGAATGGCTGTCTGAACTGCTGTGTTAGTCACAAAATAAGGTCATATAAAGAAAACAAATGGATATAAGTTTTTAAAAAAATTACATTAGGTTTTGTTGGGGTTTTTTTTTTTCTTTTTTTTTAATGCTAAAAAAGCAAAGGTAAATCTTCAATAAAATCATGTAAGATTGGAATGGAATTTTTATTTATATTTTTACCCATTTTATAAGTGCAAAACTTTATACCAGAATGAAGTCAACTTTTTTTTCTTTTTTTTTTTTTTAAACAGGAAACTTAAGAACAAAATGTTGTAAATCATTTTTTTATCTTCATCTGCTCAATTTCCAGTTTGTCTGCCAGTCTTGTCTGAAGACAGAAAAAAGAATTTATATTAGATTTCTTTTGAAATTCCTTTTCATCAGCAAACACGTTCCTAAAAATTCTAATTGGTAACTGAAATAAAAGCCTTTCTTTTGCTTTTTTTTTTTTTTTGGTAAGTTCTTATTTAAAGTCTTCTTTGGACTGCTTATGATGTTCTCATGTTTTGACTAATCCATTCTACCGTTTTCTTTACCTTGCTCAAACTGTAAGGAAAGAGATAGACTTCTTTTCATCAGTAATATTATTGGTAAACAAAAATGGGAAATCCTTCACTTAAGTGGTGTAAAATAAACGGCATTTCCTTGAACGGCATAAAATCAATAGGACTAATGTGCGATGAATAAATTGTCATCTAAATGATGAAAATAACACTGACATCTCATTTCAACAGATATTTACCAAAATGACACAAAAATATCTTGATATAATAATGACTAAATTTATTCAATAAAATCGCCATTGGCTTCAACCATAGCCTCCAGATGATTTTGGAATCTCCTGCATCTCTTCTGGATGGTCTCCTTATTTAAGTTGGTGAATGCTGCCATAATCCTTGCCTTCAGTTTGTCTTTGGTGTTACAAGGAGTTTTGTTGGTCTCTCGTTCAATTGTGCTCCACACGTAATAATCAAGGGAAGTGCAGACTGGGGAGTTAGGTGGCCTGATGTATTGGGTGATGTGGTTGCTGAAATTGTCTGACAGCCATGACAGTTCTCCTGCTTGTATGGCATGGTGCAGAGTCCTGTTGCCAGACATGGGGTCTTCCAGCAGCTACCCTTTTGACCCAGGGCTGCACTCCCTCCTCAAGGCACTTGATGTAGGCCTCCATGTTGAGTCTGATGCTTTGTGATGAGATGAATGGAGGCATAATGTCACCATCACTAGTGATCACTCCAAACACCTTTGTAATCACCCTTAGATTCATCCAAGTCCTTTCCGAATCCTCTGCACTTTCCTCAGATTGATACCCACTATAAAATGTCAGTATTGGAGCTTTCAGTGCAAATGCCAAGCAGCAAAGATGGTGCTCAACTGACCTAACTATACTGTGCATGCATGAAATTAAAAATATAAAATGGTGACAATTTACCCATCACACCCTGTACATTTTCTTACAGTTGAATGTCACAATGGATAATGGTGGACTATGCAGCAAATAAATGCCAAAAACACAGGACTGTTTTTGTACCACTGACATCACACAAATTTAGAGTCCATTTTCTATACATCATGACAATGAATGCCCCAAGCAGTGAGTTTTTTACTCACATTCATGTGTTCATTCATGCTGGGTGTTGTTTTCTTCCATGTTGCGACTATAACAATGAACAACAGATAAGTTGCTTTAGTGGCAACCTGCTTGATCCCAGCAATAACCATCTGTTGCATCTTGATAGGCATTTAGCCGAAATGGCCAGTTGCACTGGTTGCAATGTAGCCTGTTTTGAATGAGCTGTCATCATGCTAACCGGCACAGCACAGTTTTAGATGATTGTCAAGCTCCAATATATAACAATCTTCTTGTGATCATCATTCAGATTGACGATTGACTGTGGGGGCACTTGATCTACCAGGTGACATGACTGAAATGAAATGAGGCAGGTTTATTTTATGGTGTTTTTAAGTGAAGCAGAACCTTGACAGATGATTTTGCGTCCATTACATGAAGGAATACCCAAAAATGACTAGTCCTGCCAACCATTTTAGAATTTAAACTTAGGATGTACGTTCAAAAAAATAACATTGTTTTGCTTATATCGACCCAATTCCTTCTTTAAAAAAAACAAAACAAAACTCGTTTAGAGTGAAAAAATGGTAGAATGGAAGAAGCAGAATAAGGAAGAGGTCGGTGTGGATAGTCAAACCAGAAGAATTAATCACAAGGAAGGGGGGGGGGAGAGAAAAAAATGACTTACTGCAAATTCAATTTGGTTTGGATGGTATGGAATACCACCCAATGCAGCACATTTTTCTTCATGTTTTCTCTCGGGGTCTCCAGGAATCATCACTGAGGATTGGCCTTGAACCTTTGATCAAAAGAAATAAAGATCCATTTGGTACACTATTTCCTCAACATTTTACTCTTGTTCAACTCATCTTTGTTGCATTTCATTTCATTTAACGTCTCTTATAAACTTTTCCTTTAGGAAATATACCAAGGTTTTTTTTGGGGGGGGGTGTTTTTTTTTTTTTTTTTATTGAAAATAGGAATTTTTGAATGGTATTAATTCTAACCAAGCACATTTTGTTCATCTTATTCAGACTGAGAATAAAACCAGCAAAATTTTTTTTTTTTTTTTTTTTTTTTTAATCAGAATCTCTTAGCATTTTTTTTTTTCAATAACGATTATGTTATGTGTTAAACCATGAAACGCTTCAATCAAAATAAAGTGATTTTACAATATCAACTTCTCGACATATTACATAGCAGCAAGAGATCAAACAAGGGAAACAACTCAAACAGCTTAATGTAAGGGAAGTAACTGGGCTAAGACTACATTCAATTGGATGTAACAAGATATTTCATGGGGCGCAGTGTTTTTTTAACCTGTATGTTGGTCATCATTTTCACTGCAGGTCTTACTGCAGTAATGCACGCTACAAAGCCGAGGTGATAACTGACATCCGTCATGGATCGGGGTCACTCCTCTCCAATACTTTGAACAGGAGTAGATGTTTATCTCTTGTTTAGAATTGGATTTCCTTTTCCTTCTAAAGTTTTCTCAATGTCATTTACTCCAAGTAGTCTAGGAATGTCCAATTATCACGTTAAAAACGTATACTCTGAGAAAAAAAGGTGCGAAAATTGATAAAACAATTTTTTAACGTCTAAATGTTTAATTTATTATTAAGAGGAAAGACTAAAGTATTTTTTGAGTATTTTTCCAGATTTTTTAATCCTTCCTAACCTGTTAAGAAATTGATTCAAATATCTTGTTTTTTTTTTAGTAAATTAAATTTACTAAAAAATCAACCCGATCAGCCATTTTTTTCAGAATTTAAAAAAAATTTAAAACTAATTATTTTAAAATATTTAAAAAAATTAAGTATCAATTTTTCAGACGTTTTTTAGGATAATTAGAAAATTTAATGCTTACTTAATGTAATTTGAAAGAACAGTTACTTACTTTTCTCGCCAAAAATTTTTTAAGAGACATATCTCCAACCGGTAGAACGGAAGTAACAAAATTTGCGCCAATTTTTAGCGCCCCGGGATAGTGTTAATAGATAAAATTACATTTTAAAAATTTTCATTTTCTAAAATTAAAAAATTTAATTTTTTTTTTTTTTTTTTTTTTTAAACCCTACATTTGATAAGTTCTGGAATAATAATAAAAAAAAAAAGAAATAAAGTAACAGTTACTTTATTTCCTTTTTTTTATTTAGTAAAGCCGTTACGTTTTATTTTATTTTTTTTTTTAATTAAGTCAGTTACGTAACACAAGCTTTGAACTTCTGGTCATACGTAGATATAAATTAACTAAAAATACCATTACATTTCAAAATGAAACCCGTAACTCATTTATGAAGAGATTTATTTATTTTCCTGATTACTTAAAAAAAAAAAAAAAAATAATAATAATTTGTCTCTCACTGAAAAAGAATTGATTATATTTAAAAATATAATTAGAAGAAAAGTTTTGTTAACAGAATTAGAAAAGTTTGTTGACAATGCGACGATAATGGTCACTCAGAAAATTTGACAAGTGCGTGTACAAACAGTAGCTAATGACAGAAAGACTGTCAGTCTTTCTGTCATTAGCTACTGTCTGTACAGTGTACACGCTTCAATCAATCAATCAGTCAGTTAAGGGGTATAACTCTAACATAATTTTATTCATCTTATTCTTAAATGTACACCCGTAGTTTTGTCGGAGATGATTTTAATACATTTTTGAAATCATAAAAAATTATTTTAAAATATCGCGCGTATCACAGATTGTAATAAGCTTTCTAATTTATGATCTGTAAAAATAGATCTTTTTAATGAGCAAAAAAACCGAGAGACAACTGTTCTAATTTATTTATGAAATATTTATCAATATTATTATTTTTTATTTAGAAATGAAAAAAATTCTCGTAAAAATTTATTTTTCAACCTAAAAGAATTTTGACTTCAGACAAAAAAGTCCTTAATATATATTATTGATAAAATCCATTAAAAGCTGTTTTCATAAAATAATGCCTTAGTTTTCTTGCATTTTTATATTTTAAATTCAGAGCTAAAATTGGAGTTCACGCGTATCAAATTTTTACACGAAATTTATGATTTATATTCCTCAAAGTCTTCTTTATTTAATAAAAAAATAAAATTAGAGACAAGTATTCTAGTTTTAAAGTTTTCATAAACTTAAGTAAGGTGGGTATTAAACGTAAAAAAAAAAAAATGGTTTTACTGTGACTTTCTAAAAGACAAACATTTCTACAATAAAATCAGTCAATTCGGAATAAATTCTGAAAGTTCCACTTAAATTGCGACAATTATTTGATTTTTACAAGAATTTCCAAATTAATGTGTTTTTTAAGTGAAAAAAAGCTATTGCAAAATATTAGGGGATCTCAGACCTAACAAAAAAGAGATTTTTCAGCCACAAATTAAAACGTGCTAAAAAGGAAAAAAAAAATTCAAAAAATAATTAAAAAATACTTTGGTCTCTACTCTTAATAACATAAAGTTTTTCCTGATAAAACGTTGTTTTTATTAAGTTTGGGGCCTTTTTCATCAGGGTGTGCCATTTTTTTTTAGCGAAAAAAAATGGACATTCCTAAAGTAGTCCCTTGCACCTTAGTAACATTATCGCCTTGTTTAGAGTGAACTGATTTAAAAAAAAAAAAGTATGACTCAAAAATAAATACCAAAGTTTGTGCAGTTTTTACAGGATCATTACTTAACATTTGTACATCATAAAAGAAACTTGCATATTCTTTGAAAAATCTCCTGATTGTTGGATTCTATTAAACTTTAGACTTTTTTTGGTTATTAAAACAATTTTCTTTTCTAGTTTTTTCTGAAGTGACCAAAGAGAATATGATAAATAATTTTAAAACGCGAAATAAAAAAAAAAAAACTTTCATAAAGTAAGCTTTTTGAGAAAAAATATACACACACACATGTATATAAAATTTTTATTTTTATTTTTATTTTTTTTCTAAACCAACCCAAAGTGTACAAGTTAATCAAAAAAGCAACTATAAATTTTTCAAAGAAAATTTTTAGTTTTATTCAAAATTAGAAACTATTTTCTAAATTTCTGAATAAAATTTTAATTTAATAATTTGTAGCCATTAGACGAGCAAATATTATATTTTCTGGAGATTTCAATTTGGTGGTTTTGTGAATTGACTTTGACAATTATTTTCAGTTTTTTTTTTTTTTGTTTTTTTTTTTTTGTTTTTTTTTATAAATTAATTCATAAATAAATGTGTACAAAAACTTTTATTGAAACCCAGTAATTAAAAAAAAAAAAATAAGTTTCCCATAATGAGCCAGGATTATTGAGTGAACTTAATGTTTATGATATTATTTTCTTAGGATGTGTGGTACCAGAGTTTGAGATTCAAATGTTATAGTGGCTACTTTGTATTTGAAATCAATGGCCCACTTTTATTTATTAAACAGTGTTTGTCTTATGTCTATTGGACTACACATTCAAGAAATCTTAATTATGAAAATTTTACTATAATTTATCAATTATGTAGGCAGGTAGACATAACACACTGTTTAATAAATAAAAAATGAGGTCTATTTCAATTACAAAGTATCCACTATGAGAATGTTTGAAGTCATAAAAAGGTTGGGTTTTTTTGTTTTTTAAATATCTTGTTGAGATATATATATACACACACACAAAAGTTCCCAGCACTTTAGTTATTAAAAAAAAAAAATATGAGTCAAGCTTATCTGAAAAATATATTTCCACGATTAGTGATTAGATCTGAAAAATATAAATTTCTTGAAAAAAAAATCCAACTAAAATATATTTTGTTCATAAAATCAGCAATTTGAGAATGCAGAAATATTTTCTAAAAACAGCAACAATTTGTTTGAATTTTAGTCAGTGTTTATCTTTTTTCTTTTGAACTAGTATCTTCATCTTTGTTTTATCTGAAGTGGTGTAGATAATATGTTGGCTTCTAAACTTGTTCCCATCCTATGTTTTCATATTCAACATCTTTTCTAGGGATCTGAAGCTATAACTTTTTTTTTTTTTTTGTCAGTCTCTTCTCAAATGTAGAAAGCATAAGAATATTTTGGCTAAAACAGCAGGAATAAATAATTTTGAATTCTAACTGCAAAAATGTTTTTTTTTTTTTTTTTTTTTTTTTTTTTTTTTTTTTTTAAAAAAACATTATTTACACTATATGCAGATTATTGTCCTGTTATCTGCGGATCTTGTCTTGTTAATACTGCTCAGTAAGTGACAGTAATTGAGTTCACTCTCTGGGCCAGGCAGTGTGTATATTTGGACTCATTGAAAGAAGGATTAAGACAAGATATCCCTAGGCATTGGCAGTGGAACAAGAATAGTCTACCCTCCATAGAGGGTTCAGTTTTGGAATTCTCTATAGGTTGCCTGGATCAACGTACATGTGAGGGCACAGCGGTCAAAATGAGATGATAGCAACAACAAAGATGAAGATAATTGTCCACATGAAAATGGTGTAAATAACTCCTCATTCCAGAAATTAAAAAAAAACAGTCTAAACAAAGATTTAATATGTAATCGGTTTTTTTGTATAAAATGGAATGACCCTGGAAGGTGCATTCAATTGTCTTGTGAGACTTATGTGGACAAAAAAATCTTTATACGAAAGCTTCATTTTCATTTTCTTTTGGGAGTTGTCAAATAAGTTCCACTATATTTCTCATCTGAATTTATCTGTAAACAAAGGTTTTATATAATTGCATTATAGAGTTGGACAAACTTCTCTCTCAGGCACACAGATGTTGCCAGGTATTTGAGAAGATACCAATTGCTCATCAATAGAAGAGAAATATATAATGTTATTTGACATGCACCAAATTTATATAATATATATATATATATATATATATATATATATAAATAAAAGTGAAACAGCCTGTCGCCTCCTAAGTGTTGACTTCAATGTTCACTTTTATATTTACACACGCTTTATCTGATATTGAGTACTTTATCCCATAAATATAGCACACCTTAAGAGTATATTTCTTGTATATAAAGAAGAGGTGAGGAAAAAACTATTCTTAGCCAATGCAAAGTTTCATCAGCTGAGTGACTTTATCAAGACAATATAGGATTTTGTTGCATGTGTTTATATACAAAAGCAAGGATGTCATTGGTTTATCAAGGCTTATAAATTTGAGAATGTTAATCACATGGTTGAAAGGTCAATCAAAATATGTGGAGGACACAGTGCCATAATTCAGTCTGGCAAAAAGTCAGCCATTAATAATGAATGTTCATGAACGTTCCCAAATTTAAAATCCTTCATAAACTGTGTGTAATATATATATATATATAATGAATACATCATCACATATCGTAATCAAATGTATTCCAACTATATCATCTCCCACTGATCCAAGTAATAAAATGAATTATATACTATACTAAACTTAATACAACCAACCTAGTTGTCCAAAACAACTTTTCACTGCCAACTAACATCTTACATAAGGCCAACATTGTATATCAATTTAAATGTCCTTTAGAAGATTTTATCTCTGATAAAAATGTCAATATGTACATTGGCTTTACTATGACAATGCTAACAAAAAGACTTGTATTACATTTGGATGAACAAAGCTCAATATATCAGCATTTAAAGGAACACTCATGCTCACATTCACATATTTGAAAATATAAAATCTTTGAAGCCCTTTATATAAGAGAATTAAAGCCCAAAATAAAGTTAACTACAAGTATAGCAACAAAGTCCTTAAATATTTGAGAAAAAACAAGAGTTACTTCCCTTTTATACTGGAAACAAGCCAAAAGTACATGTGAACTTTGAAATCTACAATGCTGCATAAGCAGTTAAAAAAAAAAACAGTTGAATTCACAGAAATACATATACATACTCACAGACAACTTAACCCTCTTAAGGTCTCAGCTGAGATTGAAAGTACTTGGGAAAATAAAAAAAAAGAAAATTTTGGTATTTCCCTTAATCAATTTTCTAAGACTACCAAGAAATTAATCCATGAACTTGAAAATATCACAACCAAAATAAATCGACATAATGTTTAAATTATTTAACCAAACCTGTTTTAATGAAAATATGCTGCATATATATATATATATATATATATATATATATATATATATATTAATTTCTTTTTCAGACATTTAATGTGGCAGCTCCCAATTTGATCCAGGAAAATGAGAAAGTGTGCAGTTGTTTGTGGCATCAGCAGCTGACTCCTCAGTAATTCTTAAGACAGTCATCTGTTGTTTCTCCAAGAAGTTGGCTATCTGCAGGCCCCAAAGATGGACAAACACACAGAGATGCACATCATGTGATGATTATCCTTGGAGTTCACAGTAATGAGGATCATGTTGCCTGACTTTCTCCCCCTCAGCGTCAATGCTCCTGGATAGATTTAATTTCTGTGATCAAGCCCTGGACAGAAGCAGTAGCCGTAAGTGTTTCAGTAAGACTCTCATCCAGGACTTGGTCCCACATATATCTCAAAATCTAACTAAACATTAGAAATTAAAACAAACCAAAAAAAAAAAACTTCTCCCACTTCCTTCAATTCTTTGCTGAGTTATTGATGATAATAACTCTTTTGATTAGGTTTAGTTGGTTGCAAGAGTGTCTTCCTTATATGAGATGTACGTTCCTTGGCATTATAATAAAAAAGATTTTATGGGATGCCCCTTTTCTTTGAGTTAGTTCCAGTATTTGGTAAAGTGGACATATGTCTCTTGTATAGAACGTTAGTCTTATTTTTACTGAGCTTATTTTGGTCTTGGTTTTCATGCTAATTAAATAATTCAGCAGTAGGATAGTGGCATTTTGATGCCTTCAAGTAGCATGTTCACTGTCCACTGTGATTTGGGTGTCATACATATGTTCTCTATCCTATCAACTCAATACAATTGATAGTAGTTGTTTTCATTTTCAGCAGTCTTGTTTACGCTGTCTACTTTTCTTTGTTCAGCTCATGTTTTTAAAATGTCCAACATTTAGGCATTTCTTTTACGTCTGTCCTTTTGCTGGGCAAACTCTGTCTATGCAGCATTATCCAAATTTGCCACATTCATTTGATTCTATTTTGTTTCGTTTTTTTACTTCACATATATTTCTCTGTGTCTGGCCTATTTTCGTGTTTTGTGAGTGGACTGTATCGTGCTTACTGAAAGCATGTTGGCAACTTCTAGGGTACAGTTTGTAGTTATTTCATCATTTTTGCAAACATTTCTTACTTTTTCCAGATTCCCATAATGACATGGTTACGTATCATACTGTCTTTTAAATGCTTGTACTTGCATCTTCCTGCTTATGTCTGTGATAAATAACAAAGTTTCTCCTTCTCACTGTGTCCTTGTTTTAAACCGATACCTAATATCTTTCTTACCTTGAATATATTCCTGGAATTTTTATACTAGTACCTTTTTTATAATTTCCTTTTTCTGTATCCGTGAATGTTAGAGTATTGTATACATCTATTGCCTTTTCTCTGGCCATGTGCAGGAATAAAGCAAATTTTATTTTGTTTGGACTGGTAAATTTTTCTAATGCCACTAAAATACAATTCAAATTTCTGTATCCAGCTTCTGTAGTTTTCTTCCTTGTGTGGGAGGCTCAATAATATCCATTATGTGGCTTTTCATTTCTGACACCATGTAATATTTCCAGGTGGGGTATGAATGTGGGGTCCTGTATGAAAGACGAGGGGATCCACTTGACAATTGTTTATTTCCAGTTCATGTTTAAAAATGTATATACACTGTTTTGTGGCGAGCTTTCTTTTTTTTTCTTTTTTTTTCTTTTTTTTTTTTTTTATTTCGCACATCAGAATCTTGTTCAGGAATATCATGTATCAAGGAGCATAACTCATTACTAGTTCCTGTGAGTAAATGCAACATTAGTCGGGTGAAAAAACTTAACATCTCGTTCTCATATATAAATCAATTTTTAACTCTGCATATTTTCCCAGCAATCTGGCCTCATCAGAAAACAATTTTAGTTGAAAAATGGAAATCTACATTACTGAAATGAAACCTGATTCATTAAGGCTCTAAATGCTTAATGTTGTAAATCTGACAGTATCATTAATGAAATTTAAATTTTAACTAATAGCATTTGATTTTCCTTTTATGGCTTAAATGTCGCACATAATTTCATTAGTAATTTAGTAAGAAATGGGAGATAGCTTGGTTACATTATTAATCTAAATCACTCTATCCTTATTTCTCACTAAGTTACTAATGAAATAATGTGGGATATTTAAACCATAAAAGAAAAACCAAATGCTATAAGATGAAATTTAATTTCTACAACAATACACTTAAATTTAAGAATGAATCATTTAAACACTGAACATATTGTGCCAAACAATATTACTCATTTTTAGTCTCCTTAAATCTTTGAAATCTTTTTTTAACCTCCTTAAATGATTTGAATGAACAAGGAAAGAATTTAGAAAATTAACTTTTGCTACCAATTTTGAGTCTGGATAAAACTAAATTGAATTGTGTGTAAAATGAAATTAATGAACAGGCTTAAGAACAGCAAATGGTTGTGGTGCACTTGTTGGTATATCAGTCATACTTACCGGGGTCATGTTACGTAAAGTGGTCATGATGTCTGACATCCTATCTGTGAAGCCAGGAGCAAATGCAGATGGATCCAAAGCAACAAAACACTGACCCTGCAAAAAAATAAAATAAAATAACGCATAAACATTATTCCACAAATTCAATCTGGGATGCTGATCTTTGTTTCAAAAACCATTATCATCATTATCCTGAACACTTTGCAAAAGACTTTATTTTTTTTCTAATTGGCAAACTGCTACAAATGGTACAAGGACATTTGTTCTCGATGACTTCTTATTTTATGACAACTTTTACTTTGTCTTATTATTGTTGCTTCTTAAATGAAGCATTTTTTAATTTATATTATCATTTACTTAACACAAGGCCCAAAAGCCACTCAAGGTAGAGGTTTACTGAATTAAGTTGTTTTATGAATGTAAGAATTGTAGGATAGATGACAGTTGACCCTGGACTTGGAAGTTAAGATTGTAGTAGTCAAGGAAGCATCTTCTTGGGAATTAATTCCATATAGCAGCAACTCTTGTGAAGAAGAGGTCTGATTGCAAACTTCTTTCTTACAAATGGAATACAAAGGGATTGAAAATGGGGTTTGCTCCTGTGTACATGGCATAGTGGGTCTTAGTTGAAAAAGTCTGAACTGGTAGAACTAAGGAATGTAGTTTATCTGTGAAGGTTTGAGCTGGTGGAACTTAGGAATATAGCTCATCAGAATATTTGCCATGGAAAGAGGCTTGTAATGTTTTGTCTGGGAAAGGAATTGAAAGGTGGAAAATAATTCATCACACACAAGGCCATGTAAACGTTTTTGAACTCTGTCAAGGCTGGAAATTGAACTGCTCCAGCCCAGATATGGCAACATTCCTCCACTGGGTGTTATGCGGTTATGTACATTCTGGATCAGTATTAGGATAGAACCATTCACACTTTGAACGGTTGCATGGATTTGGCAACTTTTTCAATAAAAGAATTGCTGAAAAAAGAAATTTTTGAATGAACTTCGACCTGAGAGCGGAGAGTCAGTTATGTGCCATGCATGGTAAACACATAGGCGATCATGTATCTTTTGATACATGACTGACAAGGCAGATTTTTTTCCCACATTAGGTTGCCATTTCTTTCTGCGGTAGACCAGTTACCATCCAAGGCTATAGAACTCGGTCTGTCCTGCTATTTACCCATAACTGGGGGGAAAAAGTGGATTCATACCTTTCCC
This sequence comes from Acanthosepion lycidas, assembly GCA_963932145.1. Classification (NCBI taxonomy): domain Eukaryota; kingdom Metazoa; phylum Mollusca; class Cephalopoda; order Sepiida; family Sepiidae; genus Acanthosepion; species Acanthosepion lycidas. Next base: position 1,827,382 of record OZ010606.1, on the reverse strand, counting down.
AAGGTCATTAGCATGTAAATGAATGTAATGAATTTGACTGGAAGTCGAACTTGGCTCCCTGATTCCTCAATCCAAGCCACTATCCATTACACCACCATTTTCTTTTTCCAAAATGTCAAATGACTTCATGAATTTTCTCAAATACTTTTGCTTTCAGAATTTTGCATTTGGTACCCAATGATGATCAAACTCTCTCTCTCTCCTCTCTCTTTCTCTCTCTCCTTATTTGCTTCATTTTCTCTCTCACAAATTTTTGACAGCAGGTATTTGCTTTGAAGATCTTACTTTTAGATTTTACTGCTGGTTATAAAACAAAGTGTGTATCCTAAGTCAATTCAAGCAAGGACCCATGTATCACATGCCATATATGGCTATGACTAACACCTGCATTTCATCAATGTTATTTAATCTCAGGAGAATCTCCATTTTCAATTCTTAGCAACTACATGCATCATTTAAAAAAAGTTTGGTAATGAAGGTGTTAATGATGTCCACTTAGATGCTAATCAACTCACAGTGGGGCAGGTATTGGTTGGTTCATTCTGAGATCAGGTATGGTAGTTAAATTCCAGGTGATTTCAATTTGAAATTTTTTTTTTATTTTCTATCACACTTATCACTTGTGGAAATCCTTCTTGACTTCTTACTTTGATTAAAGTCATTAAGTGCTATACCTTGCTTTATAAGTTGACCACCATTACAACTGTTACTTCTGCTTTTGTTTGTTGGTGTCTCAAACTTACAAAGAATTATATCATAAGCCATACGTCTTGTGACAAAGCATTGGTGTAAGTGTGGGATTGACCATTGTTAAATTTTGCCACTTTGAAAAACCACCAATCCAAAATGTGAAAAATAAAATTTATTTAAATTCTTCCTAAAATATAAAGTCAAACTTAAACACTAGATTTCAACCTCAAAGACAATAATCAAAAGAATTATTTAAAAGAATTTCATTAATTTCAATCAGAAAAAGCGCACATACCAAATTTGCTGCCGTTGCTGTACTTTTCCAAGAACGAATGTTGGGTCCGTAATTTGCTCCTGCTAAAATTCCACAGAAAACTTCAACCATCAGTGCCAGACCATATCCCTTATAGCCACCTAAAGAAATAGGAAAATGAAAAATGTGATAAAAATAAAAGTAATAGTAGTTAGCTAAGTACAGATGATTTGTTGAAAAATAAAAATAATTCATATTTATATGCTTATAGTAATTGATAGTGAATTTGATTGAAAAATCTAAGTTCAAATTCCAGTCAGGTTCATTACATTCACTTATATGCTGATACCCATGGGAAACGTATGGATCCATCTCTTCTCCCCCCAGATTCGGGTAAAATAGCAGTACAGACTAGGTCCTATAGCCTTGGGTGGTGAATGGTCTAGGACAAAGAAACTCTGAATTCAAACCACTTGCTGCCTTTTAGGTCCTGCCTCTTTAGGCAAAGACTCAAAGAAGGTAACTTCAAAAAAAAAGAAAAAAAAAAAAAAAAAGAAAGAAAATCCACCTGTGAAAGGAGGGGCAGGGTAGCCTCAACATCCTTGGTGCAAAAGGAACTAACAAAGCATTACACTATTCTGCTTTGAATGTCATTATGAACCACAAATTTGAGATAGAGGGCAGTCATGACTACAACGGTAGTGCTAACTAAATAAAATGAATGAATAATGTGTATAGTAATATTTCAGAGGTGTGTAGAAAAGCTAAAGCGAGTAGATTTTGAAAATTCCTTTTTTTTTTTTTTTTTTTTTTTTTTCCCTTCTTGGTCTGTAACTGTCCAGCCTTGGAGAGTTGTTGCATATGAATGAAAAGTCCTCATATTTGAGCCTCAATGTAGAATTTGAAGAATATGCACTAAATTTTGAAAGCATAATAATACCGTTTTCTTCAGTGCCTCCAAGAGGAAGAAGACCTCCATCAGAGAGGACAGCATCAGGATTTTTTGTCACCTGTAAATTGCAAAATATTTGTGTAAAATAAAGGGAGAAAAAAAAAAAAAAACTTTGTCTAGCATCATCAAACGGTTATCAGAATTTCTTCTAAGAAAATATTAAACAATTGTAGTGTGAGCCCCAAAAACTGGATATATTACAAAAAGGTCAATATTAATACAACAAATACAAAAACCATTTAACACAAGACTGACCAAGGAAAAGTTAGGGGCAAAAATAAAAGGAGCAACAAATATCCAGTAATTATTTACATTTGGACTATTGTCCTCATTTTTGTTATTGTTATCAGAATAGTCTGAATGCAAATAACTCCTCATCCAATAAATTCTGAAAAACTGCAGACACTCAATGATCAAGTGCTGTTCCAATGAGCTGGTCACTAAGTGAGGAATTGTACCAACTTATTTCAGCTGTAAATACGCATGTATGTGGTTTGTCTCGATGAGCTTCAGATAACTTTAATGTCACTTTTGCAACATTTCTAATTTATTTCTAAACTAGCAGCCATACCCAGCTGGTTGATCAGCAAAAGGCGTTCAATTAGAATGGAGCAAAAACAACATCATGTTTAAATGTATTAACAGTCTATTTTGTTCAATTACTTTAAATTACTTTCATTAAAAACATTTTGAATTAATACAGTTACTGATATAACAGAAGTAGTCTGTATTTATTCAATTGAAGTTAGCCGAGGACATGAAGGGGTAAAACAGTCAACATGAAGACCCACTTCAGACCAAAATTATTTTGGAGTTTTTGAAATTCAATTTGTCAGTGTGCTACCAGGGATGTAAAAGGGGATACATTTATAAAGCAATTGTTAAGTTTGATGAAAACTGGTCGCAAGATCAATGAAAAATAAGAAAGAAACTAGTAAAAATCACCATTTTTTACTATTTATGCAAGTTTTCAATATATGGGTGGACTCGATTATCAAATTACATGACTGTTAAACAATCAACTTGTTGGCTACAATTGAGTGAAGTATTAGATTGCTCGAAAATTGAGGGAGATTTTAGTTTAAAATTTGTGTTGAAATCAACTTTGTTTTTTGCAGTTTTCACTAATTGAAGTTGCGTAGAAATAAAAATGAGGTATCGTTGAGCTCATCATGATGTAAGTAACCTATATAGTGAGTTTGAACAAAATCTGAGTAAAAAGTTGAATTTACTTTTTTTTTATTTGTGATGAGCTTTGTCTGTTATTGATTTTTTTTTTTTTTTTTTTTTTTTTTTAAATTATTGATTATTTTTACACCTATCTCATACATTATACAATGTAAGTGCCAAGTTTGGTCAAAATCAGTTGGTATCACACACAGGCATAGACACATATACTCTGTGTTATATATATATATATATATATATATATAAATGATTATACAAGGAAATTTTTCTTTATTTTTCTCTTTATTTATTTTCAATTAGGATCAAAGTTTTTGTACAATACAGAATAATTTTTTTTTTTTTTTTTCTCTCTCTCTTTTTTTTTTTTTTTTTTTTTTTTTTTTTATAGCTAGCCATAAGTCCCTGGGGTTTGTTAAAAAGGTAAATTAAGTGAGGAGTTGCTATATGTAAGGAAGTGTTAAAGAGGTCAATTGCAATTGACTGAATATTTTAATTCCTAACCAATGTTTAATATTCTTTACTCATTAACAGCCAAATCAGGACAATGGAAGTGTTACCATTCCCAAGACAAAATAACTGTGACATGACATTTAGGAATTGTGTGGGATATGTCAGTCTTGGGAAAGCTTTGATCTGCACTCGAAGCATTTTACTTCAGCTGCTGATGGCTGTACACGACCATGCTGGATTGACATTCTCCCCTCATGTTGTCTTGTTGCTTTCTTTCCGTCATGTACACTACTGCCAGGCAGCAAGCCTTCATTTCTCACTTCCCCACTCCAGGCCTTGGTGTAAATAGTGTCTCCAGCATGAGTAATCATTGGTGACATCTTCCTACCTCTCTGTCCATGTCCAGAAGCAAAAATGAGGTCACCCTCTTGCTGGTGGTCAGTTACCTGTACAGAAGGACCCGAGAATTATATCACAAAGTAAAGGGTTGAGATGTAAGAACACCTCTCGTCGGTATATACTGATCTCACCACAATAGCAATGTGACACAAGGATGGTTTAATGTGGTGGGGTGCCCATGTGTATACATGTGTTATGGAGTGATTTCACAGTGGAGGCTTGTATTTGTACTAAGTCGGTCCTAAAATAGGTTCGACATACAAAACGTTAGGAACTTGATATAATAGGTAATGATGCAGAGTAATTTAGTTGCGGTCGCTGATACTTTAGTATCTAACTAACGGTCGTCTGGCATCGACTGACTGCCTGACCCACTGAGCGACTCCCACGTTACTCTTACTACTACTACTTATTATAGGTGGGAGAGTCTATTAACTATAGAATAGGTGTGTTCCACTATAACAATGAGCCAAGGACAAAAATTGCTCTTTCCCCACAAACACTGTCACACTGCCATCAACCCTCACTCTTGAGTGCAACAAAAAAGTTGTGCTGTCACAGAGTAAAGAGTACATTTAGTCAAGTATTCTCATTTTCAGTGTTGGAAGTTGATCATTCAGCCAAAAGTTTGCTTCAGTCTTCTTTATGTGCCGTGTCACTTCAGGACATAGGCGATTATTGCCCTCCACATCTTCCTGTCTCTTGTAGCACTTAATGTTTTGTCTTTTTGTTATTTCTCCCAAATCCTGTTCTACCGGCCATTTACTGAAACTCATCAAGTATGTTATGCACTGCTTCCCTCTTTCCATCAATCTGTCCTGTGAGTATCATATTTTCCAAGCCCTCCTTGTGTCCCAGAAATTTCAACTGCCTCTTCTTCATGTTAAGTATAGGTTTCCATTTTGCTTTCATTTTCTCCAAAACCTCATTGTTGCTCACATGTTCAGTCCATAGTATCCTCAGCATCTTTCTGTAGAACTAGATTTTTGTTGTTTCAAGTCTCTTTGTTTTTGAGATTGTCCATACAGGAGGATAGATATCCTTAAATTTTGGTTTGCATTATGAGAAATCAGGCAAGTGCTATAGAACACAGACTATTATTATTAAAAATCAAAGAAGTCTTCACTGCTGATGCCAAAACATCTTAAGGATCATCTGTTATTTGCTAATAAGTATTTGGAAAATCATGTCTTTCTAGAATTCTGTAATGTGGTGTGATAAGACCAAAATGGAATTATTTGGTGAAACATTTATGGTAAAGAACTGTGCCAGCCAAAGAATACAATCCTGAAAATGAAACTTGTTGGAAGTCGCATAACAAGATCAAGCTATTTTTTTTTTTTTTTTTTCAAGAAGAATCAGTGAATTTTATGTGATTGAAGAAAAGATGAATGATGTTACATATCAAAAGAAGTTGGACAAGCCTTTGCCAAAGTAATCAAGACATTGAACTTATCAACAGTAAATCCCAAATATTCAACTAAGCTGATAATGGAATAGTTTCCAAAAGGGTCTAAAATGGTCCTGACTGGAATCCTGTAGAAAATTTGTGAAGAGAATGGAAAGAAGAACTCTGCATGTCATGTGTTAGAAAGCCATCAATAATGTGAGATAAAATCCTAGGAAACTAGAATCTGTCGTTGCTTGTAAAGATGAGTAAAAGAATTTTAGGAATGTATAGAAGATTTGTTACTCTTTGTCTTTCAAATTTTTTTATCCTAATTTTCATTGATCAATTTGTCAAATTTTTTCATTTCTTTTTGTATTTTGACCCTTGTTTTGAATTTCATCAATTTTGAAGATGTCTATAATTATGTCAGATATGTGGATAACTAAAGAGCTATCAGTGGAGAAAATGAAATTTGTGTACTGAGTTCAAATTCTGATTGAATTTGTTTAGTTCACTTTGCAAGAATGGCCTTGGAAAAGGTTTGAATTTATCTTCCATAATTTCTGTAGATTATCTTTCATTTGGCCTTCCTCGAATCATGACATTTTTCAGATCTGAAAAATATTAATTTTCTTTTTTATTGATTTATGAGAGCATCCTGTTCATAATATCCACAAAGTATAAAATTAATCCCCAACATCTCCAGTGTTATCTAGAATTAACTGTTATTTACAAATAACATCCATTTACTCAAGCTCATTCTTCTTTTTCTATGTGCCATGTCTCTTCAGGATGTTGGTGATCATGGCTCTCCACAATTTCCTGTCCTTTGTAGCTCTTAATAAATTTTGTCCTTTTCTTATCTCTCCTCAACCTTGTTTTGTCATCCATTTACTCAAGCTCACTGTTCCTCTTGCTTATAATCTGTCCTGTGAGTATCAGATTTTCCAAATCCTCCTTTGTCATTATGTGCACCAGATTTTTCAACTGTCTCTTCTTGATTTAAAGTATGGCTTTTTTGTTTCAATTTCCTCCAAAACCTTATTGTTGCTCACATGTTTGGTCTATGGTATCCTCAGCATCCTTCTGTAGAACCATATTTCTATTGCTTCAAGTCTCCTCATTTTTGAGGAGAATGTCCAGCATTTGACAACACATTTTCTGTCACTTGTTTCTCAATACTCTTAGCTTTTGGAATGCATCTTTGGCTATCCTAACATGCCTTCAGATTTCAATGTCACACACTCCGTCCTCTTTCAACTTTGCTTGATTTTGGTATCTCTGATTTGCATCTGGAGCTGATCCTTTTGCTAATAACCAAGCATTCTCTCTCCTTGCAGTTGATGTCCTTTCTTCTTCTTCTCCTCCTCACTACCTTCTGTGTCTGCTATCAACACTGTGTCATCTGCGTATCTTTTATTGTTAAGATTGTGGCCATCAATTATGAATCCTGGTAGGATTCTCAATTCTCTCAGAATCGCCTCACTGTATCAGTTGAATTAGTCTGGCGAGAAGACACATCCTTGTCTTACACCCCTTTCTATTTTTGTATATCTGCTGGGTTAATTTTCTATCCATACTCAGGCAGTTTGCTGCCAGCATAGGTTCTTGATTATTCTAATATCCTCCCCAAATATGTCCAAATTGCCATGCAGTTCCAACAGATCTTTGTGGTGTACTTTATTGAACACTTTTGTGTAATCTATAAAACACAGGTACATGTCCTTCTGCATTTGCATTGCTCTTTTTGATAACATTCTCAACATAAATGTCCTGTTCCTTGTTTGTGTTGAATGATGATAATTATTCATTTTAAATGAAGAATAAACTGATATATACTTTTATTAATTTCTGTAAATTTTTATTTTTTAATTAAAAAAAAGTATGTCTGTTCTTTGTTTAAAAGAATTTTTTTTGTTAAAAAAAAAAGAAACCATTTGTTTTGTACACAGAACAACTAAGTCCAGAAAATTCTGGAAAAAGTTGGAGATTGATTTTACTCTGTGCTAACATTATGAATAGTACCTCACTTCTAAAATGATAAATCAAATGTTTAGATTCTAACAAATGTTGTGGATGCCTTGAAAAATGTTTAATGAATTCTAATCTACAAAAATTATTTAAAAACATTTTTTCCAGAAGTTGATTAATGCAAAAGTTTAATTTTCTTGGGAGCTTTGAAGTAATAAAAATGCTGTTATTCTGCTTTCACAATTGAGTACATGGTAGACGATACTCAGCTTTTGTGCATAGACATGTTTGTGCAGACATAATTGCTACAGGTGTGATATGTATGTTTTATGTTGTAGTTGAAGTTATATTTTGGAATACAGTTTGATTTCTTTCAGAAAATGTAGGATATATGGATCAATATCATGAAAGTTCTTCCATGTTGGTTGTTTGGTAGGATTTTAAATGGATTTAGGTGAAGTTACTACAAATTGTTTGTATCTGTGTATTGGTAATTTATATAAAATCTGTATTACTGTCATTTTTTTACTATAAAATATATTTTCATACTTTCATAGTGTTTTGTTTGGGGTTTCACTATTTGCCCATAGCTAGGACCCAAATAGGTGCTATCCCACCAGGTCTGGGAACAACAGCAATTAAGAATTCCTCCAATCTCCCAATCAGAGACCTTGCTGCTAAATGTAGTTTGTCATGCCCAGAGCTAACCTTACACGTTGTGCTGATAATGATTTACATTGTAAAGAAATTGGTAATGAGTTTCTTTATATAATTTTTTTTCAGATTGGTCCTTTATCACTATATGTAATTGTTAGATTGAAAGTTTTAAAATATTTGTTTAATTCCCTGAAATTGAAATAATGCACAAAAATAATGATTGCTTTATGATTTACTTACTTGGCCTTCACCATCGACTCCCCAGCCTTCTGGAATTTTCATATCTTTTCGTTTATTTATTTCAATCTGAAAGTAAAAGGTGCTTATTCAAAGGCTGATATTTTAATCAACGGATCTGAAACATTGGATTAACCAAAATAGAATAGGGGTTCGTTCATTTTAATCACAATCAAACAAGCCTGATTTTGGTTCTACTGTAACAATTGATTTTCTATCCTCAAGACTCGAGTATACACTGTTTAAATTGTTTATTTAAACAATGCCCTCCAATTTGTAAGGTCTGTCCACTCTGTCAATGGAGAGACAATTACAATTTTGTTTATTCAGCGTTTTGTGCCACAATAGTCACCACTTCCTTCCATCTCACAATTGTGGTTTATGGTGATGTTCATGACAGAATCGTGCAATGACTTGCCATTTCCTTTTGTACCAGGAATGTCGTGGTTACTCTGTCCTTCCTCTCACGGGTAGATTTGTTTTTGAAGTTACTTTCTTTTAGCCTTTGTGAGAACCTACAAGATAGCAGGTAGTCTTGAATTCAATTTCCTTCTCTTAGACTAGTTGCCACCCAAGGCTATAGGACCCAGTCTGTACTATTTTACCCATAGCTGGGGGGGAGAAGAGATAGATTCATATCTTTCTCAAGGTTATTAGCACATAAGTGAATGTAATGAATTTGACTGGAATTCAAACTTGAGTCACAGATTCTTCAATCCAAGCAATAATTCATTGCTCCTCCATACCGCCATATTAAATGCAAGATGTATAACCTTTGGATTACCATTTATCTTGATCTTGGTAAAATTCTCTTAATCAAAAAAAAATTCTATTACCAGAAAGACTGTAAATGTTGAGCAGTTCTTTTTAAAAAAGTTCCAGGAGAATGGAATTATGAAGTTGCAAGTGAATTCTTGTTGTTTTAAAACAACCAAATAAAAGTTTGCTTACAGATGCATGGGTTCGCTAACATCAAAATTTTAAATAAAACTCTGAATACCAAGGGTGACTATCTGCTTTTGGTTGAGAAAAAGTTACAAGGGACGTCAGTTCATATTTATTCAATATAGGCTGCGAAAAAGACAGCCATGATAAGCCTACAGCAGTAGGGTGAACCGAAGAACATACATGGCCTCAGCAGAAACAAAGGACACCATTGACCTACCTGTTTTCCTGTTGGGGTAATATTACAAGTAAGACCCTCTTTCTTTTTGTCCCTTTCATACTGCTTGTTGTATTCAGGTTCTCTGTGTGGAACAAATTAGTGATATGCATGTAAATATTAGGTTGGTGCAAAAATATCGTTTTTTGACGTTAAAAAATACGTCAAAAAACGATATTATTTTTGCACCAACCTAATATATTGGCATAAAAAATCCCAGAGAATCATACCTTTCTTTCACTTATTCTGTTTCATGTCTCATATCTGCATGTGACCAACTGGTTAGAATGTTCTTTTTCCAACCATGAATCTCACCATGATCAATGGTTCTTGATGATATCAGTCTGAAGAGGTGATCCCAGCATGCGGCACTTTTTGAAAAGTGCCTGAAAACCATACGACAGCCTTGTTAGGGAAATTTTGTAGATTGAAGTATTTGGGAGCCATCGATGATTGTGCTAGCACAAAGTCACAAGTCATAATGTGTGCTCTCCCCCAAAAACTGTAACAAAGATCTGCTCAACATAGTTGTAGTATGAATTACAGGTGGGCTCTGTGGGTGTTGAACAAACACAAATATGCCTGAGCAAGTGTCTGCAACCGGGATTGGCTAGCTGCCCTACCAGACGTCTACTCAGATATGAGCAGCCAATCGTTATATCAAGAATATAATAATGCCTCTAATGGGAAACTAAGAATATTCTTTGTTGCATCACACCCCCATTAAAATAATTGGAATCTTAATTTTAATGATGTATTAAAATGAATGGAGAGATTAAAGGATTATGATAGAGATCAAAAGAGAATTCAAACAAAATAAACTGATTTCCGAGATTCAAAATCTCACCTGCGGAGATGAGAGTGGATTTTACATGTAATTCATGTAATGTAGTACGTGTTTCTCTTCAATTCATCATCAGAGAAACTGGATGCATCAATGGGTTTGTTTGATAGATGACCTTTTTGCATCTCACACGTTCAGTGAATGCTCTGATATATGATAAGCAGGAGTGAGAAGAACTGCACGATATATAATTTATTCAAAAATTATAACATAAACATATAACATTACTACAAAAATAGCCGTTTTGTTTCAATACTTCTGGTGTCTTCTCAAGTGATGGTTTTGGATTCAACAGAAGTATTGAAACAAAATGGCTATTTTTGTAGTGATGTTATAACCTGTTTGTTATAATTTTTGAATAAATAATATTTTTTGTACTCTGTATTGAGTACTCTTTTAAGAATAGTATTTTTGGATATTGGAATTTATTCTGTCTACACCAATCCTATATATGGATATATATCAATTCACCCCAAGCAAGGTGATAATGCCACTAAGACATACTACAAGCCTACTGGAAGTGAAAGAGAATGATAAACTTTAGAAAGAACCAGAAACCCAATCCTAAACAGGATACAAGGGATAAACTTCTACTCTTGTTCAAAAGATGTGGGAGAAGTGTAAACCGAGCGATAGATGAACCTATCTACTCCTATAGAGGAGGGAAAAAAATAATTAGTAAATAAAATTTCAAACAGACACATTAAGAAGAAACAGAGTGGAAATAGACTTTATAAGTAACTGGAAACCCAATCCTAAACAGGAAACAAGAGATAAACCTCTACTGTTCAAAAGAATGGGGAGATGTGTGAACTAAGCAATAGAAGAACCTATCTACACATATTAATAAATATATAGATATATAAATACCCACTGCAGGGAGGAAGGAGAGACTCTTACATTGAGACAAGATGTAGAATCTATCTTACGCCTTTTTATAAGTCTACCATTCATTCATGCATTGAATATCATTGTCACATTTGGTTTGGTGCTTCTGCTATGTATTTAGAGATTCTCGACAAAATCAAAAGAATCTGTAATGTTCTCAGGCATAACCTGGCATCTCAGCTTCAATCACTCTTCACTGCCATAATGTAACTTCCCTGGGTCTTTTCTATAAATATTTTCATTGCAATTGTTCTAATGAACTTTCCTAATCAGTACCTACATTTCATAAATTTAACTACAGTACTAGATTGGCAGCTAGGTCTCATCATTTTACTCTTGAAATTCCTAAGTGTAACCATAATTTTTATTCTAATAGCTTCTTTCACTTCTTGCTTGTGGAACTCTCTTCCAGCTTTATCTTCAAAAATTTAAATGAAATGTCAATTGTCATTTTCTGTCTCCTTGAATCCTGTCTCTTTTATTGTCCTTTCTCCTTAATAATGTTTTCTCTGCTTCTTTTGCCTTATTATTGTTCACCTTCAATAACCCAATCTTAGTGGCTTTATTGCTTTGCTTGGGGGTGAAATGATTAAAAAATAAATGTATAAAAGATTAATTTTTGTGCTTTTATTAATCAGAGCAATGTCACACTAAGTTATGCCTTTTGCTTTTTGTTCTTTAAAAAAAAAGAAAAAATTGTAGAGGTGTCATGCTTACCTTTCCAAGAGCCACTGTTGTGGTGGCCATATCAAGAACAAAGCTATCATTGTTTGCTGGGGCGGCAACACTGATAGGGTTAGTGCCCAAAGCAGGCTGAAATGGAAAAAAGATCTTAAGTCAGTCACCACAGGTAGATATTTTAAAGTGAGCCAACACGATTCCAGAATTGAGAATATTCATCATTTACCTCATCAGGTCTGGATTAACCATTAAGCAAAATAAGCAACATTCTTAGGGCATCAAGAGAAGTGATTACTGCAGAAATTATATGATGTTGTTGTACACTTCTAAAATAATAGGTCGAACATAATTAACATTTGAATCTCCCAGGGACCATTACAAACGGGGGGGGATGACTGACCCACATTGCATCTTTATTGCAATTCTGATTGGTTAATAAGGGAATGGGCTAAGGGAGATAATGAGGTTTGTATTTACCCAATACATCACACCTTCCCTTTTGAATAAGTTAGTATTGCTAATTAACTTTATAGGATTTAATTTTTGTGAACAATCCCTTGACTGCCCTTATGTTTTTTTGGCATTATTCTGGACAGAAGCTTATGTGATTCAGTAACGTGCTGATTTTTTGATTACACAACTACCTCTGGTCACACTTCTGTTAGAATCTGGTCATAACTTATTTGACAGTGACTTTTCAACTGCAATTGGTTTTTCAGGCTGGGTTCCCATGGCATTGGTGTTGTTTTAGGTTGGAATTGATGATCAGCCCCTCTCAATTATCATATGTACCTTCAATTCCTTCTATATTGATTTCCAGCTGGTATATCCACAATGTACATTCTCAGTTGATTTCCTTTTTCTTTGAACTATTCACTGAGACTCCATATTAGTGTACTTAAAGGATTTTCATGTCCCCATACACCTGCACGTTAAGATCTTAATCAAGCCTAGTACCTCACTGACCACAGTCAAGATCAGAGAATCTTTGTGAACTACATAATGCTTTCTAGGGCTGTATAGTGTGTGGGTCACCTCCACATAGCTTCATCAGTTTTGTCAAGAAGTTGTTAGCAGGCACTGTCAAGCAGCTATAAAAACTGGACACTTCCTGTCTTCCTCTCTTATCTTTTTTCCTCCCCACATGATTTAGTGATAAAGCCAACTGGAACTTCCATATGCATGAGGACATCTTTACCATTAGTAAGTGAACCTTTTCATATATATATATATATATATATATATATATATATAATCTCACCCACACAATTCCTAACTTGTCTACTTTCTTTCGTATTCATGCTAGTATATTTTCTCTCATTTTACTCCTTTATATAAAAACCAAAATATAAAACCTTGCCTTGTTGAAATTGTCTTCCATCTCCATACATCTGTTATATACATGTGTAAAATAATGTTGTCACTGCTTTTAGTGTAATTAGGAGCAGCAACATTTGGTAACCATAACGTGATTTCAACATGCAACTGTTGCAGTAAGTGTGTGCTTTGTCAGGACTGCATACAGTTTTGAAGTGAAAGTTGTCATACTAGACTGGTTACCAATCATAGCCAGAGTGCTCAGTTTTGAGGGTAAGGAGAGATGGTCCATACCTTTCCCAATGTTATCTGTGCCGAAAGTGAATGGTGATTTCCAGTCAGAAAAAAAATGTTTTATTTTTTTAAGATCTTTTTTTAATAAAGATAATTATGTGGTGTTGACACATTTGTCAGTATGACTGATTTTAGAGACTTAAAAATAATTATTCCAATCAGTTTAAATTTGGTTTGAAATACAGCAAATTATTTTTCTTATTGGAAATATTAAATTTAATCTATTAGCTTGAAATTAAAGATTTTTTCATTTTAAAACTTATGTATCCCCCACACACTTAAACATTTAAAATGAACATGTTCTAAAATTATGTTGAAAATTAATGAGTTTCAAATTTGCTTTTTCCTCGACAGAAAAGAAAAGTGAAAATGATGTTTCTTCCACATTTAACATGTTTTTTTGGGGGTTTTTTTGTCTTTTTTTTTATAATCCATTGTGAAGTTATAGCTTCTAGCTTTTTTTACGCTTTCCCTCCCACATTACAATGTCTAAATAAATTGTTAATGAATAATGTATGAAATCTATTCAAGTCAGACTCGAGTGATAGACAAGGATAACATCTAAGAAATAGGAAAACAACTGTCAGCATTGACTGACTTTAAAAGATATACATTGAAAAATATTTAAAAAATACAGACAGGAAAATCAGATTTATTCACTGACACAAGAAATATAGCCATTAGATAGGAAGACATGATAAAAAGGTCAAATTTTAGTATGGATCATTCAGTAACTCCTGGCTATTTCACAGACATTTAGAGCATGACCTTGACTCTGATCCTTTTATTGCAATAGATACAGGTAAATTCCTGGTCACTCTATTTGAATCAGAATAATCTGATATTAATGTTTTTAAATTTAAACTCACCTTTTGGGCTCTTGTAGGGACCATAAGAGGTGAAGTGTTTGTAAAAGCCATCCCCTAAAATAAAAGAAAATTAATTAAAATATTTTTTTTTCAAATCATTTTAATCATTTCACCCTAAGCAAAGGCAATAAAGCCACTAGGACGCAACAGGTTACTGTGTGTTAGAGAATATGAGAAAAACTACTATTAAGGAGAGAGGACAATAAAAGAACAAGAATTAAGAAGAGAGAAGATAACGATTGACACTGCATTTAAAATTTTGAAGATCAAAGGCAATAAAGTCGCTAGGACGCAAGGGGTTACTGAGTGTTAGAGAATATGAGAAAAACTACTATTAAGAAGTGAAGACAATAAAAATTAAATTAAGAAGACAGAAAATCATGAATTACATTGTTGACTGGGAAGCAAGAATACAGCAAATGTTTAGGCACAGGTTCCACAAGTCCAAACCTTTCACAAGTCAGACCCATCAGTCGACATAGCAGACATAATCATTCCCTTTATATTCCATTGATAAGGAGAAAGTTCAAATTCAGATAGCTTCTCCACCAGAACTATTGCATTGCAGAACACTCCTGAGAGGGTGCTTCCCAGTTCACTACAATCTTAATTTCTGTCTGATCAGTTTCAAGGCACCAGACCCATTCAAAAATATCTAAACTGTCATCTGTATGCAACCGCATTCTCAGATCAATGGTTAAAAATGACATTGTGAAGCATGTGAGTCTTGACACTGACCACACTTCTTCAAATAGTGTGCACTAGTGTTACAGAATCACAAAGAACTGTACCAAATAACAGAAACCACATCACTTGAGGACTTGCAACAACAACTAAAATGGATATCACATGTAACACGAAGAGAAAATAATGGCATAATCAAGATGTCGACTTCTACAGTACTTTGAACAAAAGGTTAGGAGGAAACCCACATCAATACTGGAAAGAGCAATAACAGCTACTGGACTTGAGAAAATGATTTTCCTGAAAAAATGCTTTAATGGAAAAGTTTTATAAATTTCAACCAAAAGAAGTACTGGTTTCTCAGTTAATGTTTCCTTATAAGTAAACGGATAATAATGAGATAGAAGACATTGTCAAAATGCAAGGTAAATAACACAAACAGAATTAATAAAGGTTGCAATGAAAATAAAAAAAGAGCAAAAAGGATAAAACAGCATCAATCATGCAAGCAAACAATATAGTTAAAGCAAATCAAAATTGGTAAGAAGGCAAAAGAATTCACAAACTCTGTTGGTGTTTGTACAAAAAAGCAAGGTCAGACAAGCGAACTTCGGTATAGCCTCATCTTCGTTCCTCTCTGCCCTGAAGATAGAGAGTTTGACAAGTCAGCCTAAATTGCCTGAATCAGCTGATCTGGACTGAGGATATTTATTCCTGAATAAAACAGAAAATGTGGCACAAGGCCAAAATGGGGAATGGGGAAAACATCAGTCTTCTGTCTTAACTTTAAACTTATCTAGCCATAAACGCTGACCCAATCATACTTACAATATTCCTTGCACCATGACAACACATTCTTACTTACCTTTCTCACCACACCAACTA
The DNA here is from genome assembly GCA_963932145.1 of Acanthosepion lycidas. NCBI lineage: Eukaryota > Metazoa > Mollusca > Cephalopoda > Sepiida > Sepiidae > Acanthosepion > Acanthosepion lycidas. The sequence goes on along the minus strand of OZ010606.1, from coordinate 1,811,571 downwards.
TAATACCTCATTGTCTCAATGAGAATACTAATTAGTCCCCATATGTACAATATATTGTCTGTGGGGAGATGGGAATAAAACAATTTAAAATTTTTAAAACTAACCCCAATGAGTATTTACAGTATGAACTAATAACTATTTACAAGAAACTAAACAAAATCATGTTAGTAATAAAAAACCCACAATCACTAAATGTGACAGAAGCACCAGTTAACTGGATGAAATTAATGCGAGACTATAATAAAATAAAATATTCATCCCATGCACTCACACAGACATGTACTCATTCGGACACAACAAATATGAAAACACACAAATGAAACAAAAGACGCCCCGCATCCACCAGAGAACTGATGTCACTGACCACCTAACGAGGGAGGGGAGGGTGAGGAAAATAGCGACAGAAATAAAAGGGGCCAATGAGCATACATACCCTAGCTAAGTTTATTGAAAAAAAAAAAAGAAACTAAAAATTCAAAAACCAAACCTAAGCTAACCTAATTTTGGGATGAGTTGCCTGTGTTCAACTCAGGCAAGCAATATCCTGATGTCTAACTGGCATCAAAGTGCCACTCCAGGTCAGCCCCTTTCATATGACACAAATGTGCAAGATTCACCCACCTTTTGCCAAATTCTGATAAAGTGAGTTGCCGCCTTTCCGTTCTAATTGTAACCTTAAGCTGATGCTTAAAGTGTAAGATCGGTTGGGAAGAAGTGAACTTCTCGCCTTCATAGAAGCCACATTGCTACAAACAAAAGCAGCCTCAAGGACAAAGAACTTTCCAGGCAGCATGTGAAACATGAGGCCTTCAACATACTTGCACAATGGCACTACCACCCTTTGATAAAAGAACGTGTGACCAATGATCTCGACGTCCCCACTACAGTGCCGGCAGTTTGGATATTTCTCCAAGCCCGCTGTGCAAAGTCTCTTGGTGACCCAGAGAGCCCAATGCATCACCAGCCAGGTGAGTAATGCCTCATTGTTATAGAGACATTTCAACCTGGGTGCCCAAGGCCATATTGAGCGAACCTCCTACTTTGTAAAACCGAGCTCGTCGATCAGTTCATCACAAACGGCACCCCTAACTAACGCCTGATATAATGCCTTACGAGACAATGCCTGGACATTGGAGAGGCCATCCAATACCCATAAGAGGCGTTTCAGAGCACAACGATATTCATGGTAGGAGCACTCAACTAAGGGTAAACGATAGGCCTCCTTCTTGCACGAGTGCATAATTCTCAAGGATGGGAAGTACTTACGGGCATCTTCCTGCTAGAAGGTGCCCACCTCATCCGATTCGTGACACATTCGATCCAGGAACCTGATGCGAAACATATATTGATGAATCTCAATGCTAGGCATTCCTAGACCGCCTTCAGATGGATGAAGGCAACAGATCTCCCAAGAGACTCTGGCAGTCTTGCCTCCCAACAAAAAGTAGAACAAGAGCCTCATTAACACCAGTAAAGTGTCAGACAGAAGTGGAAGGGAAGCACAGAAAGTCGGTAAAGGAGAATCAGGTAGATGTGTGAAACGCATACTTCTGCCCTCCCCTTTAAGGAAAGATTCCTCCGAGTCCACAAATTAATTGCAATCTTCCCTTGCACCTCCGACTAATTCATTTCCAACTGGAGATCAGGACTGAACCAATATGCAGAGAATCTTGACAGGACCATCCGTCAAGAGGAAAGGTCCAGGAAGAGAAACTCCCTTCCACGCACCCAACTGCAAACCAACATACTTATCGCGGTTGATCTAGGCCTCTGTCACCATCTCATAACCACTGATTTCTTTGCTGACTTCGTCAATCTCGGCCCTGCTCGACACAAGAACCGAAACGTCATCAGCATAGGCGGAATACTTTGGCGAGGTGGTAGCACCAGGTAAGGAAATTCCACATAGGACTGGATTCGTCTTTAACTTGTGAAGGAAAGGTTCCAAAGCAAGAATGTAAAGCAAAGGCAAAATCTGACAACCTTGACGAATGGAGTGAGACAATATGAAAGGCTCTGATCATACTCCATTCACCTCCACCAGCGCACCGGGGGTCGCATACAGAAGTCAGATCCAGGTGCGAAAATACGGACGGAAACCGGCTGCCAAAAGAAACGATGGTCAACCCCATCGAAGGCCTTGGACTGATCTAAATTGATCAGCACGGCTTCACTGTCGACTTGCTCGATGATAAAGTGTACCATATGAAGGTTGTCCTGAATATGTCTTGCCCTTCACAGCACAAGTCTGTTTGGAGCCAATCAGACAAGAGAGGACAGCCTGCAAATAGTTTGCTAAGACCTTAGCCAAAATCTTTAACTCTGTGTTTAACATAGTTAAACGGCGAATGTTACCTAACCCATCACCACCATTTTTGTCTTTACGTAACAACTTGATTACACCCCTGGTGAAGCATTGGGGTACAGACCCCTGCTTCATCCAGTTGCTGAAAATCAGTGCCAGCAAGGGAACAAAAATGGGCAACTGCCTCAAGTACACTTCGTACAAAAGACCATCTAATCCCAGACATTTGTCCAAGCCAACCTGTTTCAGCACTTCCCAGATTTCCAACTCTGTAATGGGATCCTTGCACCTAGCCACTTCAGCTGCCTCAAGGCAGGGAAAGTCAGGTAAATAGGCGTCGAACTGAGCAAGGCTTAGACCTGGCTCCCTGGTGAAAAGTTCCTGAAAGTACTCACGAAAAGCCTCACATATGCCCTCGTTTGTGGTCATGGTCCGCTTATCCAGCAATATGACGCATGCAATATGTCACCAAGATGCACTCCAAACCTCTTTGCATGCAATTCAGTGGCCATATTCATTGCCTCAGAAGACATTCTTTTTAACCTAGCCCTAACTACCAGAGCTTAATCCTTCTTGATAAGCAAGGAGCCCAACTCTGCCTTAGCTAAGGCTGTGTCCCCACTATCATGGGATTTAATCGCCCAATCAACTTTTTGCTCACAAGCCGTTTGCGCCACTAATCTATCTAGACTGAGCTGACGACTATAATCAGCAGCAAACGTTCTAATTTTAGATTTAAGTTTATCCCACCAGGCATTTCCACCACAGCCCCCATCAGTTCCCTCTGTATCATTAGTAGCAGCTGGTTCCGGAAATCTTGCTCCCTAAATAATGAGCAGTCAATTTCAAGTAACCAGCCATCTTAACCTTAGGCTTATGTAAGTTTACCCAGACTAGCCTATGATCCAAATAAACTATGGACACCCTAAGAGCCCTACATCGACTCTCCTGACTAAGACTCGGTCGAGGTAGCTAAAACACACGTCAGTAACTGAGCCACCACTATTAGTCCAAGTCCACACTACCTCCCGAGGGTGTTCATTTCAGTACTTATCGACAAGATCAAACTTGTCGATAAAGTCCCGAAATGGTTTCACATCCTGGTTGTTAGTACCCAAATTTGATCCTATACAATCTATATCGGGGTCAAGGATGGCATCCCAATCCCACAGTAAAACTACCCAACAAGATGATGCCAAGAACAGCTGGATCTGCTGAAACAAAGCAGGCCGCTCAAAATGCTTATTGGGCGCATAAACCCCAATGAGACGTAGAGCTTTATCTTTATGGTAACATCCAGCATGCAAAATCTGCCCGCCGGATCTTCGCAGACAAGAGCACATGCAGCCTTCAAAGACTTGCTCACCAGCCAAGAGATACCTGTTGAGTGTGCATCAAAACATGCTGAATAGAGGGAAAACCACCTAGAAAGAATGCTCTCATGATCGCGAGAAGAAAAACTGGTCTCTTGCACACAACATACATCCACCCCGAGGTGCTGAAGGTCATGATAGAGCCTTGCCCTGTGAGACTCGAACATTCAAAGTAGCTAACCAGAGAGACATTATCAAATCGATTAGGGTTGCTTGCCTGAATTAAAAATGGACGGGGTCAGGATACCGACAACCTCCCCCATCAACCAGTGGCCCATCTCAGTCTTGATGGTGCTGTCTTGGGAGAGACCACCTATATCCCACAAGTCAACTTTTGTGCTCTATAGAAGGAGGGGTGAACAAAAACAGGCACCCTCCCAGCACAAAATTGTTTCAGTTTCTTCAAGCTTGGATTTTTGACAATGCCGATGGGCAGGGTTATTTAATAGATGCTTGATGTGACCCCGTCCCGTTTCTGATGACTTAAAACACGTTGGGCTTCAGGAAAGTTCAAAGGGTTTTCTATATCTCTATCAGCGAAAGAGAGGAGGTACTTTAAGTCCTTTATTCAGTTGCAGTAATCCCTTGCTTATCCGCCTGGGCTGGGGAAAGATGGCATAGGTCCTCAACCTGTGTTATAAATGTGCTTTTGTTTTTTCCGTTTATCTTTTATATCCTGAGTAGGACTCCTTTGTCTTTTGTTGGGAGGAGGGGGCATTTTGGAATCTTTAATGGGGGAAGGACTGGGAGTTTGGAAAGGTGCGTAGTTTTGTCTGAAAGGGCTGGGGTCTCTACTGAAAAGGGTTGAGGGATGGGACGAATGTGTTTGGTTAGATGTAGAGGGAATGATGGCCCTTTTTAAAGGGAGATGACAATTCTTGGTTTCTACTAAGAGAGGTTGAGGGATGGGAAGGATGTAATGGGGCAGAGGGTGTGGAGAGAGTTGCCTTCTTGGCAAAGGATGTCTTGTGGTGACTGGAGTCTGTACTGAGTGGTGTAGAGGGATGGGAGGAATGTGATGAATGTGGGGCTGAGGATGTGGAGGGGGTAGCCTTTTTAGTCGGGGAGGTCATTTGTTGGCGTTGTTTGTCTAGCTTTTCTTTTAATTTTTTTTTTTAATTTTTTTTTTTCTCAGTTTTTTTCAAACGCAAGGTCATATTTTTTGGTAGATCTCTTAGAGTATTTTGAGAGACTGGGGTGTCAGCCTGCATGCTAACAGAGGGCGTGAGACTGTCAGTGCCTTTCATCCCAGAGGCTTCAGGGGACTGAGGACCCACTGTCAGGTGCTTCCCCCTGGCCCTGCCATTCCCCCTCTCCCTTCTCCACGACCGCAATTGCAGCAAGCAAAAGCTCTTTGGGGAATGGGGGCTTAGATGTAGGCCCAACTGAGGGTTTAACCACTCCGGTCCCGGAAGCTGGCATGCCCATTACAGGTGTGGCGGTATTCAAAGATGTGGTCAGAGGGGGAGTTCGGTCAACTGGGGCCTGACTTCCAGAGGCTTTCTTCTCTGGGCAAGAAGAGGAGAGGTGACCAGTCTCTCCGCACTTCCAACACACTGGTTTGCGACCGGTAGCTTCAGGCTCCCAACATCCAGACAGTTGGAGAGGAAGGCTTTTCAGTCTAACATGATGTCAAAACTCCATCCCCCAGACAAGCTATCACAGGAAGCACCTAATATTTCACCATATTGCAACAAAAAGGAGGGACCTCGTATGTCACTACTTGGTCCTTCACCTGCCTTCATATTCTGTTTCTAGAATGATGTCTTTTGTAATAATTTCTCTGCTGGTAATTTTAAGGCAATCTTCTGGTGTGGGTAGCAATATGTTCCACATGAAAAAACCCGAGCCCTTAACAATTCTTAGTGGCTTAAACCTATGGGACTCCAATGTTTTTACCACTGTGTCTTTTGTCGAACGACAAATTTTGTGTGTATGCTTATTGACGACAAAGACTGACACTATTCTTTATTCGAATTTGGGGTTCTCCAAGAGTCCACCTTCAATGACAAGGTGTGCGTAACTCTTGGCACGCTCCAAGAACTTCGGAATATTGATGATGCACTTCAGGGGGGACTTCCAACAACTGGGCAATTCCCCAGCCTCTGCATTATTTTTGGTCTTATTGTCTTTTTGGCCAATATTGGCCTCCATATTATGGTTCTCTGCTTCTTTGCCATTATTGGCCACCATACTTTTTTTAGTTTGGCCATTATTGGCCTCCATATTTTGGGTTTGGTCATGACCATCAAAGGCTTCCTTATTAATGGGAGGTAATGCTGGGTATTCATCCGAATTGTCTTTATTTGGGGGGGGGTCTTTTTTGATTAAAAAAAGATGTTTCTTGATTGACTTTCTAAGGTCGGCCACTTTCGGTTTCTTTTTTATAATTAGATATGAGGGGGTACTTTTTTTTTTTTTAATCCATTTTCAAAAGGAAGGGGAGGTGTGATGAACAGAAAAAAAAAATGGTTGTTTCACCTATAGGTTGAAAAAAAAAAATAATAAAAAAAAAACCCAGACAAATCAACTTCACGAGACAATGTACAAAAATACAGACGAGAAAAACTTAAATATTACTAAAAGGTAAAATTAAATAAACAAGATTCGCTTATCAGCAAGACAACAAAATTAATAATACAAACGAAAAAACAAAGGTCGACAAATAAGAAAAATTAAAACAATATAAACAAGGTTCGCCCGCGAGACTACAAATTTAAAAAATGACAAACACAAAACAGGATGTACAAATAGTTTAAATAGACGAACAAAGAAACAAGGTTTACCTAAAGGTAAAACAAATTTAAACAGACAAAAAAAAAATGCAAAACAGTCACAAAAACGAAGAACATACAAAAGATTAAAGACAACAGACAAGAAAGCAACAAACTACACAATAAAACGAAGAATTATAAACGGAAAAGTAAGAAAACGAAACAATAAATGTAACAATTTACAATATGGCTGCTGATAAAAAAAAAAAAAAAAAAAAAAAAAAAACGGTCAACCCTAAAACAAAATGATAAACAAGGAAAGAAAACAAACAAACAGACGGAATATACAAAATAAACATAAAATTTACAAACAAATAAATTACAGAAGAAATTAACAGATAAAACACAGAACTTTACGGATATTTAAAAGAAAGAACACAGAACAAAGTAACACGTAAAAATAAACAAAGGAAAATAAAGTCAAACGAAAACACATAGAAAGAAAAATAAACTATAAGAGAAAATCAAAAATTAAATAATAAAAGAATAATATCAAAATAAAGTAAAAATGGGGAAGGTAAGGAATTGAAAAGGAAAAAATGAAAACTTTACAAAACAGTCAAAACGAACGTAAGGAAAACGGTAAAAATAAATCAAAACTTAACAGGATAATAGCAGTAAACTTTTCAAAGAATTCTCAGAGTGAGAGAATAAAGGTCTAACAAAGTCAGATGTTGACTGAGTTATGCCAAAACGCAAGTTGTCCCAATTTATTGGCTAAGAAAAATATCCCAGCATGCATTTTGTGTCCTGACTTTTGCAATCATTCCTTGGGAAATCAATACTGTCTATCTTGCATATCCTCTTAATAGGCACCCCTTAGTTACTTCATGTTTACCTTGAGTGGCTCCTGAGATTTGTATGGTGAAGAATAGTGGGGGGGGGGAAGAAAATCTAAATTTAAACGTGTCTTAAGAATCTGATACACAATGGGATAATGGATAGCAGGACACTCATGCACAAATATCCTAGGGAAAGGTATGAATCCATGTCTTCTCCTCCTCTCAGCTGTGGTGAACACAGGAAAGACTGGGCTCTATAGTCTTGATTGGCAACCAGTCTAGGAAAAGGAAAATCAACCTCTCTTTCCCAAGACACACCCACTGCTGCCATGGCTGCAGTACATGTGGTCCCCCTATCGTCAAAGAATCTGACCTTCAAATTTCATTGTTCCTCGAAATTTATTTGCAGTACATAGCTAGAGTTTTGAAGCAAAGAAATTGCCTTATTCTGACTAACATCAAATGCTACAAAAATCACAAAACTCAATGCCTTGGTATGAAGTAAAAAGATCAGTCCTTACTGCTTTTAATATAAGATTCTACTGGCTATAAAGAGGAGGATTGGTTTACTGTTGTTATTAAGTAATAAACAGATTCCTTACTTAAATTACTACATATTGTAATAATTTGAAAAAATATATTTAAAAAAAATTAAAACCTGCTGATAGGACTAGTATTCATTTAACAATCTACTCGGTATAAAGAGGGGGGGATCTGTTTTCTATTGTTATTAAGTAATAAACAGACCACTCACTTAAATTACTACATATTAATGTAGGTACTTGCAAATATTCACTAAAAATGACTATACATGATGAAAAAATGTCCCAAACTTAATAAAAACTGTTTTATCATCAAAATACTTATAGGAATCTGTTAATCTGCAAATAAAGTTTCAGAAAAGTATATTTTATTTTTGAAAGTTTTTGAATAAAGAGAATTACATTCTGATGACAGATGGCTAAAAGTGGTGCTAAAATCAGTGATTTCAAAACAAAACCTTTCAGGCAAATTTAGTTTTGAAATGCAGCAAACTATTTTGCTTATTGGAAATATTAATTTAATCTAAAAGCTTCAAGAAAATTTTTTCAATTTTTAAAAATTCATTTTAAACCTTAGCTATCGCTTTTCTTTGGAGGCACCTATATTAATATAATAATTGGAAAGACATATTTTAAAAAAATCACATGGGAAAAACGTTCTGCTAATAGTTCAGTCAGTTAAGTGCCATACATGATACATGCTTGGGCAATCAAATATCTTTCGATACATGACTGATGAGGCAGATCTTTTACCACAGTAGGTAGCCATTTCTTTCTGCAGTAGCCTGGTTGACAACCAAGGCTAAAGAACTCAGTCTGTCCTGCTATTCAACCCATAGATAGGGGGAGAAGACTAGTATTAATATATAAAATTTTACAGCACATAAAGAGGGTGATCGATTTTCTATTATTAATAAACTGGTCACTTACTACATTATTATAATAACTAGTGTTTAAAGATATGCATGTATATAGGAACCTAATAATACTAACAATTTAACAAAATATAAAATCATCTTTTTATTTCAGGGTCAGTCTGGTTTCTATATAATCATGAAATCATTCATATTTAATTTAGTTGTTAATATCTCTTTATTGTTTGATTGTAATAAATTAGATGATGATCAAAAATTTTCTCCTTAGTTCATTATGGCCACACCCAATTTAGGATCCACACCATTCTTAAATAAATGAATTAGATTGTCTCACCAAAAGGCCTTCATTTGCTGCTCTGATTGAGTACCATCCAGCAATTCCGAAATGATTAGAGCCTACAAACGAAAAGTATTGTTCTCATTAATTTCTTGTCTAATTCTAGAAATGAAACTGTCAAACACAAGTGATGCAAACAAAACTTTCAAATGATCTGAAAAATATACATTTTCTTTTTTTTATCTTCTATGGGGCCATGTCCTTTCAAGGTGCAGTGATTATGGCTCTCCACAATCCTTGGCAATGTTTGTCTCTTTGTCATGCTTCCCACATTCGACTATTCAATCACACAGCCTCATCAGGTGCCGTCCTCTCTTCATTTTGCCTTCAATATGTCCTGTGAGCTTTTCATCTTATTAGGCTGATGGAAAAATTAACTAGGAAAATATTTTATTTATATTAAATTGATTGCGTTATTTAGTCATCAAAGCATTTTTCCAGACATTTCTTTGCATTATGTTACCTTTCCATCAAAAAAGAGTGTGTGTGTGCTCTATTTTGTAAAAGCCCATCATTGGTGAGAAGTAAAAATTTTCTTTTTTAAGAAATTGTTTGTTTTCAGAATAAGTCTAATAAAATTATGATTAAAAGTTTTGCCTCATCCCCACCCACCAAATAAACCAGCCATTTTAAACTAACGTTCTATCAATAATAGAGTGGCATTAAACTCAAATCCTGTAAAAAGGCAACCAAAGTAAGAACAGCAAAAGAAGGTGCACAATTTATAAGGATAGTTAAAATATACATTGATTCATTCAAAGGAGAGTTTTGCTTCCTTTCATACACTGAATTACTTTTCCACAAGAAATTTGAAGGCAAAAAAATTAAATTACCTTAGATTAAAATAGCCAGGTGGAAAGGTTTAAGAATATTTACCTGTAGCACAGACCCATCCAACTCCAGTTTGCTTGGCTTTTTTTATAGCGAGATCTATACAGAATTTGCCAACAACAGGACCTGTGGGAAAAGCAAGAAAAATTTTTTTATTAATTTCAAGTCGATTGACACAGTCGATGACCATAACTCTTTACATCTTTCTCTTCTTTATTATCTTTGAAGAGTGCTATGACTTCTTGCGAAAGAGAGTGGAAAGTACAATACAATGGCCAAAATGTTTTTGGCATAAATAACTAAGACAAGCAGACTGGTTCAAATAGCAAATCATATAAGTTTCAAATTAATTAGATTAAAAAAAAATAAAAAAATGTGCTTGTCACATTTGTTAGTTTGCATGACCATTGTGCCCTGCCAATATTTCATAAATAAAGCCATTCTATTTTAATTGCATGGAAAGAGGGCAAAAGATACTTTTGCTCTCAGTGAGAAATAAAAGAAAAGAGAGAGAAAAAAATCAGATTGAACTGGTAAGAACAGATACTACACTTTGATCATAGTACAATTCCTTCTCAGCCTTCTGGCTTTCTTGCAGTCCCAACATTGATAGGATGTTGATACATAGTTTAATTTGGGAAGCCCAAGAGCCTGCATCCAAGTCAAGTTCACAAATAGCCCAGCCCCATGAAACAGTTGGTTTGTGTTGGCATGGGTATTACTACCAATGATTAGTGCAGTGAGAGAATTACTGCTGTGGGCAGCTATTTCGTCAAGATTGGGTACTTCTCAATATTTTCAGTTGCACTCAATCCACAAACAAACGGACAATCAAGAGATGAAATGTAGTTTATCCACCTGCAAACAAATAATAGACTCTGATCCCAGCCAAAAGTGGGGAGAAGCAATGGCAACCAATAAAATCACCAATTTTTTTATACACATTGCCTTATTTCACTTCTCTCATTCAATGCTATCTCAAAAACTTTTTTTTTCATGTTTTCATTTCAAAAATTCTTCTTCTGTCCATCTACTTTTCATAAAAAATAAAGAAAACATAATTAAATTATATCAATTGCAAAAAAAATAAAAGTTGTGGGCATATAATATTTGTTTTGTGCCAGGATATACAAGAGGCCTGAATTAAATTTAATGTCAATGAGAAATCTTTATTCTAGTGGATTTGGTCTGAGTTGACCAGCTCACTCTTAGGGATACCAGAACTTAGTAACACACAAGGCATCAAAAAGAACAGTTTTATCAGAAGGTTGATGTGGAAGGTAACCTCATAACAACCAGATGCAGAATCGGACCTTAAAATATATTAGTGTCCACTACCACAAGGGGTTGACACAGCCAAGCTAAAGATGTGTACGTGCTGGACAAGTGGATAACAGGTAGTTATAGAAATGCCCCACCTGAGAGGGGAAAATCTAGAGTCTCTTAAATTCTTGTTAGATCAGCATTTGAAGAAATCCTCCAAAACCATACACCTTCACACCAACATTAACTGACATAGTCCAGACGTGAATAAGCAAAAAAGATTTAGTCTCATATTTTATTTGTCTTTACAATAGTGACGTTACAGAGGTAATAATTTTGTTTCACTTAATTCAATATTTTATTAAAAATTGATAAAAGAGACTTACTTTCCCCTATCTATTGTCAGTTTTGTTGAAATATGTAATTAGAATGTCCGTAAGGAAGAGTTGACCTCTAGTGACATCAATATGTACTGGGCTCATCCTAAAAGACACCAAAGCATCAAACGAGCTACGTGCATTAGAGGATAGAGCTGGAAGGTGGCCTCATAACCACCGGTTGCAGATTCATGTTGTAAAGGATGTCAGTGGCTGATCTGATATATAAGGATATGGTTGACTCAGTGAATCATAAAATGTGAACATGCGGGACAATTGGATGACAGGAAGTTATATAAGCGCCCCACCCAAGAGGGAAAATCCAGAATCTCTTACATTCTTGTTAGAAGATCAGCGTTTGAAGAAAGCCACCAAAACACACGATCACACCAATATTAACTGACAAAGTCCAGAAGTGAATAATCAATAATTTTACATATAAAAGATTTAGTCTTGTATTATGCATAAAAATATGGTATTAAGAATACAAGAAAATTTGAACAAAACTTAAAGGCGAAATTGTATTGTACACATTTTCAGAAAGTTTTACTCCGCTTAAAACCTTATGAAACAGCAATTACAAATACTCCCAGCACAATAGTCAATAAAACACAAAGCAGGTAGGTATTGGCAATTGTTTACAAAAGGTATTTGATATGTCGGCAATATTCATTCTTTGGGAATCCATCTCAAAGATGGGAATTCATTGAAATTTGGTAAAAAGAAATGAATAAACAGAATACAATCATGTTTTGATAACTATTGTACAAATTATGTACTTTTTTTTTTAGTTTTTTCCATTTAAAAATGGGCTGATTATTTACCTGACCTCTCCACTGAGGCAAGATGTGACTTTTTTTAGCATGGGGTGCCCATACACATGGATATGCATACAGGCCAAGGACAAAAATTGTCCAGAATGCATAACCACTGTCATGCTAGCATTGATATTACGCTAACCCAACCTCTCTTAATGCAATGAGCAAGGTACTGCCACAGAGTTGAAATCTCTGGGAACTGGGTGACTTCTCCCATCTAAAATAAGGAGAGAATATATATTATGCATTCATCCCTTCCAAAAGGCTTGAAAAATGGGGCGATAATTCCCATGCTGTGAAGTTGTTTCATATTTCTCTGTTTGTTGGCAAAAAATATCCAGTTTGAAAACTTCAAATGATTTGAAAAAATAAAATGATACAAAATGGATACATTTAAAAAAAAACAAAAAAAAAACAGAACATAATTATATTGCTATATAAATAGTGTACACTCGTACTTATAATTTTGAAATGCAAAATATTACAATAATTTGTGCATACAAAATTGAGATTTTAATGGATGATATGGTACAACTTTTCAAAAGAAATTTATGAAGAGATAGCTGTATTATGAGTTCATATTATACTCAAGGATATAATGTTATTTAATACTATCGAAGTAGATTATATTCATCCCGCTGTTTGTGTTTTGGCATATTTCATCTTGTTCTCTTTTTAATACTGCTCAGTTATTGCTCACCCTGTTTCCACAGTCCAAAATCGCAAGCCATTGCTTTAATCTTCTAAACTATTTTCCTGTGGTACAGACTCTCTGTGGAAACGGCAAAGACTAAGACAAGATACTCCTAGACATAGATTGTTATCATTTTTGCTGTCCATCTCCATAGATTTAATAAAGGGTTTAGTTCAAAATTCCCTGAAAGTTACTTGGCTCAACAGAAACCCGAGGAAGGGTGGAGTGTACAATAGCCGAAACTCTGTGATAATAACAAAGATGAGGATATTAGTCCAAATGTAAATAATAAAACTCTTCATCCCAGAAATTCAGACAGAAATGTTTTATATTTGAGAAAAATCAAAAATTTAAATTGGGAAGTGGCTCTAAAATGAGGGATCAGCTTACAATGAAAGTATAATACTAAACTTCACCCTTATTTTATGTTCAACTATTCAAGTACTGTCGTTAATTTTTTTCTTAGATCTTGTTGTTTTCAGTCTTGTTATAATTGTTCTGTGGACAATTACATTTTGATCACATGGAAAGAGGGGAAAAGACACTACTTGGCTTCAATGAGAAAAAGAAAGAAATGTTTAACATCTCCAGCCAGTACCTCATGAATAATGGATGATTACATTTTGATCACATGGAAGGAGGGGAAAAGACACTACTTGGCTTCAATGAGAAAAAGAAAGAAATGTTTAACATCTCCTGCCAGTACCTCATGAATAATGGATGATTACATTTTGATCACATGGAAAGTGGGGAAAAGACACTACTTGGTTTCAATGAAAGAACGAAGAGAAGATTTGCATTTTTCACAATTAGTTTACATCTAAAGAAAAAACTTATTCAGAATCTATATTTTTAATCTTATAATCTCGGAATAATGGCAGCATTTTCAGCCGTTAGGATATTTTTTCTTATTAATCTATTATAATTGTGACTGTCACTCCATTAGTTAGTTCACACGATTGTATTTTCTTGCCATCCAATGCTGGTAAGTTGTAAAAAAAGGTCAGTTTAATTATACTCGAAAAACAGAAAAAAAAAAAAAAAAAATGAACAAAAATATATGGACGAGTAAATATGAAAACAAAAAAATATGAAAAATGAAATACACAACGCATAGGAACACTTGCAACTAAAAAAAAACAAAAAAAAAAACACTTTTTTGTTTTACGTTGTTGTCAACAATCCAATTGTCATCACATTTTTCATTTCTGTCCATTTTAATGTAAACTCCTTTAAAATTCACAATCCACACATTAATCTAGAAAGATGAATTGAAAAACCACTTCTCAGAATATTTCATAAATTTTGGTCATATATAAAATAAAATCATGTTTCTAAATGCCACCTATTGAAAAATACAAATTTTTGTTCCAATCAAATATGACATTTCTGAGAAGTGAAACATGAATATTAATTTTTTTCTTTTCATTCCTAAACTCATATTGAAGATAAAACATCTACATTTTTTTTAATGTCCATTGCAAACATATCAAATACTTTAGGATTAGGAACAAAAGGCTAGGTTGGTTAATTTAACAACATATCAACTCTTGTTGGGTTATTTCACATTAAATATATCATAAGACAAAAATCACAATCAATTAATATTAAGTTTTGATACAGTTTTTGTCTTTTTCTGATGTTCTGCAAATGATCTTGAAGAATAATCTTTTGTAGTAAATTTTTTTCTTTTTTGCTTCTTAGTAGCTCTGGTGTTCCCATGAAACTGTCTAACATTATTGACATTTTATTCCTAATCTGGCGGCTTGGCTTCAGTCACTTTCCTACCACCATAAAGTTTTCTTATGCCTTTTCTATAAATACTTTCATGGTAATTGTTCAAATGAGCTCTTCCCTATAGTACCTAGAATTTTTGGATTTAAGTGCAGTACTAGACTAGGGTCGAGATCTCATCAACTTACAGTAAACCTGGCTAAATGTAACTGTAAATTCTATGTTTACTGTTTCTTTTCTCACACTTCTCATTTGTGGAACTCCCTTCCGGCTTCATGCTTTCCAGCCAACTTAATCTCCAAAAATTTAAATGCAATGACAATTCCTATCAACTGTTTACTCTTCTATTGTTCTCACTCCATAGTAATGTTTCCGTTTCTAATTCTTCTTTATCCAGTAGCCCCTTGCATCATAGTGGTTTTACTGCTTTGCATGGGGTGAAATCAATCAAAAAAAATGATTAGACACCTGTTTAAGGTGGGATGCCAAGTAAACATGAGTATGTTTGACATCTTCTCTTTGCTTTTAATCAAGGTTACAAAGCTGCTCGAGCTGTGTATGGAGATGTCTTCATTGTGCTGGATAATTACCTCGGAGGTCCAACAGGGCTAGAGTAACATAGCTAAATGTGCATATTGCTAGCAAGGCAAACCATCCAAGCATTAGCGTTGGAATGATGAGGTGCGTGCATTGTTGAGTCAGATCGAGGCTAGCAGTTTGCTCAGTGTGCAAATTCTCTGGCTTGGCAAGAACGTAAAAAAAAAGGCGAGTATTTGTTGAGATGGGAAAAGGCTTTTGCGCTCAACGCAGGTCATGTGGGTGCCTACTGAACCAGAATCTGTTGTGTGTTTCCAGTGTCTGTGCTACAGAATCCCAGGTTTCCTGCTACATACATTACTAACAGAATAATATGAAATGCTTCAAAACAATGGTCAGTGCTAAGCTGTATAGTGAACAAAAACACAGGCTCAAAAAGACAATTCAGCTGAAAAGACCCGACCAGTGATACAGTGTGATTATTGAACATGACTATACTTGTTGCCACATTGTTAACATGATCATACATGCAACTAAAGAGCTCGGTTGAGAAGTTCTACTACACCTCTCATATTCTCCTGATTGAGCCCCTTTGCACTACCATCTTTTTCATTTGCTTTCCAAAAATTTGAGGGGTGTTTCATTCAACAATGATGGGGAGATTAAAATGTGGCTTGATGAATTTTTGGAGTCAAAAGCTAATGACTTTTGTCATCGAGGCATTGAATAGTTTGTGGATCATTGGCAGGAGATCATAAACAATGAAGGGGAAGACATTGATGAATGATTCATCAGAATTATTAATAAATAATGAGTACTAAAATAAATGATGATAAAAAACAAATGAATTTATGTAACAAGCTAATACAGTAAGTCCCCGAGTTACAACAATCTCGTCCTACGACAATTAGTGATTTAGGTGCAACCTCCATTAATTTGCTTTGGTTTATGCCATTTGCTTTGTACACATGACACAAACGGCATGGCGGAAGAATATATTGTATGACGGAAGTATACGTTAACTCTAAGTTGGTGAATTTGCAATAAAAAAAGAAAACCAACCCATCTTTGTTTTTCTTTCTTCCCCAGATTTGCTGTTGCTTCTGAGTAAACGAGCCAAAAGATCTTACGCTTAGTCATGTCATCCTCTGAGAGCCAATGACATCACATGGTAATAAATATACAAGTAGCTTCAAACCATTTCATTATATGTTTTATCTTTATATCCTTCATGTGTTTTTTTAGTCCACATTATCTGACATGCTCTAACCAACTGAGCTACAAAGAACTTAGCCAATCAGGAAAAGCTGAAATATTCCCTTTAAGTGAAACTTCTCTCATCAGAGACCCTCTCAAAATTTTTTGTATCCAGACATAGAGCAATTTTCTAAAGTAATAGATTTCTATTAATCTGACAGATTGGTATCACTTTGAACGTTATTTTTAGTGGATATTTATATTTCGATAAACACTTTGTTTATTTATTAAACACCATGTCTATTTATTTTCACCTATCAGCCAGAATGTTTGAGGAATCTTGTTAAAGAAAAATACGCTGGAAAGCACATATAATCCTAATTATGTTAACATATGTAATAGAAATGGATTGTTATGTCTTAGATTATTACTTTACTATTGCATTAACATAGGTGAGTGATGTAAATGTGTATCTACGAAAAACTGGATATATTCTTACACAAACAATTGTGTTATGATGCATGGTGGGAACAGAACAATGTCATAAGTCAAAGACCTCCTGTAGTCCAAATTCAGTCCTGAAGATCAACAGTCTTGTGGTTTGCATCAGAAAGCTCTGCGCCTGGCTCCATGGGCAAACGCTGGCCGGCTCTGTGCCTGGCTCCAGGGGCAAACGCTGGCCGGCTCTGTGCCTGGCTCCAAGCGCAAACACTGGCTGGCTTTGTATTTGGATCTAGAATTAAATACTGATTGTGTTCAAAAGTCTTTATTCGGAAAGCATTCACCTAGAAGGCGGGCCTTTTTGTCGAAACAAGTCTTACCTTACAACAAGGAGTTCAGTCTTGATATTCTCGGCTTCCACCAAAAGTGAGTATATATTGAGAACATTTAAAATTTACTTACCAAGGACATTGCAGCCATCAACAAGGGCGGTTCCAGCAGTTTCTTTCATCACTTTTGGTTCATTCTCTGAAGATGTTGTTTCTGTCTGTAAATCTCGCACGTACATCTCTACAATAAACAAAAGCAGATAAGTGTCCATTAAATACCTTATCAGGTGATCTTTAATTAGTCATTAAGGAACTTCTATTATTTATACAGGAATGCCAAGTTCTGCAAAAAGCCAGATTTGTAAATGAGCAGTTTATATGAATATGTTTACTGCAAACAGATTTGCCCAACAACATAAGATATGCAGACACAGAAGAAAGTTGCAGGAAGTTCAAGACAATGTAATTAAGGGAAATGAGAAGAAAGGACTAACTGTCAATTGTAAGAAAATAGGATAAATGGTTGTTAGCAAGAGGAACATCCCAAGATGTGGATTACAAATTGGATTGTCCTGGGTATGAGGTTTTGAGAAGCCTGGAAATACCTGTTAATTGCTGTTATTCCAAGGTCCACCCTGACCCAGGGTGGTAGCACCTTTTAGGGTCCCAGCTATAGGTAAATAGTTAAGCCCTAAACTTGGGTCAAAACACTATGAAAGTATAAAAACACATTTTAATAGTAAAAATACCAGCAATATATTTTTGTAAAAGAAATTACTAATGCTCTCAAGAAAATTGAATTTTGGCATTAAATGACCCATAAGGAGTTGATATGTCATTAAACAAACAAATTGGAGGTATCAAAATCCAACAATTTCCATCTGAATTTCTGACGTGAGGTATTATCATTATTTACATGCGAACTATTGTTGTTATCACAATATTTCAGCTGTTGTGCCCTTTATCCTTCATCAGCCATATTTCAATCTGGTTAACCTACAGGGAATTTTGAATTGAAATCTATTTTAATCTACAGAGGTTGATTATTCTCATTCCACTGCTCATGTCATCTAGTTCTTATTTTAGTACTGGTCAATTATTGCTCACTCTGTTTTCACTGAGTCCAAGTACACACTGTCTGGCCCAGAGATTGAACTCACAATTATTATGTCAACAAATTCATTAAATAATGCTTTAGTCCACTAGGCTATTGTTCCATGGTTGTCTCTGTACTTGGGTCCAAGGGCAAACACTAGTTGCATTTGTTCATGAATTTGTTGACATAGTAATTGAGTTCAATCCCTGGGTCAAGCAGTATACTCAGAATCCACGAAAATGGTGGGGTGTGGTGAGCAATGACTGAGTAGTACTAAAATTTGCTGTTCCTTATATTGCATTTGTTAGTTTTATATAGCAATGACTTTTAATGTGAGTGACTAATTGAAAAATGTAGCTAGAATAAATATAAAACTAAAATGAAAATGTTTAAAAAGAAAACAAGTCAGATATCCCAACCATCTCTTGTGACGTGGAATGCAACTACTGTTTCTTTGTTTCCTGAAACTCTCTATGTACCTACAGATGATAGCTCGCATTGGTTGATGAATTTAGTAACATAGTAATTGCGAGTTCAATCTCTGCGCTGGGAACTGCAGACGAAGACTCAGTGGGAAGTCATATTGAACAGTACAAAATAACATTGGCCGTGGAAAAAGAACAATCTATCCTCAAAGAGTAAATAAAGAGTCCAATTCAGATTTAACAAATTCTAAAAATAGCTTTTTAAAACAATAAAAATGCCTGAAGGGTATAGAGTAATAGGGATATAGAAAAAAAACATCTCGACCCACAGTTTTTGTGGGTGAAAATGTTAAACTTTGCCTAAATTTTATTTTGGATGTTATCAAGAGTGATGTCAATTTTGAGGAATTGTTTTAAAACCACTAAAATTGTTTGCAGATTTCAAAAACTGGAAATGAAACAAAACACAGCTGTAAACCCCCCCCCACACACACACCTAAATTGTTTTAAACATTTTAACTCTCTTTTAATACAATGTTTTTGTGTCACAATATTAGTGCCATGGGGTGTACAAATACCTGAAATATGCTGTGTTCAAACCCCGATTCAAAATATTATTTAGTAAGAAATTTTGTTGTTATACATTGTCTTGAGTGTTCTGTCTGATTTTTATGCTGATAGCCACATCACATTGAAACCCTAATTCCCCCCTATGATCATCAAAGGTAAGAATGTTGCACTTTAGAAATATCAGGTGGAGTAAACTTGGATGGTGTAAAGGATAATAGCTTGGAATTGTTAATCAGAGAGCCGAGTTCCAAATAAAACATGCCACAGTACTAACAGAAGGCAAAAAATATTTTTCCAATTATATTGATAACTATTAATTCTGGGTCATCACTTCCTTACTTAATAACAACAGAAAATCGAACCTCCATTTTATGTCCAGTAAACTCTTGTATTAATCCTAGTTTACAGCCACGTGCTTATAATTCAAGCAAATATTTATAACTAAAACCAGAAACTCCTTGTAGTTATTTGACAGAGGACTTGAGAAAGCTACTTGCCTATTCTAGATATTAAAGAAAATATTTTGTGGTGTATTCTAATATATTCATGGTACTGACAGGAACTTAAGGGACAGGTGAATTGTTCCTTAAAATAAAACGTACAAGTAAATGATCATCAGTTGTCAATTATAACATTTTAAAAATGTAAGTTATAGGAGAAAAGATAAAAACGTGAATAAATGCTTTTGAACACAAAGCATAGAAAAGATTATTTTGTGATGTTATCAAATGAAAAGTTGTGAAAACAAAAGCTTGTTTTTTTTTTGTTTGTATTTTTTTAAATCGGTAAAATAAATAGTATTTAAAGAAAGTTCATATTAATAATAATTATTATTTGAAGTATTTTTTTTTTTTTTTTTTTTTTAGAGAAAATGTCAAATAATCTATTTCAAGTCAACTAATCATTGAAGGTTGGTAAGTGCCTGGACTTACTTTATGTTCAAGTAATGTCAATCCAAGCAAAGGTACTCATCAGTTCAAAAAAAAAAAAAGTCTCCTTTTGGAATTCTGGGATTGGAGTCAGTTGATTAAGACATTTTCAATTCTTATTTTACTTTCTTTTTGCATAATGGAAAAATTTTGTTTTGAATGTCAAGGACACATGGCACATTGGATAAAGGCGTTAGATCCAATGACAGGACCCAAAGAGTGTGAGTTCAATATCTGGTTAAGGCAGTGGAGAACTTGGAGAGGGGAATTAACAGGAGATAACTAATAACTGACATCCATTAAACATGGCACGTGGAACTAGAACAGTCTACCCCAGTGAGCGAAATAAAGGGTTCAGTTCGACATTCCAACCACCTGAAAAAGGCCGGAACGTACAACGGCCGAAATGTAATAAATATGGCAACAAAGATGAGGATAATAGTCCAAATAATGTACATAATACCTCATCTCAGAAATATAGACAGATTACTATTACTTCCTTTTCAACTGCATTCTTTTTCAAGGCCTCTCAGTTTCACTCAAAGTTGTTTTCTGTTGCCATAGCAGGATATGGCAACACCACTATGCAAATCCCTGAACACAATTGTTCAGGGATCAGTCACCTTCAATAGCAGGATGAACTTTTTGTGTAGTAAATGTAGTCACATACAGAGTGATAAAAGTTAATGTTCATATTAGTCATACACAGAAGTCTTTGAAGAATTTAAAACATCAGTTACTGAAAATCAGCTCTGAAGTGTAAAATAAAAAATTCAATAAGATTAAGATATTATTTAATTAGAAAAAATCTTAATTGCTTTTATGAATGAAATATATTAAGGATACTATTGTCTTAAGAAAAAAAAAATTCAATGAATAATTATTAGGTTGGTGCAAAAATAATGACGTAATGTCGTTTTTTGACGTATTTTTTAACGTCAAAAAACGACATTAATACGTCATTATTTTTGCACCAACCTAATAGTTACAAGAATTATTTTCATTTTAAAAAAAATTATTTAGAATAATTTATAAGGTTTTCAAACTTTATGTATATTAATACAGAAATTATACCAGTTAAATGATATTGTTATTAAGTAAAAACTATATTTATTAATCATAAATGGAAAAGCTTACTATGAATCATCTACATACACAAAAAACATTAAAAAATTTTTAAATATTAGGGGATATTTTTTGTGTGTGTATAAATGTGCCATTTTTTTGTAAATATGAACATCTGTGACACTATTTAGCTATGGTAATTGGCTAACTAATTAACCATAGAAATTAAAACAGGAAATACTTAAGGCAAAAAAGAGCTATCCTGAAAGATATCCTGATCAATGTTAAAAAAAAAAGATTTTATTTTATTTACGAAAAAGATACTTTTCACAAAAGACAGTAAACTTGTGGAAAAAGCCATATGTGAGGTTTTGTCAAGTTGATTAATGTCTTACCAAGGGAGATAGGAAGAAAGGCAAATATTAAGATATCGGCCAGACCATGGTGGTCATAAAAATTTTGGCTTGAGACGATTGCCGATACAGGCAGGGGGAATCAATGTTAATTATCTTTCCAAGATATCATTTTTTTTTTTCTTGATCACTGGAGAGGAAAAGCAATGTGGCAATTATAAAATTTTGGCATTTATCTTGACATAGGTGAGAGGATTGTTATTATTTAGCTTATCAACGTGTCACTTCAGACGCTGAAATGTTGAATAGCAGTGGTGTTTGTAAAATTTTGGCATGAGACAGAAAATAGAGTGGAGAATTGAGATTTGGCGAGATAAAGAATTTAATCTCTCAACAAGCCAAGGTTTCCAGTATAAAGCTAACTTCACAAAGGGACCAGATGGCAAACTTTGACAGTGATTGATGGAGTCAGTAGAGAGTGCTGGCTAAGTGAATTCTGGGTAGCCAAAAGATATGATAGAAATTTAATTGGCAATATGGAATTCGTAAAAATTTTGGCCGAAAAAAAAAAAAGAGAATTTTGTAAACAAAAATTCTGGATTATAATTTTAAAGAGGCTCACTTAGCCACACCCACATGGCCAGGATGCCATTGGTCAAGTGGTGGCAGTGGTGATAGGCAGAGGTGAATGGATGAGAAAGACAGAAATTATTAATGCCCACTGAAGGGATTGGTATGAGATATCAATGTGAGAGAGAAAGAGTTTAGGAGGATAGCGCTCCTCTGATCTCCCTTCACAGATGAGGGAGACCCTCCCACCAAAATGGAAGGAGATTAATTTTCCAAAAATGGGAAGTAATCAATTTTCCTGGCCTAACAACAAAGAGATTTCTTGTTGGGAATCGAGATTTACCAAGAACCTCAGGCCATGTCTAGCCCCACACTGGGTTTTGGTCAGTACCAATATAAACTAACGTCCTCAGACAGTGAGTTGAGTCAGTTCGAGTAGCGGGAACCAGAGTGTTGCCTCGCAGAAGCTGACCAAGAGATTCCACAACTTCCGACTTCACCCATCCTACCAATAGCAAGTTATACTGATGGATGAAGCCAAGCCAGCACCTAAGAACTACATCAGTTGACTTAAGATACCAAAACTTGCTTGAAACATAGAAGTGTCACATTTCATAGAAAACAGGTTGGGAGAAAAACACACTTCTGTATATAATAGAAGGATAAAATTAATTTGTTATTCTTAACATCCTTGAATCTCTTGGGTTTTTCTTTATTTTTTTTTCCTTGTGCTTGTGTGATACCACCTTGAGTCCAGACTCAAGCCTACACTCCAGCCCAATGTGATTGATTGATCTTGTCTACCTAAGATCAAAGTCACAACATGGATAGGTTAGATCGAAGCAGTTACTCCAGTAACCAGACGTTACAAGTCAGCTGGGAACGATAGGGCTGGTATTGAACCGGTACAGCTGGTGAAGCCATTAACATTGATGACCAGAATTCGACCCTGGACGGGCCAGTTTTCCATATTGATATCCTGACCAGGGGATTTTGCCAAGTAGCGACGACCACCGATCGACCGGGGCACAGACTTGTGGTGGCGACAAAGAGTCAACCCCAAAACGCCAGTAGAAGAAACATTACAGTTTCGCGCAGTGACTGGGGGTTGACCACGGGTCGATGGCTGGATGTCACACAGCCATACACAACATTATCAGAAAATAAGATCAATAACTATAGTAAATTTAAAATCAAAGTGCCTAAAATTAAATAAAACATTAGATTATAGAGAATATTTTCCTAAATTTATAAGATTACTGGGAAGTTCAAAATTACATAAAAAGGTAATTTTTACAGATATGTCCACCATAGAAAAAAAATTAGATAAACCTCTGCCTGTCAATCTAGTGGTCAACATCTTAAATAAACAACTACCTACATATTAAAAAATGCATTTCTGTGATATTTTAAAATAAAAGTAATATTTGTTTCAAATCAGATTAAACTTTAAATCAGCAAATATTCCTCAAATAAAGTTTTGTAAAAGTATATTTTATTTTGGAGACATTTTTAATGAAGAGAATTACATTGTGTTGACAGATGGCTAAAAATGGTGCTAAAATCAGCAACATTTGGTGATTTCAAAATGAAAACTCCTTCCAATTTAAATTAGCAAAGTAATACAGCAAAGTATTTTGCTTATTGGAAATATTAAATTTAATCAATTAGCTTGAAATGAAAACTGAAATAACAGCTCCTTCTTGCTTCCCTGATAGCTATAATCTTCAAATATTCAAATGTAATGTCAATCAACATCTTCTGATGCCTTGATCTTGATCCCTGTCCTTCTCTATATCCTTTCCTCAAACACCCCTCTTTACTCTTGCTTTCACTCTCTGTAACCCCTTCCATGCTAGTGGCACTCACACCTTGCTTGGGGTGAAATGCTTAAAAAAAAAAAACAGTTAACTATGTATTTCATCATAATAGGTTGATGCAAAATTTTTCAACATTTGACAAAATATTTTTTTTTTATATAAATTCATAGCATCATTATTCAGTCATTAAAGTATTTTCTATCGACTTATGTCATTTTTCACCTAAGTCATGTATTCTATCATAAAAGAATGATTACAGGCCGGAATCAAATTTTAGTCTTTTTTTTTTTATTTTACAAGAGAGAAGGCACCTGGTCCCCATAATTTCAACTCTCTGGAATGCCTTTCTCCATTGTACTGAAAAACGTAGCGTTGATGTAATATTGATGTGACAGTAGTTGTCTTAGATGTACACGTATACCTGACATAAAAAAGACCTTGTGTCACATCTTAGTAATGAGGTCAGGTTAATAAAATCTCAACTTCAAAAGTTGACAATTTCATGTGATTCTTTTCATTTCTATGTCTTTTGTTCATTTTCAAGAAACTTGCATTTCACCTTGGCTAAAAACAACATTCATTGACACGTAAACATCAGCCTAAAAACTAAATCTACAAGAAAATTATTGCTCTCAGACAGATGGCATTTTTTACTGACTCTGACCCACTTTGAATACCTGCCCAACGAACTGAGAAACATAAGATCTCTTACCTTTCTAAAATTTCTGCATAAACATTTTCAGCAATTTGCCTATTTGATGTCATCATGCTAACTTCACCTGAATTCCTAACCTTGGACATAGCTTCAAACGGCTGAGCAGGAGAGAAACATCGGAATAATTTTCTAATGTTTATATTAATAAGAATAAAAAAAAATTCAACGAACTCACTATTTTTTTCACTAGTTTAAATAATTTGAAACAGTTTTGAGAAGATCTAATTAAACATTATTTTGACTTATGAGGGTTGGCTGAAAAGTTCATAGCCTGTCTATGAAGAAGTGATGCTAGAACTGTAACATCTTGCAAGCATTCATTTCAACTCTTATTAATAACTGCATTGTTTCTTTCCAGGTAAACTGATATCTGACCATTCAAAGATGACTTAAAATCTAAGTAATAGTGACTTCTGTTTGAAAATGGACAAAATTTGGCATTGTGATGTTATCAAGTACCTATGTACCTATGGATCAAGGACAAAAATTACCCAGTCCCCATAACCATCATGATGTTAACATCAATATTATATCAACCTCACCTTTCTTAGCCCAATGAGGAAGGTGTGGCACAAGGTTTGAAAGTACCTTCTCTCATCTGCAATGTTATTAATCCTGACCTGGTATATTGGCTTTAGTCCCTTCCCTGCTGCCATAATGTAGTTTCCCTGTGCCTTTTCTAAAAATACCTACATGGTAATTGTTCTGATGAATTTTCCTCTTTGGTATCTCTAGATGTAATGATTTTAAGCGCAGTATTAGATTGGTGGCGAGGGCTCAACATTTTATAGTTAAAATGGTTAGAGTTAACTATAAGTTTATACTAAGAATTTCATCTCTCACACTTCTTGCTTGTGGAACTCTTTTCCGGCCTCTTGTTTTCCAATCAACTTTGATCTTGAAAAATGAAAAATGCAAATATCAGTCATTAACTTCTAAATTCTTGTTCTTTTATTGTTTTCTCTCAATAATGTTTTCATTTAATCATATTTTCTCACACTCAGTAAAACCTTGCATCTTAGTTGCTTTATTGCCTTGCTTGGTGTGAAATAGTTAAAAAAAAAAAAAAAATACTTAAATCCTTCATATGTTTAGGACTGGTGCTTACAACACCCCACAGGGAGTGGATAGGTGTTGAGTCAAATCTGATTGGGGGCCCTGGCCAGTGCTTTGGGATCCTTGCTACCTTATCAATATTTGCCTTTCGCTATGCACATTTATATAAATTACAAATTAAACTAAGCACAACTGATTATTAAAGGATGAAAAATCTTTGCGGATGCTGACATCATTCTGGGGTCTTTTTTTTTTTTTTTTTGTCCAAATCCATAAATTTGTTTTGTTCATGCTAATCTCGAAAAAAAAAAAAAAAAACCCTATGAAAATCACTATCTTTTTATTCATAACGTTGAAGGTGTTAAAATTCTTCAACTTTTTAACAAGAAAAATCTCAAGATGATGTTAAAAATTGCTGCAAAATATTGTTGATTTATTTAAGAAGATGGAATAATTTCTTATGACATGTCTCTAATTTGTATTTAGATAAATTGTATTTATTTCTAGTTGAATTGTTCACTGATATTGCATATGATCCATTATTGTACATAATTAGATTACAATAATGTATTTTATAAATAATACTACCTTATGAAAATTGAGATATAGTAGAGTGGGGCCCCCAGATTTTTTGGTGGGGGGGGGGCACAAAATTCATGCACTGGCCCTGGATAGAAAATTTAACTTCATGCTAATTTACAAAAGATAAATCTTTATACCTTTTCACTAACAAATTGGGTCACATTATGAAGCTTATCAGACAATAGCCAAGGTTGCTGGCCTCTCTACATGCTCTGAAGGTGTCCTAGTTACTCAAAAACAAAATAATCTTCTTTAGCTACTATTTAGTGGGGCCCATGTTCCTGGAAAAAGACAACAGCTTGGATAAAAAGAATTGATAAAACCACATAGTGTTGGTAGTTAGTGATAAAGAATGAATTCAAAAAAAATCTAAAAATAACAATTTGAATAAAATAATCTCAGCTGTTATGCTAGATCTTCCTTCAATATATACAGGATGTAGTTGTAACAAATTTTATATTAAACTTAGATAAATTAGTTTCAATTATATTTGTTTTAAAGTTGATGGGTAAAACAATGTATTTTGTTTTGATGGATTTACCAAAATGATTCACTCTTCTATTTTGAAAGATTTTACAAGCCTTTTGTTTCACGTTGAATATAAAATAATTCCAATAATGCAGGGACTTAAAAGTATTTTTACCGTTTCTCCTCTTCATGATGGCTACAAATTCTAAAAATCCAAACTCAAGATCAAGTGTAGTATGAAAGAAAATATAATATATACAATATAATGACCTTTAAGCCCACCAACCAATTTTTTTTTTTAATTAGTAATATATGTGTGTGTGTAAAAATATATAGAAAATAGGAAAGAACTCGTTAGGTAAATAAGCCAAAGTTCTTTAGTATTTTTGTTATTATTTTTTAAAAAAATAGTGCTCAATACAAAAGTAGAGCATAAATATAATTATTTATTTAAAAATATGATTCCAACACACTACATAAGAGTTCTCATGTTTCAAAACAAGAGCCGAAAACTTCAATATAATTATTTGAATTAAATTGGATTAAAGTACTAAGCTTTGTTCCATCTTCAAGCGAAATTTTTTGGGGAATAACTTATTCCTGAAATTTACGCGTTTTATAAGCATAATCATTATTGAAATCAAAATTTCTATGGTAATGGCTAGAGCAATTGTTTAAAGAAAAGGGGCATAAGGGTTAATAATTTGTATCAATATCTCGGTTACATTCACAGACGTCAAGTCAGGGTAAGGTTGGGGTGTCTAAATTTAAAGCGGAAGATGACAGCGTCTAGCCTGGTTAAGTGTCTATGGAGATTTATTTATTTATTTATTTTATTTTTTATTATTTTCTGAAAGGGTTTTGTGTATATAAAAAAACTGTCGTAAGTCGCTAACATTTGTTTTTTTGATGACTTCATAAAGTGTGATCTCTTCTTTTTTTTTATAGGGCATTTAAACTTTATTTAGACTATGGAATTTCAAAATTATTTTATTATTTGTTTGTTTTTATGCTAATTATTCAATGTGAAAATTTGATGATGTCAGCAAAAAACCGTTAACTCATGTCTATTGTTTAATAGATTTTTATTATTTAGAAACTTAATAATGTGGAGTTTCTCATGTATCCACTGTTTTTTAGGGCTGCGTTATAAAAATTACTGTGTTGTTGGAATATTTCTTTATTAGCGGAGTTAATGTTGATTCTATACTCTATTGATGAGGGTATATGTTTAATTATGGATGGAGAGTGGTTTGACTTAGAGTGTATATATAAGGGGTTAGTATTAGGTCTTCTATAAGGTTGGTATGTGCTGTTTGTTAAATCTAGAGTTATATCAAGGAAGTTTACGCTTTTTAATTTAGTACGGACTGTTGTTTTTAAATTCAGATTTCTAAACTCGCTATATATAATCTTTCTAATTTTCTCTATTTTAAAATTAGTTGAACTCCTCACTACCATGAGCCCATCATATCTATACAGCCCAATGTCCTTAATATCTAATTCATGGTGCGCGGTCAGGTTGTACAGTATTAATAGACTGACAAGGCCAGAAGACTCTGCAGAGTCCAAAGATCCCATGTCAAAATGGTCATTATTGTTTTTAATCCATTGGTCCCCATTATGAATGAGGACAGATTTTTTTGCACTGAGAATTATATTTATTTCTTCCTTTGTCAGGTCAGAATACACAGCAGCAAACTCCAGGGCAGTCGGGAACAGATCCTTCGATATTGATGGGTAGTAATCCACAATATCGAACTGTAATAGGGTGCAATCAGGTTTATTATCAATATTGGTAAACCAATTGATGACATCTTTGGTATTAATCCATAATTTTAATCCAAGGTGGTTTTTAATTTGGCGAGTAATTCTTTCCAAGATTCTTTTGCTGATCTTACCGATGTCAGGTCAGGTTTGTTTAATAATTCTTGTAGTAGGGTTTTCCATAAAATCTTGTTTATGGTCCTTAAGAGTTATGTAACATTCCTTTTCAGCAGGTTTGCCTACTCTATTGCTAATTTTTAATTTATCAGTAATTGTTTTACTAGCTCTGTTAATGCTATCAACCATATTTATGTTGTTGTTGTAAGCTTTTTTATAAGTCCTAGTTAAGTTTTTTTAATTAAGTTGTTGTAGTCATCTGCTGTCAATTTGTAGAAGTTGCCAGTTTTGTCAGACTTAACTAGTATTTTATCACAATCATTGATGCTTTTAACTATTTGGTCAAAATGTTTTTGGAAGTGGCTTTTCTTTGTTTGAAAGGAGATGTTATTGATAATGTTGAGAAGGTCTTTTTCAAATTCATATAGCTGTTTCTTGAATGGTGCAACTTTTTTACTTTTAAAGCCGTGAACTTTGTGTTCTTTATTTGTTGAGTTATTCCCTCGAAAGGAGAAGAATGCTTTCCATCTCATTCTTCTAATTAATTCCTCTGTTTTTTATAGAAGTTTAACAAAATAATTCCGTTTGTTTGTGTGTGGAATGTTCTTCAGAGAAATTATTTTAAAAATAAAGGTGCAGAGTGCTCGACCTTAATTTGGGAGCCGATATATATGTAAAAATATATAGAAAATAGGAAAGAACTCGTTAGGTAAATAATCCAAAGTTCTTTAGTATTTTTGTTATTATTTTTTAAAAAATAGTGCTTGATACAAAAGTAGAGCATAAATATAATTATTTATTTAAAAATATGATTCCAACGCTACATAAGAGTTCTCATGTTTCAAAACAAGAGCTGAAAACTTCAATATAATTATTTGAATTAAATTGAATTAAAGTACCAATAAAGTATATATATATATATATATATATATATATATATTATTATTATTAAATAATGTTTACTTTTTTCTGCCCTAAAAATTTAAGAAAAAATTCTTGGTATATGATAATATTAGGTTGGTGCAAAAATAATGACGTAATAATGTCGTTTTTTTGACGTTAAAAAATACGTCAAAAAATGACATTATTACGTCATTATTTTTGCAACAACCTAATACATCTTAGGCAAACTATTTCTCTCTGGTGTATAAAAAAAATGAACATATTCTGTTAAGCCCTTATCATCATTAGAAAGTTTTCATATCTGTGACTTTTAATCTATGTTCCACTTATAATAATATGTAATAACGTGGTGTGGGGCATGTTATTATTTAATAACTATAAAAAAAAAAAATAAAAAAAAATTGCCCAATTTATTGATACTGTAGCCTCTGAAATAAACAGAGGGAGGGAGGTATGTTTTTTTAAATTTTGAAAATTTAGAGACCACTCCACATTTTTTTTGATCCTCTATATGTTTATTAAAATTCTTTTTAGGATGTCTGTGGCAGTACGCAAAGAATTCTAGTTCATTGATTTTGAGTGTTTATTAGTATTTTGTTATGTTAGACGTACATCCAATCTGGCTTTTATACATACGCAAGAGTACATTTTAATTACTTTGGTCTTTGGAATAAAATACAATAATTTTTATTTGAATGCTCTCATTTATTAAACTTTTGGAAACTGAAAGATGAACTACAGTTGTTTAATAGCCTCAACCACCACGCCATTTGTCCAAGCAGGTTTTTCATATGTGAGTCTTTAAATATGTCTTCTGTTGATTGATTCAGTTTCTATGGCTTATCAACCCTTTGTTGAAGGTTATTTAAAGGAATTTTTTAGATTGTAAGAATTTGGAAGTGGGGAGATAATGATTTTGTGATACAAGTTTTACTAATTAACCCATAGCGGAGGGAGAAGAGGTGGATTCATACCTTTCCTAAGGGTATTTGTGCATGTGAATATAATGAACCCTAGTGGAATTGGAACTCAGCTCTCTGATTAACAATTCCAAGCCATTACCCTTTTACACCACCTGCACACCCAAGTTTACAGTCCCTGGTATTCCAAAGTGGTCACCCATCTGGGAACTGGTCTTTCAACATGAAATGGCCTAAGCCTAAATATGTCTTCCAAATATTGATATGAAGTATTGCAAGAGATTAGGTCATTACTGAATAACGATTGAAAGCTGCTCCCCACCCTGCCCATCTTTATTTCCAGTCGACCCTTTTATTGATGTTAGTTTGCCCATGTAATCAAAAATGATAATATACCGATTTGAAGACTTTATTATTAGTTTTTTGGGTTTTTTTTTTTTTACATGTGGGCTGTTAAATATTTTTTGCAATTATTACATTAATATATAGTGGGGATCAATTTATTATTTTATAACAACAGAAAACCGATCCCCCTCTTTATGACCAGTATAATCTTATATTAAGACTAGCCCTAACCATTAGCTGAAGGTTTTTCTGATGAGACATTTTAAATGTATTTTTCCAATTATTACATTAATGTGTAGCAATTTAAGTAGGGGACCAATTTATTAGTTAATAACAATAGAAAACTTATCTGCTTATAAAGTACTTAGATGATCAAGCAAAGCTGAATTGTGCCTTTTTAAACAAATCTTTCTCAGTCTAAAGCATGTCGGCTCTAATGTCGGTTTCCCCTTCCAAGGTGGACGCAGATTTGAATCCTGATAGACCATGTATTTTCTCTAATAAGATTTCTCAAATATTCAGGCCAGTAGAAGAAAATAAACAAACTGTTTAAACAGAGCGTCTACTCAAATATAGGTATGGGTATCCATTGGAAATAGTTTAAGTAGGTACCTCCATGAGATCGCTAAAAAAGAGCATAGCATGATGAAAGACTCCAAACTTGACAAAAACAAAATTTTATCATTTAAATGTTTGTTATTATTAAGAGGAAAGATCAAAGTATTTTGGGGGTATTTTTTTTTTTTTTTTTTTTTTTTTTTTTTTTACATGTTTTCATTGTTCCTAGAACGTCCAAAATTTTTGTTAAAAATCTTTTCTTTTTTTTTTTTTGAGTCAGTAAAATTGGCAGAATTAATCATGGCAACCATTTTTTTCCATTTTATAAAAAAAAAATGAAAATCTCAGTTTGAAATTCTTTTAAAAATCAATTATAATTTTTTCAAAACTTATTTTAAGAAAATCAGAAATTATAATCTTTATTTAAAATATTTTGAAACAAGCATTACTTAGCTTCTGCGCCGAAAAGATGTAGTTTGAAAATAAAAACAAAGCAGGTCATAATCTTTTGTGCCACTTGACAGGTGATGAATGACGTATTGATGGATTATATGAGGATAATTTGTTCTACAGAAGGAGAGAAGTGAAATTATTTAGATTTAAGTGAACAAATTATTTACCTTGTTATTTTTAATTTAAAGGAAAACTTTCAGCACTCTAATTTTTGTTTTTTTTTGTACTTAGCTTTCACCTTTACATTTACAATGCATTATGGAAAATATATTATAAAGAAATCAAAATAAGACTGTTAAGAGTGAGATTAAATTTCATAAGAAAGGTATCTAATTAATTTAATAGGTACCTTTCTTATAAATTTTATCAGAAGTGTACATAAAATAAAAATTTTATGTACATTTATTACATTTTACTGTGTTATTTGTATTTCCATTCATTTTATTATTAATTTTGATATTTCATTTATGGAAAAATGTCATAACTGAGATTAATACAAAAATAAGATCATATAAATTTCATAAGATGATACTGATACTTGTAGGTACCCTTCTCAATTGAAATTGAAAAATTAAATTAACTTCTCCACACGTGTTTCGCAAAAGTAAAGGCCTTAACACTGAAGAAGAATAACTCAAATAACGCAACTTAATTGTATTCTGGTTGGTCTTTCGTACTTTATAATTACAGCTTGATTATAAACACAAAATTACATTTCTTAATTACTGCAGGTCTTCCAATTAGTCAAAACGATACAATTTACAATGCACTAAAAAAAGATCTATCTCATAAGGACATTTACAAAAGTGGATGCGGCTTTTAACTAATTTTATGAGATTTTAACAACTTAAATATAAAAATCTAAAGAAATAACAATTGAATAATTGTATTAAAAATTCATTTTTCATTGAAAATTTTTTTTTTACTTTCAGAAAATATTGTCCATATTCATAAAAACAACTAAAAGCATTTGCAAATGAAATATCTTTGTTTTATTGAGTTTTATGTTACAATTCAGAGCTGATTTTCAGGTGGGGGGGGGGGCAATTAAAAAAAAATAAAAACATGATTTGCATTCCTCAAAGCCTTGTGCTTTTAATTCGATCGAAATTCTAGAGTTTTCATAGAATTAGTTATGGTGGGGTATATTTCTGCCATGACTTAATAAAAAAAACCAAAAAAAAAAAAACCATTTATAATAATTTCCATCATCTATGAATAGTTCCTGAAAGTTTCATTAACATCCGACAATTATTTTTATTTTTGCAAGATTTTCCAAATTAATGTGTCATACCAAAAATAAATAAACGTGTTAAAAAAATTGTATGTTACTTAGTTCCGGCAATACAAAGAGAAACAAGGTTTTTTTTAATCAAAATTTACAATGTTCTAAACAGAAGGAAAAAATTTTTAAAATAATTAAAAAAAAAACTTTGGTCTTTCCTAAAACATTTTTAGACAATATTGTTTTCGCCAATTTGGCCTCTTTTTCATCATGCTATGCTTGAGTCTTTTTTTAGTTATCTCATGGAGTTTCTGTTTAACTCAATCACCTATGAACTCGGCCACATGTTCAACTGGTTTGGAAAAAAAAAAAAAAAAAAAAGACATCACAGAATTTATTTCTAACGGGCATGGTTTTGCTATCTATAGATAGAAACACATAAATAAATCTATATATTCAGTTTGAAAACTTTTAGAATCCTTGATAAAATTGCTAATAGCCAAAAAAGCGTTCGGATAGAGCACTTGGAAAGTTTTTTTTTTTTTGTTTTGTTTTTTTACACACACTTTATGTCCAGAATGAAAACACTTAACAAAACAAACAAAAAAGTTTAATCACGGTTAGCGGGTAGCTTAAGGACTGTTGCCCAAATAAATGTTGTTGTTTTTTCCCCCGCCCCTTTACCTCCACTTTTTCGGCATAAATTATCGATACCTAAGTTTAAAATGCATTTTTTAAAATGAAAAAATATGCTTGAAGATTTCATTTTAACTTTACTTGAAAGTTGAATCATTAAATTTATTATTTCCATTAAGTAAACAATTCTGGTATATTTCAGATAGAAACTATATACATTGGAATGTCAAATTTAATTTTAAATTTTTAAATTTTCAAAAAACCCGCCATTTTCTTAATTTTAAGAAATTTGTAAACAAACACAAATTTATCGATTTTAAAAATATTTAAAAAAATTTCTGACACGTCATTTTAGTAAAATTAGAAAATTTAATGTTAAATTAATCTGATTTAAAAAAATATTACTTAATTGTAGCACAAAAAAAGAAATATACAACGAATTATTAACGATTGGTACCGTAATTTTGATCCAATACTTGATCTATGTGTTGATTGACAAGTGATGACAGCTACTACGGATGACCATAAATGAAAATTACTAGAAATCTGAGTGAACCCTTTTATTTTTAGTTTTACTGTTATGTTTATTTATTAGAATAAAGGGACAAAACTCTTTTTGTAATAATGGCAATTTCAGTCTACCGTACATGGAAATAAGGAATGTATTAAGTAGAAAAATACAACATAAAAAATTTGAAAAAAAAAATTGGAATCACTAAAAATTTATTAAACTTTGCAATTTTGAACTCGTAAATTTTGTTTCTACTTAATTACTAATTATCACAAGGAAATAGGCTAATACAGAGTTTTGCACAATTTTTAAACTATTATAAATTATTATAATTAAAATGTAAAACAAATAAAAAATTCTTGTAAAATTTAATTATTCATCAGAAAAAATTTATTTCTTCAGGCAATAAAGACCTTAATATTACTTATTTACAAAAGCAATTAAAAGCTTTTCTAATTAAGTAATATCATAGTTTTATTGGATTCATTATTTTTCTATTCAGAGCTCATTTTCCGTTAGTTGGAACAAATTTGAAAAAAAAGTAGGTGATTTACCATCTCCAATGACTCTTACTTTAAACAAAAAAAATTGTCAGGAAATAAAAAAGTTTTGAATTAAATTTCAGGACAATAAGTAAGTGGGGTGTAACATATTTAAAAAAAAAATATTTTTTACCAAAATTTTCTAAAAAGAAATATTTCAAAAATAATTTCATTCATTTGTGAATAAGTCCTGAAAATTTCATTAAAATCGGACAATTACTTTAATTTTACAAGAATTTCCAAATCAATGGGTTTTCAACGGGAAAAAAGCGCAAAAAAAAACAATGTTATTTTAACAGCACCGCGATGACGCAAAAAAAAAAAAAACTTTAACCAAAATTTCGAACATTTTAAAAAATATTAAAAAATATCAAAAAATAATTAAAATATACTTTGGTCTTTCATCTTAATAATAACATAAGCATTTTGACGATAAAAATTTATTTTCGTTAAGTTTGTGGCATTTTTTTATTACGCTATGCTGTTTTCCCGCGAAAAAGTGGAGGTACCTTGCGGTTTTGTTACCTTTTTCCTGCAAAGTGAGAATATATTA
Organism: Acanthosepion lycidas; assembly: GCA_963932145.1. Taxonomy (NCBI): domain Eukaryota; kingdom Metazoa; phylum Mollusca; class Cephalopoda; order Sepiida; family Sepiidae; genus Acanthosepion; species Acanthosepion lycidas. The sequence continues at coordinate 1,776,183 of OZ010606.1, read as the reverse complement.
TAAAGATTTAATTTATCAACGCCAAAGCTTAAAAAAACATTTTTACTTCAAACTTTTAGTGTCTGTTTTTTTATTAAAATGTCAGTGCTTATTATTATTATTATTAGAAAATTTTAACTCATTTTTTTTCTTTTTTCTTTACAAATAAAAAAAAAAGTTTTATTGGCTTTAAATTCTAAAATTTAATTAGAAGTTTCAGTTGGTTGGAAAAAAAAATATTCCAAAATTTTCAATAAAATTTTAATTTTTAAATAAAACTGTTTGTTTTTTTTAGTTAGCTACAACATTGTTCTGTCAATTGTTTTTGCTTTGTAGACATTTAAGGGGAAAAATATGCTGTCAAAAGTTTTAATAAAAACGAGAAAATAGATTGCAACTGTTGACTAATATTTAGTTGTTTTCGAGAATAGACAATTTTATGAATTCAATAACAAACATATTTCAGTTATTTTCTCCATGGTAAATGTTCAAGCTGGACATGGAAGGCATTCTCACCGGGCTCATCATACTCGTCGCCTTATGCCAAACTAACCTTAGTAAAATAAAAACCAAAATAAATAATGTAAGTAAAAACTGAATTTTAATTCAACATTTGTGATTAATAAATCCTTTTAAAAATCAAAAATAAAATACAATGAAACTCGCAAAAAATAAAATAAGGGGGATAAATCAGTGTCTGTTGTTTGTAACGATTGTATGAAACGTCAAAAACAACACGACTTTTGCTCTTGTTCCATTTTTTTTTTTTTGGTAAGTAAATTGCCTATCTCTTCACCAGCTTAAAATCTGCCCTATTGGCCACCATTGAAGCTAACTCCTGCGGAAGGTTCTTTATTGTGCCTTAACCACGATCGCTGCAGTTAAGTATTGCATAAGCGTACCTTAAAAGTTCGACGATCTTGTCACCACTTAAGTCTTAATTTAAGACAATTTGATGTACGTAGATCCTTCTGTACAAACAATTATTATTTTTATTTTTTATTTTATTTCATGGGTGATTTTCTCTAGATTTCGTAATTTCGATTATTCCCAAATTTATTTCCAAGTTATAAAAATTGTTATCGTACAAAAAAAAAAAAAAAAAAAAAAAAAAAATCATCGCAAAAAAAATCACATTTAAAACTAGGGAATCCAAAATTTCAGGATTACGGGTCCGGCTGATCCGGAATGTTTTTAATTTGCTCTCACAGAGTCGGCCTGATTCCAAAATGGTATGGGCTACGACCTCAAAAAGTAAAAAAGTTGTACAGTAAAACTTAAAAGTCTGACACACTGACATTTTCTGCATTTATTTAAGAAACAAAAAAATATCGACAACGTGGTTCAAATAAAGTTTGTTTTTTTTTGTTTTTAATCCTTTACGTCGCTATGTGAGTAGAGAAGGAAACTAAAAGGAAAGCGGTCTTTTCTTTGTCGGTTTCCAAAGTAAAAGCACTTACCCAGTCGGTTAAGGCCGTGGCTAAAATGGCCCCGGGTATCGGCCGCAACTAAAAGTTCGGCCAAACTTTCGGCGTGAGGTTTTTTCGCTCCGGCCCGTTCGGCACAACGTACCACAAAATTAAACAATTCTTCAGCCGCCACAGTCACAAATTTTACTTTACTTTCCATCTTGTTTTTCGTTTCGTGTTTTATCTGCAGAAATTAATTTAAAAATAAATAAATAAAAAGAAGCAAAACCAAATTTCCTTAACTTTTGGTCACGGCTTCTTTCAGTTTTGAAACGTTATACACTAATGTATAGGGCGTGTCCTTGAACTATTTCATCACGTGGATAGTTTATCAGCTCTAAACCTCCGCAAAGAATCGGGATGGCAAATTAATAGCAACCCCTACTCCCGCGTGGGTATTTGACGCCAGGGCCACAAAAAAAAAAAGGTTTTCATTATTTTTTCTTAGTACAACGATGTGAAAGTTATAAACAAAAAAAAAATTGTTAAAAAAAAATAAAACGAACACCATACTTTAACTTACTCTTTTAATCTTCATAACAAAACGAAAATAATTTACAGAAAGAAAATAGTTTGAAAAAATAAAAAAAAAATTTAATATAGTATTTGTAATAATAATTTTTTTCAACTTAAAAAAGGAGATATACCGTGCAAAAATAGTTTAATTTTTAAAATCACACATCGATAATGAAAAGTATATCGCAATTTTTTTTCTTTTCTGATTTTTTTTTTTTTCTGTGAGGTAAAAAACTCATGGTTTATCGTCCCATATTACGGGTAGGACACTTTAGGGTTCTACTTGTAGGACTCCTACCCGGGTTTTTGTTAAAATGTCAAAATTCGGAGTGTCGTGATTCAATAAAGTGGGACTGTTCATAATTCGGCCGTTTAAATCCCATATGACTTTCATTGAAATAATAAAATCCACTCGGAAAAGACAACGTAGTAGTAATAATTTTTAAACGACAAGAACACAAGAATTGAATGTACTGAATGGGTAATGTTTTTTTTTGGGGGGGGGGTTGTTAAGAGTTCTTGGGCATAAAGTTTAAACTATTGAATGTGAGAACTAAAACTGTTGTTATGTGTGTGTGTGTGTGTGTGTTTGTGTGAAAGAGTCAATACGTGTGTGTGGGGGGGTGTTGTTGTACTTAGTAACAGGGAACACAAATAGATTTTTTTTTTTTTAGTTCAACTGTGAAGAGTGGGACCCTAATCTGAGGTGGTCTCTAGTTTGTCAGAGCTGTGACTTTTTTTTGCGTGTGGACGTGAATTCCGTCTTGAAGATCAGTGGACCTTGGTAACATGATTGGGGCTAAATTTTATACACTTTGATCGCTTCTAGAATGATTTCTTCCTAATTGACCCTAAAAACCACGTGGTATATCTTCTACTACGCCCGCACAATATTTTGGTAGTACTATCTACCTTAGAATAGATACTACCAAAAATTATAATGACTAAAAAAAAAATAAAACAACTTTTCTTATTTGTATTCTATGGTTTTTAAATTGGTGTTTTTTTTTTTTTTTTTTTGTTTAAGTAAGTTTAAAGTACGTTATTGAATATTGAGTATTATTATTATTGGTTTATTTTATTTGATATTAGTGGTCACGACGCACTTGCAATATAAAATATCTAACAAAATGAAAACAAAAGGTAAAAATTTTAAAAATGCGAAAATAAGATAAACATTTTGTAAAATATTTCATTTCGATTAAAAAAGAAGAAACTGACGTTTAGAGCTCTTTTCTTTGTTGTTATTTTAAATTTTAAAATAACAAAAAAAAAAGTTTTCTTTCAGTTTTTAAAATTTTAAAAACTAAAGGAAACTTTTTTTTTTTTCAAAAAAGAAATTATCTTTCAAAATAACAAAAAACAGCTCTCAATAAATTTTTATAGAATTGCTTTTATTTTTTTAATTAATTTTTAATTATTAAAATCTTTTTAAAAAACTGAAAACTATATTTTTACTAATCAAAAATTGAAAACTACAGATCATTTTGCACCAAGGTTTTTAAAATATTTTTTATGTTTAGTTTAAAATATTACGTTACGTGCCCCCGTTTGAAAGTATGGTCAACTGAAAATAAGAGCGATGAATAAAGTCAACATTCCTAAAATTATTAGATTTCGGATAATATTTTCCAACATTTTTAAGATTACTGAGTACTTAAAAATTATATAAAAAAGCGTTCAGTCATCATTTTCTTACTTTTTCTGTTAAAAGAAAACATAATTTATCTGTAGAACAAATGTATCAGCATTTGTTACCTGATTTACGAGCGGTGACAAGAGCGTTAATAATTACCTCTATTCTTTGTTTTAAAATTTCTATTTCTCTGTTATTTTAAACTTAAAGTAAATAATATTTTTTTCAAATCAGATTAATTAAACTTTAAATCAGCTAATAATATTCCTCAAATAAATTTTCAGAAAAGTATATTTTATTTTGGGAAGATTTTTAAAACCGATAATTAACTTTTGTTTACAAATGTGTCAAACAAAAATAGCCGATTTTAATGATTTTACACTGAAAGGAACCAAAAAGTTAACAATATAATTTCTATTTGAAATACACCAGAGTATTTTGCTTTACTGGAAAAAGTAAATTTAATCATTTAGCTTTCAATTAAAGCTAAAAAGAAAGCTTTTGTATTTTTTAAAAATTCATTTTAAACCTTAAGTATCGAAAATTAGTGGAGGTACCTACTTTTTCGTATTTTTGTATAAATAAAAATACAAATATATCTGAAAAGATATTGTCATTGCTATTGATAAAAAAAAATTGACTCGTAATAATATCTATTAGATTTCAATAATTTGTATTGTAATTGATGAAGTGTTTCTCTAAACTATTATAAAATAAAATAAGACATATCTCGGTTGATTTGCAGGCAAGTAAACTAACATACTCAAGAGCAAGAGCCGGATGTGAATGGGACAAGGCCCCGTCACAAAATGACCATTATCGTTGTTTATGTATAGGCCTGACGCACGAGTTCCGGTCGAAAAATAAAATAATATTTTAAAGTGTTTCTATTTTTCGACCAATAAAAATGCTTCCCTCCTAATTATACTCGCATCATTTTTCGAGCCTATTAAGCCATAAAAAACGCCATAAAAGGGGTCACATGGGGAAGTACTGGCAGTCAACAGGAGGAATGGAAGAGATCTGTCATGGTCTGGGCAGTCAGCAGGAGGAGCGCCACGCCAACCAGTGAGAACTACTATGATAGATCAACCCAGATCGGCAGCCGGCTTATGAACTATACCACAAGGTAGCTGTCCCAAACCCACACGTTCATATTGAAATAAATCACGTAAATCTATTTCTGCTGTTGTCGTATTTCTTTCTTGCAACCATACGCTTGTCTATAACAAAATGATACAATTTACAATGCTGTAAAAAAAGATCTATCTCATAAGGCCATTTACGAAATTGAATGCAGCTTTCAACTTATTTTATATTTTAACAACTTAAATGTAAAAATCTGAAATAATTAAAGAAATAACAAATAATTGTATTAAAAATTCATTTTTTAATTGAAAAAGATTTTGCTTTCCGAAAATATTGTCCATATTCATAAAAACAACTAAAAGCAAATAAAAGCATTTGAAAATAAATAATATCTTTGTTTTATTGAGTTTTGTATGTTACAATTCAGAGCTGATTCAATTAAAAACAAAAAAACATGATTTGCATTCCTCAAAGCTTTGTGCTTTTAACTAATATAATCACAAAACTGAATTCGATTGAATTTCTTGAGTTTTCATAAAAGTAGTTATGGGGTTGGGGGGTAATAATTATAAAAAAAATTATTTGTACCATGACTTTAAAAAAAGAAAACATATTTATAATAATTTCTATCATTTGTGAATAGTTTCTGAAAGTTTCATTAACATCCGACAATTATTTTTATTTTTGCAAGATTTTTCAAATTAAAGTCTGTCATACAAAAAAAACAAAAAAAAAACGTGCTAAAATATTATGTTATTTAGTAGTTCCAGTGATACAAAGAAAAACAAGGTTTTTTTTAATCAAAAGTTAGAATGCTTTAAAAAGGAAAACTTTTAAAGAATACTTTGATATTTCCTCTTAATAATAAAATAAACATAAAATTTTGTTTTCGTCAAGTTTGGTGTCTTTTTCATTATGCTAATCTCTTCTTTTAGTGATAAGTCTTAGTCTTTTTTGATTAACAAAACTTCAGCTGTCTAAACAAAAAATAAAACTTTGCATTATTTTACTATCATAAAAACTTGTTAATTGAAAAAATGCCCATTTTTGGACTTTAAGTTTCTGTACTTAAAAAAGTATACTAATTTTCAATTTTCTTTCAAATTTCCGGAAAATATTGGAATGCATGTGATATCTTAAAGCATTGGAATTATTTCAATTTATCTATTTTATAATTTATAAAAAGTAACGATTTTATATCCGTAAAGCTTAGTCTATGATAAGATTTAAAAAAAAAAAAAAAAAAAAAAAAAAAAAAGAAGCAATTGGTTCACTTATTTAATTTTTTTCACTAAAAGTTTACAGACATTCAAAATCAAAATCAAAGAATTGATGCCAAAGTCTGGATTTCTCACAAAGGCAGGAAAAAACGGTGGATTCACTAAATTCACTTAAACCAACCCCACATCAAACCATTTAAAAATGTCAAATTTTTTTAAAAACTTTTCGCTCACTTCTTGTAAAGTGGGGTTTATCCCTACCAACTGACAATACATTTTGGAGACAATTTTTTTTATATTGCAGGCTTTGAGCAAGGCTTATCAAAGACAAATTGGCTTCATTTGAGCCCCCCCTTATCTTTTTCCTTATTGCTGCTATTGCTTCTTTTTTTTCTTTTCTGACCACCCCCAACAACTACACCACTGGTCTGGAGCCTCCTTTGAAGATATATAAGAATCTTGTTCAGTAGAAAATTTCAGAAAGTACAGAAAAATTCCAGGCCGTTTCTTGTAGACAAAGCAAAGTTGAATAAGAAGAAGCGGAATGTGTGAAACAAATGTTCAAGAAAAAGCAAAAAATCGTTAAAATTTCAAGTGAATTTTGCCCAAACCTTTTTCTGTTCCTTCATCTTTCAATTAATAAGTACCTCTTATTTAAAAGAATGTCTGTTTTTAACCTTTGTTGTACCTTTTCAATGTTTTTTTTATTATTGGAAGTTTGAATTGGATATCTTTTTATGAGCCTAAACACTATTTCCAACACAATTACATACTCTGTCGTGTCTACTAAAATATCAAATAAATTATACAACATATACTTCACACAATAAAACTAATTATTATGTTAATTATAAACTTATTAATTTTAACCCATCAGAAGTATTTTCAACCAAAAATAGCTACATAAATATTAAAACACACCTACAAAATATTTACAAGCCAATGACATGCAATAAAGTGTTTAGATCTTAAAACATAGATAAATAAAAGAATATAATTCCAGAGCTGACTTCTTTGAAAAAAAGGTATAAAAATCATGAAGTCCAGCCCCCAAAACGAAGACACGTATGCTACCAAGTTCTGTATCACTCTAGCTGCTGATCTTCAAGACCCCATTCACATCCAGGCACAAAAGGGACCAGCACTGCCCAAACTACAAAGTGACCACCTTAGACTACGGCCTCACAGTTCACAGTAAGAACTAAATTCTATCTTTTGTATTTCCTGTTAGTACTAAGCATGCACACACATACTGGCTCTTTCACATGCACGCACATGTAACCACATTTCATCATTCTCATATATGTACGCAATACAATTTATATTCTATCCAAGAACTCTTTTAACAACCAAACGAAAAAGATGTTACTCACTCAATACATTCAACCGACTTCTTATATTCATGTTATGTAAAATTAGTGTTTATTTGTTGATACTACGTTGTCTATCCCGACTGGATTTTTATTATTTCAATGAAAGTCATGGGATTATTCTAAACGGCTGAATTACAAGCAGTCCAGCAACAATATTTTATTTTATTGTATCGAATCAGGTCACTTCAAATTTTGACATTGTTATACTGGAACACACCTATTCTATTGTTAATAGATTCTCCCACCTATAATAAGTAGGAGTAGTAGCAGTCGCCAGTGGCTCAGCGAGTTGGTCAGTCAGTCGATGTCGGACGACCGTTAGTCGGATATTAAAGTATCAGCCACCACAACTAGATTGCTGCGTCATTACCTATTATATCAAGTTCCTAACGTTTTGTACGTCGAACCTATTTTAGGACCGACAGTATAAATACAAGCCTCCACTGTGAAACCACTCTACAACAGACATTTAACAAAAACCTGCATAGAAAGATTCTTACAATACCATATTAAAAGACACCCAAACTTTATTTCCTACCCAATAACAGACAATATTACAAATATTGTGCTAGTCTCACTTTACTTTGGGACTGACACAAATAACAAGAATACTTTATCAATATGCAATAAAGATATTTATTTACACCTAGACATGAATACAAGGGTTAACATAAACATAATATCTTTTCCTATATATAGAGGATATTATTAGGCGGAGTGAGTGCAATAGGGCTAGGTAGCTTAGACCTTTAAAACCCTCAGCATCTGGTACCACTGTCGGTGGGAAAATTTCTTTTGTGTTACTTCAGAGCAGGTTCGGTCCTTTCTATGCAGTAGTCAGCTTTTTCTGAACCCAAGTGGTTTTATTAACCAATGAGAGACCGCCTAACATCATGTGACCAATCTATAGGAGGAGATGAACGCAAATATGTCATAAAGAATCCACAATACAAGACACACTATTTAAATCAAAGTGTGTATTGGTCAAAAATTAACATCACTTTGTGGAATATTTGACCAATCAGAGAAAAGTAAAAGCCTATTTTTCTCGTAAATTTCTCATAAAAAACCGTCAGAGATTTTGAATTTCAGAGAAACATTTGTCTCCTAGTTGAACAGAAAATGTGGCTACATACCAAAGTGCGTGCTGAAAGAAACATGTCAGTGACTTCAAAGGAATCATCTCCAACAACAACAAAAACAGTGAATCTTTGCTAATGATAAAAGTCTTTTCTCAACCAAAACTTTCTTCTTTTAAAAGTCCTTTTTTTCTAAACTGCAGATTTTTCTGTGAACCAACTCCCCAAAGACTGTAACTCAACGAAAGCCTATATTGACTCCCTTTTGACTTTTGAATTCCTGTACTTTGCAAATACAAATGATTTATTTAACAGGCATGAGACCAGGTTTCCTTTATTTTTTTATTTAATTATTGTTTGGAATTCAGACATTTGGATGTTTAATATGAAAAAAACCTGGACGACTAAATTTCCTACACCTATATATGGTGATTTTTCTAAGCGTAGCTTAAATTTAGCACAAGTCTGAAAGCATCGGGCACCCAGTGAGGATCAAACTCACTATTTGGTCGTAACTGATTTAGTGAGACAAACATGCCAACATTGAAGTGTCCAATATGTTGATTTTCTAAGCATAGCTTAGATGTGACACAAACTTGAATATATGGGCCACTCAGTGAGGATTGAACTCACTATTCAGCTGCAAATGATCTAGCAAGACAAGGTTGCTATCCATTATATGTCGAAGTGCTAACTACACCTATATAGAGTAATTTTTTAAGCATAGCTTAGATATGGAATATGCCCGAAAGCATAGGGCACCCAATGAGGATCAAACTCACTATTCAGTTATAATTGACCTAATGAGACAAGCTTGCTAACCATTATAATTATACTGTGTCAAAGTGTGCACTATGCCTACATATGATTTGAACTGGTTTTTCTAGCATTTACTAATTATAGTGCAGAAAAGGACATTTTGGTGCACACCTATTTTTTTGTACAAATTATATTTTGTTCTTTGGTTTTTGATGTAATTAACTGTTTTTTTCCTTTCAAATTTCACATCGGATTTTCAAGTCTTGTTTGTTTTTATATTTGTCTTTTTATTCTAGAACTGAGATAAGAAAGGTGACATTCTCTCTTCCCCCATTCTCTCCTAGGGAAAAAAAAATCCTTTTTATCTCTCAACAACAACTGTGATAATATGCAACACTAAACTACACAATTCACTATCGCACTTTTTAGTTTTTACATTTGTTTTTAGTAGCAGCTTTAGTATCTGACTTTTGTTTTCTTGCTTTCTTTATAAATAAACTTACATTGTTTATTCCAGGGCTGGTGCAAGGATCCCATAATACACCCTTCACACTAATACATCTTAATTTTCATCAGGTACTATTCATAAAAGACAAATTTTTTATTCTAACTTGATTATCTACAATAATGAATCATATGCAATATTAAAGCAGGTTGACTTTTCACTTGTTTGCAAAATCAACATTGCACTTGGTGTCAAAAATTGGGTTTCATGTGATAAGTCCTGCCACTAAAAATTAGATTTATAGCTTTTACCAATTTTTGAGTATTTACTTTTAAAAATCATTTGAAAAAAAAAATAATAGAGAAATCCCTAATTTCTGCAGGTTTTTGCTTCCAAACTGACTTCAAATTTTTCCTATTTAAGGAATAAATCCAAATAAAGTTAATATATTTTATTAGATGAATTGAATGAAAAATATATTCAAATTAAAATTTTAATTATGAATCACCACAAACAAAAATAAGCAATTTAAAGTAAAAACTGTGTAAAAAGAATTCTAAAGATTACAATGAAAGCTAATCAAGAAATGAGATTTGTTAGATCATAATTAATAAAAACAAAAAAATAAGTAAAAATGTATATAACGCCATAATACTGCTGGGTACACATTATAATATTTTAAATTTGCATTGTTTATTGAAAATCACACAAAAACTATTAAGTATAATGTCGTTTTCTCACATAGTAACATATGTGAGAAAACGACATTATTTTTGCACCAACCTAATACTTCATTGTATAACATATATCATAATCTAGCTAAATTGTTCAGTATAATTTCCCTTTGAAGTAAATGAAGGTCTTATTTGATAGTATAATAATTTAGTAATAATGTGTTTATGCCATGCATCTTGTCTATATACAATTTGTAAAGCTTCAGGAAATTATACATTTTATAAGGCTGTGATATAAGGCTTTCACTGATCACTGGAATTAAATTGCAATGCTATGATTTTGAACCTAAATTTAATCTTATAAACTCGCTTTCTCAAAAAATGGTAACTATTTCAAAAAAATATTTTGTGTCTTTATTTATCATGTCAAACCCCAACTTTAAAATTGAGTGCAATACCATGGGTCCAAAATTGGTCTGCAGTAATGCAATCTAGGTGAACAATTCAACTGGAAAAATTGAAAATATGTTTCATCTTGAATAAATCATAAATGTTTTATGGCAATTTTTAACATCAACTTGAGATTTTTCTTGCTGAATAATTTTAAAACACATCCAACAATCAACAAAAAATAGTGAATTTTATATCATGTTTTTTTTTTTCAAGACTTAGCATAAAACAAATTTAATGATTTGGAAAAACAAAACAAAAAATAAAAAAACAGAATGACATCAAAGTCTGCAATAATGTTTAAGTCTTTTCTTTTATAACAGTTGTGCTTAGTTTAATTTGTAATGTATATAAATGTAGGTTGAAAGAAAGAAATGTTGATACGATTCAAGGTCTCAAAACACTGCCCAGCACCCCAGTCAGGCTTTTCCTCAACAGTTGAGGATAGTACATACCAGCCCTGGTTTAATCAAATCATCCTCATGTTAAAAGTCGAAATATTAAGAAGAAAAAATCAACCATGTTGACTTCTGTATATTTTTCAGGAAATCATCTTTTCTTTTCAGTTTTATTTTTAACGTTTCAGCCAATGATCCAGTTCGGCTTTTGTCGGGGGTACACTATATAAAAAAGACTTAGTACTTTCAAGTTATCTATTTAATTATTTAGGCACTACTTAAATAGACTGGTCCATTCATAAAAATCAAAACTTTTTTTTTTTAGGAAATAATTATTATAAATAATAATGCCTGGCTGCTTGTATCTAACAATGCCTGTCTACAAGGGCGGCTAGCCAATCCCTGTTGCAGTCGCTTGCACAGGCACATTTGTGTTTATTCAACACCCACAGAGCCTACCTATGATTTATATTGCAACCATGCTGAGCAGACTTTAGCTACAGTTTCATGGAGAGAGGGCATTATCTGGCATAATCAACAGTCTGAACAAGGCTAGCACACTCAAACCCTCAGTCACGATGACTTGTGATTTTGTGCTAGCACAACCACTGACAGCTTCCCAATAATACTCACAAAGTTTGGGTCAGCCTGTGGTGTGGTTTTTCAGGTACTTTCAACATGGTCAGAAAGTGAACATCCTGACCATGTGCCCTGCCTTAACTTTTGTAGATTAGCTTTCTTTAGGCCTCCTTAAAGCTGCAATACTTGCCAAAAATTGAAAAATATTGATTACTGTATGTACTTACATAACATGCAATGTTTGGAAGACCCAATTTTTAAGCTAATTTCAAAGGGGTCACATCATACACAAGATATAAAATTTGTGTATGCACTGCTGGCGCATACACTAATTTTCTATTTCATGTATGATGTAACATCCTTAAAACTAGCTTTAAAATTAGGTTTTCAAGTCGTATGATATGCAAGTATATATAGTGTGATATCAAGTAAAATATTAATATACTATTGATTTAGAAACGGGGGGTCCTATTTGTAACATTTAGAAGGGGGGGTCCTATTTATAATATTTAGAAGTGGGGAGGGGGTCCCATTTATAACATTTAGAAGGGGGGGGGTCCCATTTATAACATTTAAAAGTGGGGGGTCCCATTTATAACATTTAAAAGTGGGGGGGGTCCCATTCATAACATTTAAAAGTGTGGGGGGTCCCATTCATAACATTTAAAAGTGTGGGGGGGTCCTATTCATAACATTTAAAAGTGGGGGGGGTCCTATTTATAATGTTGATACAGTGTCAAATCTGATCCCTGACTCTTAAATTTATTGAACTAAGCTGTTTTGCATACAAAAACAGTCTTTTTTTTTTTAGATGAGATTACAAAAAAAAATTTCTCTTAAATAACAAACAGATATATACATTTTTAGATAAAGAACAAAAATTTACATAAATTAATAAAATTATGTATCTGTTTATCCTTAATTGATGATAAATAATTATCACTTCCCCAGGCAAATGACATCAAAATGTCACCTTCTTGACAAATGAATCATGAGATTCAAACCTGAGCCTCATGGACAGAAAGCCAACTTTCTAACCACTCAGCCATGTCCCCATTAAAAATTATGTATCCGTTGATTCTTAATCCAGGATAAATAATTAACCCCTCAAAAAATAGTCTGCAGTCAAGACAGTTTTTTACCCTCAGCTGAACCACTGAACAACATAGTCCCTAATCAGCCACGTAAAGAATGTGGAACGCAGGCTCTCTCTCTCTCTCTCTCTCTCTCAGCCCTACAGAATCCTTCTTCCTGGCTCCAGTGATGAATGTCCCTTCTGCCTGAATTGTGCCCTGAACAGCTGTTGGTTGCTGTAGAGCCAACCTTCAGAAATGGGGATATGCCACCAATGTTGATCCCAACTGTCAATGCGGGTAATTATTAACTATAGAACATCTAGTTTGCTTCAATCATGAAGATCCAGCCCATTTAATGATCTTGAAACCTTAGCACCCCAGGCAAAGCTCTGTGTGCAACACTGGATGCTTGTCGTGTAGTGACTTGATAAGAAGAAAGTGTTTGTTAACATTTTCAAACATATTTTTTCAAATTCAGAAACTTTCCTCTATAAACCTCTACCTTGAGTGGTTTTCAGGCCTTCTACAGAATGAACATCATCGTAAAAAAAAATAAAAATATGCAGATATCAATGGCAGTCTATCTTCAAGCTTGAAATTTGTAAATGACAGTTAAGTGACTTAGCCTAAGGCCAATAACTCTGCAAAAGTCAGGGATCGATTTGATACTGTATCAATATTATAAACTGGACCCCCCACTCCTAAATCGATAACAAAACAATATTTTTTAATAAATGCCGTTGACTTAATAAGGTTTTTTCCCTATTTTTTTTTTTCATGAGTAGACATCCATTTAACTACTGCCTTTATTTATTCTTTAATTTCTTTTTATTAAAAAACAAACGCATATGAACATTTCAAGATTTTTAGTTTTGCTATAAAAGCAAGATGAAGGAGCAGACCTACCATAATTCAGTATCGGCAGACATAACCATAAAATATGCTATGTAGACAACATTCTGTTGATGGCAGAATTAGAGTTCTTTCAAAGCCCAGAGGTGGTTATCAATTAAAAAAAAATTAGTATGTATGTATGTATGTACAGAGAGCTCTGATAATATTTTACCTTTAATCATTTCACACTGTGCAAGGCAATAAAGCCACTAAGATGCAAAGTGTGTGAGAGAATATGAGAGAAAAAATACTAATTAGGAGAGAGGCCAATAAAAAAACAAGAATTAAGAAGACAGAAGATGATTGACATTGCCAAGCCACCCAGGTCAAACATCATGAAACTGGAGAGGCTAGTGATCGGATCCCTACAGAGGAATGAAAACATCATCATACAACCAGCTGACAAAGGCAATGCGACTGTAGTGATGGACAAATCAGATTATACAAGAAAACTGAAGACCTCATTAGCAATGGTAGCTACAGCAAAGTGAAAAAGGATCCTATTATGAAAACGAAACGCAAACTGTCACAGATCCTAATCAATAACAAGGATCACTTCGCACCCAAGACGTATAGGCAGTTGTCGCAGCGTTACACCAAGCTACCTCACATATACGGTCTCCCTAAGATTCACAAAGATGGTATTCCGCTCAGGCCGATTGTTAGTTGCCAAGGCTCTGTGTGCCACCCTCTGAGTTGCTTCCTTGTAGATATAATTGACCCATTGATCGGAAAGTCTCCTTCATATGTCCAAAACTCCGCCCACTTTGTGGAAATAATCAAAAATGCTCCCATCCTATCCAACCAGATGGTGAGCTTGGACGTGGTGAGTTTATTCACCAAGGTACCCACGGAGGAGGCACTCTCAGTAGTCAGAGACAGATTGACCTCTGACTCTTCCCTAGAAGAACAGACCAGTATTCCAATAGATAATCTGATGGAGATGTTGACTTTCTGTACAAAACAACACACTTCGGAATGGGATCACACATATATCGACAGGATGAGGGCTTAGCAATGGGCTCGCCATTATCACCAACAATGGTGAATATATACATGGAATACTTTGAGGAAATAGCATTAGAATCTATATCTCCAAAGCCAACTTTATGCTTAAGATACATAGATGACATCTTCATACTCTGGCCACACCAGGAAGATGTTCAGGTTCTATTGGACCAAGTGAATTCAATAAGACCTTCGATACAGTTCACGATGGAGAAAGAGAGTAACAGCATACTCCCATTCTTGGATCACGAACAAAGCATGGGTACAAGACATCTGTATATTGTAAACTGACATTCACTGGACAGTACCTCAATTTCAACACCCACCATCCATACAGTGTAAAGAAAGGGATCGTCTGCTGCTTACAACACCGAGCAAAAGTCATAAGTGGTGACCCAGAGACATTAGATAAAGAATTGGTCAGTATAAGTAGCACCCTACAATGTAACAACTACCCTGGGTACATGGCAGCAGCCCCCCAAAACTGGGATAAGCGGGTACAAGAGGAGGACAACAACACTCAGAAAACAGTCTGCCTGCCTTATGTGAAGGGGTTATCAGAGAAAATACAAAGGATCTGCAGTCCATATAACATCAGGACAACCTTCAAAAGCTTGACAACACTTTGCAGATATCTCTCCTGAGTCTGACGTCCCCATAGAGGAGAACATGACTAAAGACTGTGTGTACACTATCCCATGCAGCTGTGGAAAGGAATATAAAGGGGAGAGAGGCTGCCCCTTTAAGGTAAGGCTTCAAGAACACCAGAAAGTTGTAACATGAGGGGAAGTGAAAAAATCGGGTGTGGCTGACCACGTATGGAGAGAGAAGGGAGATCACTGTCCTCTGTGGGATCAGGTTGAGATCATAGACAAGGAACATGGAAAATTCGTAAACTTAAGGAATCAGCACATATGCTAAGTCACAAAAATCTCCTGTGCCGACCAAGCATAGAAATGAATACAATATGGGAGCCAATAATAAGGAGTGCCAGAGAAAAGCAATAATAACAACAAAAATTGCAATATGAGCTCTGGTAAAAACATAAAAATGATAACAGTAAAAATTGCAATATGAACACTGGTAAAAAATGTTTGCCGAAAACATTAGGTTTATAACCCTTTAATGCTCAGAAATTCATACACAGATGTCCTCAAGGACACGTGGCACAGTGGATAAAGGTGTTAGATCCAGTGACAGGACCCAAAGAGTGTGAGTTCAATACCTGGTTAGGGCAATGGAGAACTTGGAGAGGGGAATTAACAGGAGATAACTGATATCCATTAGACATGGAACTAGAACAGTCTACCCCAGTGAGCAAAATAAAGGTTTCAGTTTGACATTCCAACACCTGAAGAAAGCCGGAGCATATAATGGCCGAAACGTTGTAATAAATATGGTGACAAAGATGAGGACAATAGCCTGAATAATGTAAATAGTATACATAATACTGCATCTCAGAAATATAGACATATATATATATATTTATAGAAAAGTCACAACCAAGTAACTGAAGCCAAGATGCATAGCAGATTTTCTTTGGTGTTTATCAAGTATCTCTAAATACATAGCTTTTTGATTTTGGTATTGCCAATTTGTAATTTGCATGTTGAACTGACCCTTTTGCTGACAACAATGCATTCTATTGGTTGAAAATGAAGTTCCCAAAAAAGTTTTATTAACAATGATACAAAATAATGTGCAGGAACTTTGCTTTCAACACAATATCTTCTTGCAATTCATAATTAGCCCTTTCTTCTATCCTTCTGCGAGAATTCTTTGAGTTTCCTTTTTGTATTTGCCATCAACACAGTGTCATGTGCATGTCTTATGTTGTCAATATTATGGACGTCTGGTAGGATATCTAATTCTCTCTGTATTATCTCACTGTATAGATTGAATATGTCTGGTGAGAAGACGCATCCTTGTCTTAGGCCTTTTTCTATTTTTGTATATTTACTGAATTCATTTTCTATCGATATGTAGTTTGCTTTCAGTATGTGTCCTGGATTATTCTAATGTCCTTCCAAAATAAATCAAGCTTACCTAGCAGTTCAAATAGTTCTTTGTGTCATCCATTTTTTTTTAAATCAATTTCACCCCAAATAAGGTAGTAAAGCCACTAAAACACAAGGGGTTACTTACTGGGTGTGGAAGAATTAGAAAAGATCACACAATTTATAGGTCACTTGTACATATTTCAGATTATATTTATTTTATTTTTTATTCTGTAACATAATAATTCATTTTTTTAATCGAGTTAACCCCAAGCAAGGCAGTAAATCTACTAAGACACAAAAGATTACTGGATGTGGAAGAATTAGAAAACAAATATTACTAAGGAAGCAAAAACATTAGAAGAGTAATCAGGAGGACAGTAGATAATGATTGACATTGCATTTAAATCTTTGAAGTTGTCCAGAAAGCAAGAAGTGTGAGAAAAACTGTTAGCATAGAACATAGTTACATCTTACCATCTCAATTGTAAAGATGCGACCTTGCCGTCAGTCTGTTACTGCGCTTAAAGTCTAGATACTATAGCAAAGAAATCATCTTATCAATTACCATGAATGCTTTTATAGAAAAGACACAAAGGCAACCTTATGGCAATGAGAAAGTGACTGAAGCTGAGATGCCAGATCAGGACCAATAATATTGCTGATTCTTCTTTGGATCTCTCGGAACACTTTTGCATAATAATAATAATGCTCACTTTCCAGACTTGACAGACTTCAAAAGCCTTTATGTAGCCTTGTTTTGAATTGTTTTCCAGTATACAACTTCATTTTCCTCTAATTAAATGTTGCTAGAATCTCACTGGTCTACCACAATTTTCAGTGCAGATATTCAGGTGAACTACATTCATTGGTTCCATCAGTCCAGACCTTCATAGCTCGGCCATGCTGGCTACATTGAATTAACCGTTCTTCTTATATTCCATTGATAAAGAGGAATTTCCATTAAAACAGCTTCTTCCTCAAAACTGTTGCAATATGGAATGGACTCCCAAGAGGATGCTTCCCTGATCACTACAATCTTAAAAAAATTCCAATGTTTGCTCAGATTTAGGCCTGAGAAGGTATTTCTTATTGATGGATTTTATTCTATACTAATGAATTGAGGACATTTTTACAGTTTATCAACCCAATACACAAATATAAACAAATTAAAGCCCCACCAAAAATAACAAAAGAAAAAAGAACAAGAATTATTTTTTTTGTATATATTTATTCCAACATGAACTTTTTTTTTTTCACTAGAACAAGAAAAAAAAAAAAAGTAGGAAAAAATTGATAAAAAGAAAAAAATTAAAGAAAAAAAAAAGTTAAAAAAAGTTTTCTTGATTTTTTTTTATATTTCTCTTTTCTTTTCTTAGATATAAAAAGAAAATGAAAAAAAAGAAAGAAAATTTGGTAGAGAAATGGAGGAAAAAAAAAATGTAAAAAAGAAAATGAGAAAAAAAAAAAAAAAGGAAAAACAGAAAATAAAAAAGAAAGAAAATTCAATAGAGAAATGATCCAAATTTCATGACATTTTTCACATCAAAGTTTCAATGAAATTTATTTTCTTGTTTCATATTTAATATTTTCATAATGAACAACATCAACAAAACGGTGCCTTTTTTTTTTACTGCAATTAAATAAAGGAATTTTAATTAACATCAAAAGATGGAATGTTATCGAAATTGAAAGTTCACTTATGTGAATAAACCAGTTGTACTGCATACATCAAGTAACCATCCATATTAAAAAGACAATAGTTCATTTTATATGTAGAGGAATCATTAAGTCCATAGGCTGATCCTAAAAGGAAAAAAAAGTATTTATTTTACACAACAAATATTTTTTCAGCATAATCTCCTCCTTTGTTATTTTATTCAAGAATTCTCCATTAGATTGAATTTTAATTATACAATGAAAATTTCAAATCAAAATTCAGTTAATAACTGCATTAGGCTATGAACTTTTTGATCCACACATGCATGTGCTTGTTCTTTACTTGCTAAAGCTGAGACGCTACAACTTTTAACAACTTCTGTGTTACAAGCAGTAGTCTGTCCCACAAGGCGTTCAACAGATGACCCTAGGGGTGGGCATGTTTTGGGGGCTGAATCATCATTGCCATTAATCCAGTAATATGCCATGATATTGCCAGACATTTTGTTAGGTTTATGGTAAATAAATGGAAATTTCAGATCAGTGTGTGTGTGTGTGTATATATATATATATATATATATATATATATATATATATATATATATGGCAACAGTCTGTTTCAAGCTTAAACTTAATTGTCAGGCCATATATATATATATATATATATATATAACAAATTGGAAAAATGTTTTTGTAATGTGTTTCAACCGTTAGGATTTCATTGGACTGGGCTTTGTTGACGTCTACACATGCACGTGAAACGAGATGCTGGTAGTTTCAAAATTTTTGAAAGAAAAAAATATTCTTTCAAAAATTTTGAAACTACCTTCTTGTCTTGTTTCATGCATGTGTAGATGCGACAACATCAACAAGTCCAGTCTGATGAAATCCTAATGGCTGAAATGCATCACAAAAACTTTTCCCAATTTGTCATACTGTTTGTTGATATACAAAATTATATATTGTTATATCATATAAACATGTGTTTGTGTGTATTTGGGCAGGAATTCCTCTTTTATACATGTTTCATTAAAGACAAAAGGCAAGGTACTGCAATTAAGCTTTTTATCCAACTTGTGTTCGTATAAGTGATTTCTTTTCTGGACATAAAGTGTGTAAAAACTGTCCAAATGTTCTGTATATCCAAACACTTTCAGTTGTTCTATTAGCCGTTATCAAGGATGCCTTTTTATTTATTTATTTTTAACTGAATGTGTAGATTTTTATATATGTTTCTCCAGGGATGGGAATGCTTCTTTTTTTTTTTTTTTTTTCTGAACATGGTCAGCACATTGTGGCCATCTTCATAGCTGATGTTGTTGAATGTTGGCTTTTTCTTTTTTATAATTAAAGCTTCCATTTATATTTTTAGTCTTTTTTAAAATGTGGATGAGGCTATTATACAAGCAAGAGAATGTCAAATGAAATAAAAAGCTTAATCACAGTACGTTGTTAGTCGTCTTTAATAAAACTTGAAACTTTAATGACAATTTTGATCTTTACTAAGCATTGTGAATTTTTAATATTTCTGATACAATATCAAGTGTTTTCCCTTTAGAATATAGTGTTTCATCAATTATGCAAAGTGTTGATATTTATCTTAATAAATTATATATATATATATATTTATTTATTCTGTAAATTGTGGTGTACAAGTCAACATCAAGATTTTTAGCTAAAAATTCCAAGTTAAACCTATACTTAAGAGTCTTTTTGTTTTCCAGCAACAACAACAACAATTGATAAAAGCAAACATGCATAAGAATGTATGCAATAAGATGTAATGTCAAAAGAATGTTTTTTCCCATGACACCACATTTTTAACTCCCTTCATTCTTCCACAACATTTATTGTTTTAAAAAATGATGATTAGAATTGGAATAAAACCAAAAAAAAGTGAATTTATACTTTTTCTTTGTTCTTGAGAATTGACAAGAAAATATTAAACAGTATTTATTTATTTATTAGATTATTTGCAAAAATAATTTTATATTTACAACATTCTAAAAACTAATACAATTAAAACTAATGCAATGCAATATTTATCATTTATCAATTTATAAATAAATAAATAGGAAAACAATTTTTTATTCATAAATTTATAAACTAAATTATTAAAACATGTGAATCAATAAGAAAATCCTTATTATTTACCATTTTATAAAATTTGAATCAGTTGACAATTAGCCGATATTTTGCCAACCATTCCAATAAATAATATAAGAAATAAATAGTGTAAATAAACAATCTCATAAATAGTGTTTATTATTTTTGTTGTCAATTCTCAAAAAGAAAAGGAAAATGGATAATGTATTTTTAACACAATGAACATTACCAAAGACTGAAGGTGGATAAAAAAAAAAAAAATAAAAAATAAAAGCAGTGTCATGGGGAAAACTGTTCTTTTGATATTACATCTTATTTGCAGGCATGTTTATCCATGTTTACCAAAAAAGGAAAGCAAAAAAGATTACAGTCAAATAATATTAAAGAAAAAAATGGTTGTCATTTGGTAAATTGTCAATTACATAGTTGAAATCAAGATTTTGTATTTACAAACTTCTTACAGGAATGTTTTTTTTTTTTTTATATATATTCAGTCTCCAGTTATTTCATGTATCTTAAATTTAGGCCAAAGATCAGCTTGACTTTGAGCAAAGCATTCTGGGGAAGCATTAACTGATAAGGTTTCAAAGCCAATTGAAAAATACATTTTATTGGTGCAGAGGTCAAGTAGGAATCCAATATAACCATAAAGACAGAGATATTTGGAAACTCAGCAGATTATTTCAAAATTCAAAATTTACTTAAAAAATAAATGTACTCCTTACTTTTTATAAATGAGGAAGTCAACCAAAACTTCAATGTTATCATATTGCAAAAAGCTTTGATTTTTCTTTTTAAAATAATTAACAACATTTTTATATGTGAAAGCAAAAAAAAACCCCCCAAAACAAACAAATTGATTAAACTCTAATATAACAAAGACGCTTTTTTATATACAACTTTGTCTTAACCCTTTCGAGACGGAGACTCATTTGGAATTTCCGTGCCAAGAAGCCAGAAGCCCCTTTCGGAAGCCCTCACTTGGAACATAAACAAAAAAATCATTAAAAAATCACAGAACACAGTAAGCTATCCTAGATATGCAAGAAATGTAAGAAGCAATTGGATTGGCTGGTACGATGGCCAGCCAGCTAATCTCCAGGCCTGTATTATCAGACCGATGGATCGGTCTAGTCGTCTTCTTCGTCATTCAATTTTTTGTCTGATAGAGCACCCCAGTCAACTCCTAAGGGTTAATTACAATCAATCTTTTGTTAAAGTTTAATTTAAGTTTTGTTCTATTTTTTTAATTAAAATTTTCTTCAATAAAATACACAAGAGTCATCATTTCAGTACATTTTCTGTAGCTAATACAACAATGCACACACACACACATATATATACACACACAAATAAGTTTCATTAAATATGACATGTGTTCATATAAGTGATTTTTTTTCTGGTCCATAAGGTGTGTAAAAACTGTTTGAATGTTCTATATATCCAAACACTTTCAGTTATTTTATTATGCCTTTTTATTTATTTATTTTTAACTTAATATGTAGAATATATATATATATATATATATATATATATATATATATATATATATATATATATATATACACACACACACAAACACAAGCAAAATTGAATGAAAAGCTTAATCGCAGTACCTTTCTGGTCATCTTTAATGAAACTTTTTTAAAAAATGGATTGCTACACAAATACACAGATATAAATATAGCATACCTTAAAACTATATTTTTACCATGTGTGTGTGTGTGTGTGTGTGTATATATATATATATATATATATATATGATAAAAATATAGTTTTAAGGTATACTATATTTATTGTTAAAACCACCCAATACCAAGGATACAGCATATGTAACTATAAAGGTATACTGAAGTCAACACAGAGTGGGAACAATCTGTTTCATGCTAGCACACAATCTTCATGGCCTGAAGATTGTGTTCACGTATGAAACAGACTGTCGCCACACGGTGTTGATCTCTGCATTCACTTGTGCGTGTGTAAGAGTAATGTAATCAAATTTTGCCACTTAGCTGATTGATGTTATATATAGCACAGCAACTCTAGATTTTCATAGATGAACATTTTTGTAATTGTTCAGTTCACTCATCAAGAGGTTTCAGCTATATATATATATATGATAGCCTTACCTACCACTGTAGTTTTGTCACATGCAGTAAAGCAGGCTTTGCTGTTCACTCATGGCAACATGAGCAAAATGGCTCAACCACATATTTCATAAAGGTTTGTAAAACACGTGCAGGCCGTGGGACACATGTGTGTCCATGAATGTTGAGTACTTCTTTATTTACTGAGCCTTCATTTGTCATCCTTGATGACAGGACACCACACACACAAGTATGTCTGTTTACTAGGGTGGCTAGCCAATCCTTTTTGCAGATGCCTGTGGTTTATATCACAACTATGTCGAGTGGACATTAATTACAATTTCTGGGAGAGAATGCATTATTTGATGTGGTCAACTGTCTGAACAAGGCCAGTATGCTCAAACCATCAGTCACGATGACTTTTGAATTTGTGCTAGCACAACCATTGACATATCCCAGATAATTCCATTTACCCAATTTTACTCACAAGGCTTGGGTTAACCTGTAGTGTTGTTTTCAGGCATTTTCAAAAGGTGCCATATGCTGTGATCACCTCCCCAGGTTGATGACATCAAGGAGTCACCTTTCTTACAAATCGATCATGGTCTCATGAAATGAACATCTTAACCACTTGGCCAGGTGCTCCACCTTAACTTTTATAGATTACCTTTCTTTAGGCATTCCTAAAGCCACAACATTTGTCAAAATCAATAAATATTGATTATGTTACCAATTAAAATCTTAATATGTTATTGATTTAGAAGGGGGAGGGGTCCTATTTAAAATATTTAGAAGTGAGGGGGGATTTCTGTTTATAATGTTGATACAGTGTCAAATCTGATCCGAGTTTTTTTTACATACGAAAACAATCTTTTTTTTTGTTTTTTTTAGATGAGATTACAAAAAAAAATTTCTCTTAAATAACAAACAGATATATACATTTTTAGATAAAGAACAAAAATTTACATAAATTAATAAAATTATGTCTCTGTTTATTCTTAATTGATAAATAATTATCACTTCCGCAGGCAAATGACATCAAAATGTCATCTTCTTGACAAATGAATCATGAGATTCAAACCTGAGCCTCATGGACAGAAAGCCAACTTTCTAACCACTCAGCCATGTCCCCATTATATATATATATATATATATATATATATATATATATATATATTATATATTTATTTAGTTTATGAAAAACTAGGCAATCCGTATGGGTAAACCTAAGGAGGATAAAATCCAGAGAGCTCAATCTAAATCCAGAGTAAATAATTTAAATAAAAACATACCACTTTAAAGTGGTCTTTTTTTATTTAAATTATATATATATATATATATATATATATATATATATATATATATAATATGTTTACAATTTTATCAATAAATATTTGATAATTGGATAATTTTCCTGCTACAAGTTGTTTTGAGGTTCATAAGCTAAAACTGGATATGGAAAAACTTGGTATACACTTTGCTGTGGAAGATCTACAGCAGTGGTTTTCAACCGGGGTCTGTACAGACCCTGGGTATCCATGTAACATTACTGGTGGTCCACACAAAAAATAGCACATTGGGGTTTCCCAGTAATATTTTAGTGGTCCATAGAACAATTTCACTTGTTACAACTGAGAATTGTAATTTCTGCAGTAATCTATGCCATATTAAAATACTAAAAATAGAAAAATAATTCTAAAACTAGCAGAAAACAAGATCAAGGGATGTAAGTTGGAATTCCTTTTACTCTACTGAATGAAACATTCAGTATCGAAACGATTGTAAAAGTTGAATAAAAAATGAGAAGGATATATAAAGGAAGGATTATATAAAAATTATAATTTATGATATAAATTAATATATTAATAATAAATGATAATATTAATTTTAAATATTGATAAAATAAAGTAATATGTTAACATTAATATAGTAATAGACTTGACATTGTGAAAATGGATGATCTTCGACTGTCATTGACATTAATGGTGCTGAATGTAAAAAAAAACTCACAGAGCAGCATCAACCACAGGAATCTCATTGAATTAATCTGCACCTTTTAAAAATTTATTAATTACTCATATTTTAAAAGGGTTCATTATGAGTTATTTCATTAGTCTACATAAATGTTCCATAAAATTTACTTGTTGAATACAAGTTTATTTTCAGTAAAATAGTTTGACTTCAAAATAAAGCATATATATTTACTATTTCTATAATACAATTCCTAAACTTATCTATTAGTAAAAAATAAAATAAACTTTTTTTCATCAAATGGTTATGGGGGTCCATCAAAAAAAATTAAGAGTAAAAGTTGATAAAAAAAAAAAAAAAAAAAAAAAAAGGTTGAGAACCACTGATCTACATGATTCCAAGGGCCAAACTGGCACAAGAGTGCAGCACCAGTCAGGATGGTGTAATTGAGGCAGATCTTGACAGACCAACCATCTGACAGATGCTTGTCTCAATCCCTGTTGAACCGTGAGGGAGGTACTTCTTCATGTGGGTTTCTCTGTCACACAGTTGTCCACCAAAATCAAATCTACATGAATATCTTTGTCAAACTCTCTTTGATTCACAGCCATCTCCGCCACTGTCCCCTCCAGGTGAGAGAAATGAAATAGGGAGAGAGAATGATGGTACTGATGCTTGAATGCAAGCAGGTGTCAACAACAACAACTGTGGTGTATTTATAAAAGCTGTTGAGATATGAACAAGAAAAAAAAAAAGCCTTTCGCAGTATGACAGCAATCAAGTAGTAAACAGATTTTAGTGGCCATAGAAATTAAAGATCATAAAACATGGAAGTTAATTTTTTCTAAAAATAAGAAAAGTGGAAATGTTTCTTGTTTGTTTTTTCAGGCACGTTATTTGAGTTTCGAGATCATTGTCAAATTTTTTTTAAATTGGTGTTTCATTATTTCATTGTTTTCAAAAATTGTTTCTGTTGATAAGATTAAAACTTTCATTTAGTTATCATCATCCTATATTCTCTCAAATTCAGTAACATTGAGAATTTAGAACCAAATCCTTTATTAGTCATAGGACAAACTGTTCTAAGTCAGGGAAGATAACTTTTATCAGTTAATTCTTTCTTTGCATTTTTTTTTTTTTTGCCATTGAGCCAGGGTTGATTTTTTCTACTTAATCAAGATCTCCCAATATTTTGACAGCTGTACTTTGTAGCCTTCCACTGGTGCCTGTCACGTTTCTTAACATCACTGGAATATTGATTGGAATTCTTTGTTCATCCCACTTGACCTTCATGCCTGCAAAAAAAAAAAAAAAACCCCAAAAAACAAAAAAAAAAAAAAACAGTGTCAAAAGAACCGTTTTTCCCTTAACAATACTATTATTTTAACTACCTTCACTCTTCCACAACATTTATTGTTTTAAAAAGTAATGATTAGAATTGTAATAAAACCTAAACATATGATGAAAGTGAATTTATACTTTTTTTACATTTTTTTGTTCTTGAGAATTGACAACAAAAATATATTTACAACATTCTAAAAACTAATATAGAACTATTGCAATATTTATCATTTATTAAATAAATTTGAAAATGTTTTTATTCATAAATTTGTAAACATCTACTAAATTATTGAAATATGTGAACCAACTATAAAGAAATTCTTATTTACCATTTTATAAAGTTTGAATCAATTATCAATTAGCCAATGTTTTACCAACCATTCCAATAAATAATATAATAGTGTAAATAAACAATCTAATAGTGTTTGTTATTTTTGTTGTCAATTTGCAAGAACAAAGAAAATTCACTTTCATACATTTAAGTTTTATCACAATTCTAATCATTGCTTTTTAAAGCAATAAATATATCCAAAGAGTGAAGGTAGTTAAAATAATAGCGTCATCAAGGAAAAAACTGTCTTTTTGACACTACTTATTTTTGTGGGCATGAAGGTCCTAGTTTGCCAAAGTTTCCTTATCTGCTAATCTTTTAATATTTGTTAGCATCAATGTCTTTGTCTATATATAATCGGAAGAATAAGTTATGCATTCTTTTCATTTTTCTATTGCGTATCCAGCTTCTCTTGAACTGAACCATTTCTTTATACAGTGAGATGAGTTTAAACAGTTGATTTGGATTTATTTTTATTGAACAGCTGACCAAATTAACAAGTTTTCAACACAGTTCAATGAAGGCGGAATTTAACAAGGGCAGCAACTTTTGTAATGCGAGTTATCTCCCTTGAAATCATCCATAGTATTTCTAGATATTATTAACAAAAATACACAAGGTGGACAGACGTTCTGCAAATAATTGGTCGGTGGGCGTTCCAAGTTGAAATAATAATAAAAAAAAATATATATAAATTAAATAAATTATACAAGTTATCAAAGTTTGTTCCAAGGAATAATTCGATATTTCATGATTCAAAGATTCTATTTTTTTTAAGTGTTATTAATATTTCAGATAATTTTGTCACATTTGTAGACATTTATTTTTTGCTGTTTATAGGAAATTCACATATGGAAGGAATTAGGTGGATGATAATTCATCACGATTCGTCAAGCAATTTGGAAAACAAAATGTTTTTTGCAACTGGTTGAAAGTTTGGTGGAATCATTCTTTCTTTCCATAAAAACAATCCAATATTTGAAGTAGGTTTTGCAAGAATCTTAGCCCATTCAAAGACTACTTAAATATGAACATACTTATTCCTCCTTACTAGTTGCAGTTCTGTAAAGAAGAGAAAATACTGAAATTAATTAAGTCATTAAAACAGATTTTCATAAAAGAGAATGCGAGAAAAGCAAAATTGATGGCTGCTTGAGACAAGAAAAAAAAAAAAAAAAATAAGAAAAATCATTCATCAACATTGGAAATAATTAGGAAACATTACGAATTTTTAATCACTATTATAATGATCCAATTTCTATTTATAGGAGTTTTAGTTACCATAACAAAAACAACACATCATAGCAAGATATTTGTTACAGCATTTAAACAGAGTTGCTCTAACTTGAAGAACAAAACAATTTTCAGTTCAATTTGTAACTTAATCAGAATAGTGTGTAATCTGCATTACCAATAATAATGATCTGGCTTTTGCCTATTGGCGTATTTATTATAAAAAGTGAGAAGAAAATTATATAAACATTACTAATTACTTCATACAATTTAAAAAGAAAAAAAGTATTACATATTTTTATATAGGCATTTTTGTTTCGTAAAAAAAAGAAAAAGATCATTTTAGGAGTACCAATATCATTAAATTATTTTAGGAACATTATCCAGGAGGCAGAAAGTCTTTTCATTCCTGAATTTACTCTGACAAGAATTTCCCAGGCAACCGAAGACAACCAACCTTCTCCCATTAAAGAAAAACAATTAGCTTAAATTGAGCAACTTCATCTAACAAAGGCATTAGTTTTTTATAACCAAGAGAATGTGGATTTGTTAAATATAATGTAGTTGAAATAAAATTCATAAATTAATTTTTTTGATGATTAAGGAAGGAATATCAAATAATAGTTTCAGACTATTATTTTTTAGTGACAGTGTATTTTGAATCAGACCTTCTGAGGCTGACCTTTACGGTCAGATGGTAGACAAAACAGGGATGTTGATTGGCTGAGCTGAATGTGGGAATGTTAGAGAGATAGAAAGTGTTTACAGCGAGTTAAGTTTTTACATGTCATACACAGTAGACATGATTATTTTGTGTCTCAGGGAACTTACTCCCCAGTGGGGGTAATAGAACAACCCCACTGGCTAGTTAGAAATATAGATAAGTTTAAAGATAAGTTTTGTTGATTTCTCTTTCATCTCCAGATTCCAAAAACATTTCAACACCCAGCTGGGAGAAACGAAGCAAGAGAAGATCCAGCAATGTGAGTGAATCAAGACTGTTACCCCATGACCAACTCACACCAAAGGACAATGCAACAAAGTAACAAATATTGTCCATAGAATAAAACTTAAATATTTTATGCAAGGATGATAATTCTTTTTTGCTTTCCTTATGAACAGTTTCACACTTTATTACAAAATATTTCTATCAAGTGTAAGCATGTATGTTCAAAAATCCTTTAACATGTTCCTTAGAGGCTTGTAGAAGTAAAGCTAATTTTTAAAGTTAAATGTAATTGGATTTTTGTTAATTAGTGAGTAGTCACCCCTTATTTATTAAGTTCTAAATGGTTGTAAATTTCCCTAAATCGGAAATGATTTGATAGTGATCTTAATAGCTGCTAAAGGTGTTTGTTAAGTGATTGAGATTAAAAAGGAAATATAATTACAGAAGATAAAAATAGATTATCATCCCAAGAATTGGGAAAACTTGGAACTTTGTGCTCCCAAAAAAATGGAGTGTCAAAAGGACAGTATTTCCTTTGACACTGCCATTATTTTAATTACCTTCACTCTTGGACAATGCTTATTGTTTTAAAAAGCAAAAATTAGAATTGGAATAAAACCTCAACATGAAAGTGAATTTATACATTTTTCATTTTTTTATTCCATGACCCATAGGGTCTCAGGTGCACCACATGTACTGCAGCCACAGTAGAAGTGGGGTTTCTTGGGAAAGATAGCTTGATGAAACCCAAACCTCTCTAGGCTGGTTTTGAATTCAGATTTTTCATTTTCCTAGACTGGTTGCTACCCAAGGCTATAGAACCCACTCTATCTTTACACATATCTGGGGTGTGGGGGAGAAGAAGAGGATTCATACCTTTCTGAAGGGTATTAGCACGTAAGTGAATGTAATGGATCAGACTGGAATTTGAACACAGTTCTCCAATTCCTCAATTTGAGCCACTACCCATTACTCCACTGTACCTCCTCACAACAAAAATATTAAACACTATGTTTACAAGAATAATTATATATTTACAACATTCTAAAAACTAATACAATTAGAACTAATACAATGTAATATTTATCATTTACTAATTTATAAAGAAATAAATATGAAAACAATTTTTTATTCATAAATTTATAAACATTTACTAAATTATTGAAATATATCAATCAACTTTAAGGAAATACTTATTTACCATTTAGCTTTGACATACATTAATTTATATAATTTTACATATATCAATAGGGATTATATTTTTATATATATTTATATAAGGAAATACTTATTATTTTCAATTTTATAAATTCCAAATCAATTGGCAATCAGCCGATGTCTTGCCAATCATTCCAATAAATAATATAAGAAATAAATAGTGTAAATAAACAATCTAATAAATAGTGTTTATTATTTTTGTTGTCAATTGTCACCATCACTTTTTAAAACAATAAATATTGCCAAAAGAGTGAAGGTAGTTAAAATAATTGTGGTGTCAAAGGAAGGCTGCAGAACTGTTTAAACGCCTGAAACATTGAAACAGTCAATGCAGTATAATGAATTGGGACGAGTTGATTGGTTTTACAGAATATCAACAGCTGTTGATAGCAGACACAGAAACAAAATTACAGAGCCTCCTAGAGAAGGTAGTAAAGGAGAGTGAGAAGAAAGGACTAACCATAACTTGTAAGAAAACAGAATATATGGAATATATAGTTGTTAGTACAAGAACAACTGAAGATACAAACTATGAATTAGAGACACCAAAATCTAGCAAGTACAAAAATTTAAATATCTAGGAAGAATGGCAAATGCAACACCAAAATCTGAAAGATCTTGGAAGCAAAAGATGCCTTCAAAAAGCAAAGTATTAAGAAACAGGAAAATTTCATTAGAAACAAAGAAAAGAGTTCTGAACTGTTATGTAATATCAGTCCTCCTATATGGTAGTGAATGCTGGATGATCTTCTCACAGATGAAGAAGAGGCTTGAAGCAACAGAAATGTGGTTCTACAGAAGGATTCTGAGAATGCCATGGACTGAACATATGAGCAATGACAAAGGTTTAGAGGAAAACAGAAACAAAAAAACAATTGAAATTTATTGGGCATGTAACAAAAAAAGAAGGCTTAGAAAATTTAACACTCACAGGACATATTTAAGGCAAGAGAGACAATAGAAAGTAAGGAATAACCTACCTCATAAGCTTGTGTAATTGATTGGCAAAACAGGGATTAGGAGAGATAGCCAAAAGACAAACCTTACTAAGAGCCACAAAGAACAGGAAGTTGTGGAGAGCCATGATCACCCACATCCAGAAGCTTCAAAACACATAGAAGAAAATTTCTTTATCAACTGTATCAGGAACATTAACATGGCATCTTGTGGTTTGACACTGGAAATAAATGTCACAAAGTCAATTAATGAAGAATAAACCATGAACTGAACATGACAAAGTTTTACAGAAAATGGAAACAAAAAGGTCATTTATGCTTAGAATCAGAAAGAGGCAATTGAAATTTCTTGGACACATAATGAGGGAAGAGGGCTTGGAAAATTTAACACTCATAGGACATGTTGTAGACAAAAGACAGATGAAAGCTGAAAATAACCTATTTAAGTATTTACATGTAAGTAATTGGCAGAACAGGGATTAAGAGAGATAACAAAAAGGTAAACACTGCTAAGAGCTACAAATGATAGGAAGTTGTGGAGAGTCATGATCGCTTATGTCTTGAAGGGACATGGCACATAGAAGAAGAAGTATATCGATGTTGTCAAAAAAATGTCAAAGTTCGTTATTGGATTGACCTGGCATCTCGGCTTCAGTCTCTTTCCCACCATCATAACGAAGCTTCTCACAGCATTTTCTATAAATACTTTTGTGGTAATTGTTCTGATGAGCTTTCTTCTTTGGTACCTAGACTTTATGAATTTAAGCACAGTACTAGATTGGCGATAAGGTTTTATTATTTTACAGTCAAAATGGCTAGATGAAACCTGAAGTTCTATGCTAACAGTTTCCGCTATCACACTTCTCACCTGTGGAAATCTCCTCCAACCTCTTGTTTTCCAGTTAACTTTGATTTTCAAAAATTTAAATGCAATGTCAATTGTTATCTTGTGTCTTTTTAATTCCTGTTCTTTTATTGTCCTCTCTCCTTAATAGTATATTTTTCTCATATTCTTTAACACTTAGTAACCCTCTGTGTTAGTGGCTTTATTGCTTTGCTTAGAGTGAAATGATTAAAAAAAAACAAAAAAACATTTTTACAAGGAAGACATAAAATGTTTAAATAAAAATTGATAACTTAATTTTTTTTTTAGTTTTTTAAGCATTTCTTCATTCCAAGCAAGATGGGAGTGCCACTAGCATGCAAAGGGTTACAGAGATTGGGAGCAAGAGTAAAGAGATATGACTGAGGAAAGGATAAAGAGAAGGAAGGGGAATAAGATCAAGGCATCAGAAGATGTCGATTGATATTACATTTGAATATTTGAAGACTATAATTGTGAGGAAGCAAGTAAGAGGAAGGGAGTTCCACAGACAGGAAGTGTGAGACATGAGGCTATTGGAGTAGAAGAGATGGCTACATTTAACCGTTTCAACAGTGAAAGGGTGGGACTGAGATGTCAACCAAGTAACACACTTCAATTCATGCAGTTTGGGAACCAGCAAAAATAGATCGTTGGAGCAGTTACCATGAAAGTACTTGTAGAAAAGACAGAGGGAAGTGACAACATGTATTAAATGCATTCATTTGGGAATGGTATGAATTTCATCACTTTTCTCCTTCTCCGGCTATGGGTTGCATACAAGGATAGACTGGACCCTATAGCCTTGGTCAGCAACTAGCCTACCATAGAAAGAAGTGGCAACCTAATGTGGGAATATTTTCTGCCTAGTCAGTCATGAATCGAAAGAGACAAGATCACCCAAACATGTATCATGTATGGCATTTAACTGACTGACTGCTGTTATCATGGTTGAATAGCAGGACAGACTGGGTCCTATAGCCTTGATTGGCAACCAGTCTACCATAGAAAGAAATGGCAACCTACTGCAGGAAAATCTTCTGCCTAGTCAGTCATGAATCAAAAAGGACATGATCGCCCAAGTCTTGGTTAGCAACCAGTCTAACAGCAACCTACTGTGGGAAAATCTTCTGCCTAGTCAGTCATGAATTGAAAGAGATATGGTTGCCCATGTGTGTATCATGTATGGCATTTAACTGACTGTGTTGTTGTTGATATAAAAGGTCTTTTGTGTACGTGACATAATGTATACAAAAAAATAAAAAAGACTGCATAGGAATAAATGAGGTCGCTCCATTAGTCAGATGTTTTATAAGTGGAAAATAATTACCCAGAAAGAAAAGGAAGAAAAAATTGGACAACATATATTTAAAATTCTGAAACTGAGCAGAAAATATAATTACAAATATTACATCAATTTGTGGATAGAATATCTGAAAAAGACATTTTTAAAATGTGTATAGAAAAACTTTATTTACAAGTTGGAAGAATTTATCCCAATCTACAGAAAATCTATTCATTCACAGTTTGATGTGAGGTCAATACTCATTTCTTAGATTCAGAAAGAGCAGTACAAAGAATTGGTGTGGGGATGTGACGATGTCGGGTGGCAGGCGGCCATGTTGAGGTCAGCTGCAGATGATACACAAGTATACACATTTTTAATATACTAATTTTCATTCAATGCAAAGCCCAAGAGCAACAAGGTTACAGAGGGTTACTGTGCGGTATTGTGTGAATGTAAGAAAGAGCAAAAAGTGAAGCACTTTGGGCCATGCAGGAAACATAATGGTTAACCCTCTACTTGAAAAGGTCAAAACTGTAGTGACTGGGGAAACATCTTGCTAGGAGTCTGTTCCACAAAGCAGCATTTTCTGGGAAAAAGCTGCCTGAATCGAAATTCCTAGTTAATGATGGAATATGAAGGAAAAAGATGTTATTCATACTTGTGTATGTGGCATGGTGAGTACTAGCTGCAGTGAGACTAAGGTAAAGAAATATATATATATATATATATATATATATATACACATACAGTATGAAGCAAAAAAATGGATGCACCCATAGAAATGTTGAACAAAATATAAAGCTTACTACATTTGTATTTACATTTAATTTTAACATGCCTAAGCAGTGTTCTGAATTCAAGTAAGGCCAAGCCACCACTTTTCATAATCTTTGGCTGTTGAATAGACCGGTAGTTGATAAGATTAATTGAAGTGAGACACATGTCTGCAAGTTAATCAAAAAGAGAAATCCAACTGGAACATATAATAGACATAGGAGATCGAGCCGACTGCTAAAAACCTCCGACAGGGAAGATAGAAAC